>OX388318.1:15945053-16326053 GCA_947579605.1 Athripsodes cinereus | reverse complement strand
AAAGCAGACAGCCCACAAAAAGTAAAATTTAAATATGGCCGTCTTTGCATATGGACATATTTTTTTAAATGTATGAAATTACAAATGTATGACCAAATGTAAAATTAATCAATTAATAACAATAAATAGTATATTTTTAAATGTCACATGGTAAAACTGAATTATTTTAAAAATAAAAGCTTTTTTAAAGACATAGTGTGTTTCTACAGATTACATATTAAGAAAAAAATATTTAGCAGAAAACAGACAGCCTCATAATAAGAGCTGTGATTGCTAAAATTACTATTCAGGTAATCTGCAAAAAACAGTCAGTCCCTACACATGCTCTAAATACCATGTTCTCTATCTATCTATTCCATCACGCTATGTCCCCTAAGGGGTAAGCAGAGAGGATAGACCGCTACACTAGCCGATCTTGACATACTTCTCTCACTTCCATTACATTCATACAATTCCTCATGCATGCCCTTCTATTTCTGCTACTTCTGACATTGTCAACATCCTTCAGGATCTGGTCAAGTGTGGTCCAACCATGTAGCCCGAGGACGACCACACTTTCTAATACCTTTTCTCTTAGCCATGTAAATGTTTTTCGCCATTCGTTCCTTGTTCATTCTTTCAATGTGAAATGTAAAAGCATAGTATTCTCCAGAAAACTCCATCCAGTCCTCCTGAAGGTCAAAATTGACCAACAGTTGATAAATTCTGTTAACGAAATAAGATTCCTGGGGGTCATATTGGACTCTGGTCTTAGATTAAACTCATTCACCGAACACATACACTCCAAGTGTCAGGCCGGCCTCAATGTCATGAGAGCCGTCTCCAGGATCTGGTGGGGTTGCCACCCCTCGACTCAGAAAATTTTCTACACTGCATTTATCCGCAGCCACTTGGACTTTGGATCCTTTTTAATAGCCCCAACCTCCAAGAAAAACTTGTTGAGACTGGACCGGATCCAGTCTCAGTCTCATCGGTTGATTACGGGTGCGATGAGATCCTCCCCTGTCAACGCCTTACAGGTAGAGGCTGCAGAACCCCCACTTAAACTACGCAGACAGCTCGTATGTGACAGATTTTTAGTCAAATTTTAGTCGATCACCCGCTGTCTCACAAACTTCAGCTCCTCTCATACTTGGTAACCCATTTACCGGTATGGAAAGGTAAAGATCCACCGACTCTTGTTACTAGCTATAGAAAAATCCAAACTCCCTTGTTGGAGAGCTTCGCAGTTCTTCCTGTATACTCTGTCATTTTCCACACTAAGTTTTAAACCAAAAGTTATTCTCAATCTGGGTGTCAGTAATGGCATATTCGCACCTCGTATTTTCAAATCAATTATTGATTCTGATTGGCACCACTGGCACCTAATCTATACAGACGGCTCGAAAAGTGATAGAGGTCGTACAGGGGCTGCCTTCCTTTTTGAAGACAACACCAATAAAATGTTCAGGCTCAGGGACGAGTCGTCGGTTTTCACAGCGGAATGTCTTGCTATCAGAGAGGCTCTAAGGGCTCTGACCATTCGCCAGCTCAAGGTTAAAACTCTCATACTCAGTGACTCTCAAAGTGCTCTCCAGGCCCTTCTATCTCCTGCATTATCCCGACCAGATGATTTCTTATCCTTAGAAATTAGAGACCTCCTACATTAACTTCAGATTTCAGGTGTAGACGTGGTTCTGGGCTGAATCCTAAGTCACTGTGGTATCCCGGGCAACGAGGCGGTAAGTAGATCTATTAGCCAAATTAGCTACGGACCTCCCCAATCCGGTACTCGTGTCTGGGTTTAACTGAACCCTTCTTGTTGGGTACCTGTATAATAAAATAATACGCAGAAAACAGCCCGGCTGCCTGTCTGCCTTTTGTTGAATGTAATAACAACATTTTATATGATTTTGTCAAAAAGCAAAAACCATGCAGCGGACTTTGACTGTTTTCTGTAGAATTCGAATATGTATTTTTGTGATTAGATTCATCAAAAGGGAGTGTGTCTGTGTTCTGCAAAATGAACAATTGCAGATTTAGCGAACTGATTTTTTTTTCAACGTATTTTTTATGAAATATTTATATGAAAGGCCCCTGGCTGGTTTTTGTAGACTGTAGTATTAGACATTTTAAATCTCGTAAGACAAAAAACTCAAATATACGTAATTGTGGACTGTCTGCTTTCTGCATAACTACGTTCAAATTATGTTTAGTTTTATTGATATTAATTTGTAGCAGCTAGGTAAATTTGATATTGTTGGAAATAATAATAATATGCCAACAGTAATTTTCTTTTATTTATCGGTACGTAGATTTACACATAAATTTTATTTTATACTTCCTAAAACAGCTGATAAAAATTATTATCCATGTTTTCTAATACGCAGATATGCGATGTAGGCAGATTCATTTAGTTCGTATCTGACAAAGCGCCATCTATCGATACCATTCTAAAAGCTATAATAAATTCAAATTTCCCGTCATATAGTACACGCCTGCGCGCTGCGTGCCAGCGTATTATGTGTACAAGATGACGGCAGTGTTACCAAACAAGTGTAGTATGTGACGCCGCGTGTGATATGTGTTGTGTTTTATTAATGTTTTACACGTGAAATGCAGAATTATAATTCAAATATGGAATCTGATTATCCAGATTTATATTCACAGTACTCAAAATTACATTCCAATAATGTTGAAATGGACTCAAACGCCGATAATATGCATTACCAAACTAACGATATGAAACCTATTGAAGATCGGGCGGATCATACCGATGTGCGGAAGGATAACTTCGGACAAATAGAAATGAAAAACGATATCGCGGTTGATACAAATACAGACATAACTCGGGAATTAGCCGAATGTTATGATAATGACGTGTCTAATGCCCTTTCTGTCAACACACAATCGCCCGCCACTCAATCGGAAATGAAGCAAGGTGAGGATGAACCTAAACAATACGATGAGGACAAAACAATTGATGAAAACGCTATTTCTGAACGATCTTCAGATAATGTTCCTCAAGAAACTGAATCAAAACAACTTGAAGATCTTCCCGCTCAATCACCGAAGCCTTGTACGGAAGAAAATTCAGAAAAAGATAAGGAAGAAAAGAGTGAAACATTGGAAATACAACCTTGTAAGACAGAGATAGAAGATAATAGTGTTGATAAAAATAAGGACGTTTGTCGGGTGTGCATGGAGCAGGGAGTATTGATTTCAATATTCGACACTGATAACCCTCTGACTGTTTGTGAAAAGGTGATGTCTTGCGCAGCAGTACAAATTGCTTTGAACGATGGTTTGCCGAGATTTATTTGTGAATCGTGTGTTTCTGATTTAGAAATTGCATATAAATTTAAAAGGAGATGTGAAGAATCAGATGTAGCTCTCAGAGCGAAATTGGGATTAAAAGCCAAAACTATTGTAAAAACCGAATTTGTTTTAATAGATTGTGATAATGAACCAATTTTATCCGATGACAATAAGCGAATTAAAAGTGATTCTGATGCTGGTTATTCTGAACAGGAATCAGACGATCCCTCTTATGGTTCCAAGAAAAAAAAGAAGAAAACTAAGAAGAAAAGCAAAACCAAAAAGACGCCAAACAAGCCTAAAAAGGCTAAGATAGAAAAAGTCAAAGAAACCCCAAAAGAAAGCAAAAGATCAGAAAGAGTTCTGAAAAGAAAAGCAGCAGCTCCGACCCAATTTGACTCTGATGATGATGTTATATTAGTTTCTAAGAAGCAACCTCCTCCTAAAGTTAAAAAGACGGAGCCTCCGGCTGGTCGATTTCCATGCACTTTTTGTGAGAAGAGTTTTCCATATCCGAGCGTTCTAAAATTACACATGGTCACGCACACTAAAGAAAAAACTCACAAGTGCTCCATATGCACCAAAGCTTTCATGTATTCAAAAGACCTTTATGCACATTATAAAGATGCTCATCCGAACGAATATGGAAAAGTTGACGAGAACGGCAAGTATACCTGTTCGGTTTGTAAAAAGTCTTTTGCTCAGTTAAAACACCTGAAAGTTCATGAGGCCGTCCATGTGAGAGATAAAAAATACAAATGTGAACTCTGCCCACAGACTTTTACTAATATGACTTCTCAGAATCTGCACGTTAAAATGGATCATCCGGAGAATTCTAAACCGTATAAATGTAAAATATGTGACAAGCGATTCAAACAACAGCAGTCTATGGAGAAACATGTTGAAAATCATAAAAATACTCGCCCGGTAGAAAAAATTGAAGAAAAAAGGCCAACATCGACGAAAGATTTGTTCAAGAGTATCGCCCCGCTAACTTCGACTTATTGGTCGGACTCGTTTTCAGATTAACATTGTAGGACCAACGCGTTGAATTTTGAGTGTGCAATGCTACACCTTTTTGGTGAATCAATTGTTGAGTGCTTGTGTATTCTGTGTACAAAATGGCAATTTGTGAATTGTCTGTGGTCTTATAACTGTCAAAATTTGTTGACAATTTACTTAGGACATGGTATAATAATTATAATTAATAGGTAAACAATTAACTAAAAGTTAAATCAATTAACTGTGTAAATAATTCCCGAACTGGTATATTTGTAGAGAATTCTTTATTTTTGTCATGTATGTTTCTTATACAGTTAATCTGTTATTATTTTAGTTTTATTTCAAATTTATTGTCTCAAAATGTTATTTAAAAATTTAATTTGTGTATCGCAGTGTTTATCTGCAAATATACCTATTTTATTCATGCATGAGTTTTGACGATAAAAGAAAAAGTTTTTTTTTCAAATGAGTCCTTAATATTAGCAACACAAATTTGTCATAAGTATGTGTGTAGTAATTACTTATTGATCTGATGCAAGCCCCCTAAAATAAATAATAATGATAATAGTTTATTAAACACAAATATCATTTACAATAATCGAACAATAAAATAATACATGCAATAATAACAATAAATGCAAGTTTAATTACCAGATCTTCTTTATAAATGATATATACCTACTATATAAAATACATATATAAAGTATCAATTGCATGTTCATTTATACAGTTCATAAAGGTTAATTTTTAATTTGGAAATACATCACTATCACTTTGATAATATCAAAATTGCCTGTATTAAGAAAATCTACTTTATATTAATACAGAGATTATCAATGTTATTTATACAATTAACTGTTGTATAAGATCACATACGTATAAGTGAGATGTAAAACTATCATACAAGGCTAAGAAAAGACAATGTAACCTAATTTGTTAGTGATTTTCAAAGTGTTTTCTTAAATCCCTTAACCAAATCGTTCTATTGGCATTAAAATATGTAGTATGGAAACATAATGTTTTCAAAAATACTACCAGGCAGGCTTATCGCAATTGCGATTTCTTCCAGCCTATCCGGAAAAATGAACTTATTTATTAAGAATACCTGATTAATTTAAAAATTCTAGTATTGCTACTGTTAAAAATGAAATATTAGTATTTAAATATGTAGTACGTAGGAAATGCTAAGTACAATTGGAAGTATCCAGCATCTGGTACCCATACTATCTCTGAACAATTTCTATGGGTGAAGTCATTGTGGTTTAAAAGTCAGAATTTCTAGACTTTCGGCGTATCTCCCAGTAGCTTGACTGGACAAAGTACATGCCACTGAAAGGATGGGTTGCAGGTTCAAGTCCCGTCCGGGGCACTTCCAAATAAGGTGACATTGTCTTTTCTAAGTTTTATTAATTTATGATAGTTTCATGTGTTAAATATAGAGAAGTATTGATCGCCCAGTTCTAGAGCCATCAACTCAAAGAAATTTGAAATTTCATATTACCTAGAAAATTATGATATTCACAGGTCACAAAAATACAAACAAAATATTTAAATATAAATATATTTTTCATGTAAGAAGCATACATTTTTGTCCACGGTTTTGGTCAATGTTCATAGAACTTTAGTACTTTGTCGGTCTGTATCTTGGAATATTAGAATTTGGAGTTGTTGGCTAGTGGAACTGACACCGATCGAAGTTTCCACTGTTTCTGAATAACAGATTAAATACTGTATACACATTAGCACGATGATTGAAATTCAAATTCACCCCTTCACCTTTGTAAATCTCTCCACGGTTAAATATAATTTTACATAGAATTACTTGTTTATTTAATTTTGTTCCATGTTTTAAGTTATATTATACTAATGTTATATGTTTATTATTTTTATTATTGCCATTTATTTATTAAGTGTACGTATATCTATTAACTACTAGCATGTAAGCGATGATGGTTGTACAAAGTATTTTCTATCTGCAATATCTAAATGTGTAAATAAAATCTAGAGTAATATGGTATTAATATAATACACAACTATTATAAGATCTAATTATATAATAATAATATATTACGAATAGCAATATATTGTTGGTATACAGGAAAAACACATACTAGACCCATAGACCTAGTTTTGAAATACATTCACAGGTACAAAAAAATCAAAAAATTATAGGCTCTGTGCTATGAAGATAATGCTTTGCTTGTGAATCACAAGGTTCTGGCTTTGGTTCATGTATGGGACTAAATGTTCTTTCTGACATTGTCGTTTATGTGTTTAGGGCATTATAATATATTATGTTATGTTCCATCAAGCTAGTACTCATTGTACAAGATTCATATCCTGAAATCTGTAATCTTAGTTTGTGACTAGGTTTATCTGAGTGAATTGTTCATATGTATGTTATTTATCTCATGACTGGGTTTGTGAACTTAGTCAGTGTCTCGTGTAGGTATACCAATAATATAACAATAAAACATAGGAATGTTATTTTGGAAGATATTTTTTCATATTATAATTTACCTAGTTATAAGTATCAGAGTGAACATTAAATGTATTTAAGTTGTGTTATGACACAGAGCGACAGAAATACACTGATACACTATCGTGGTATGCAGGAAGAAGGAAATACTGGACCAACCTAACCATGCACACTTCTTTTGTTTCCTCCACATTCATAGAATTCCTTGTGCAAGCATGTTGATTACACTTGCTCAACAAACAGGTGTCCTCAAGAAAACAATCAGTTATTTATCTATTTGAGGAAAAGAAACTACAATATGTTGATTTTTGGGTAAATTAACATAGGAACATAGTGTTGCATTTCTTGCTGATTTTTACCCATGTCGAAAATGCATTGTTTTATTTTGTGATATCCATAGATTAAAAAAGGATATCATATATTTTCACAAAATGTTTAAAAAATTATATATCTCGACATAGTGTAGCTTCTCTTCGGTTAAAAGATATTTATTTGTCTAAATTACTTAGTATTTATTTAAAAAAATACATTTTATATCTCAGGGACATTATTATTATCTCGTCAGTATGAGGCATGCCTTTTAAGTTTTGTCGTTTGAAGAAAAACACAACTAGAACCTTATAGTACTTTTTATTGTTTTTCAAAGTATTCACCACGTAGCTTAATACACTTTTCCATTCGCTCAAACCAGTTATTATAACATTTATTCCACTCTAAAGTGGGGGTGTTCAAAATGGCTGACTTGAAAGCGTCGACTGCTTCTTCACCGGACTGGAACCTTTGACCACGAAGACTTTTCTTAATTTTAGGAAATGTAAAGAAATCGTTAGGGCTTAGGTCAGGACTGTATGGAGGATGGTCAAGAATTTCTACTTTTTCCTGCTTCAAATACTCAATTGTTTGCCGAGCGCTGTGTGAGCTTGCGTTGTCGTGGTGCAGGATGATGCGTCGCTTTGAGTTAGATTTTCGAAGTTCGGCGATGACTTGTGGTAAACAAACTGTGGTATACCACTCTGCGTTAACCGTTCTACGATCTTCAAGTGCAATAGTCGCAACATGGCCGGTTTTTCCAACGAACATGGCCACCATCTTCTTTGAAGTGCTTCGAGAACAAACAACTTTAGTCGGCTTTGGCTCGTCTTGAAAGACCCAGATTGTAGATTGTTGTTTGGAATCAGGATCGTAGGCATAGATCCAAGATTCGTCACCACTGATGATGTCGTAGACGTGATTTGACTCTCCTCGGTTGAACCTTTCCAGAGTTTTCTTACACCATCTGACGCGGGCCGCCTTATGATCGTCAGAAAGCAGATGCGGTATCCAACGGCAAACTAGCTTTCTCACACCAAGCGCTTCATGCAAGATCTTCTGAATGGTTGTCCCTGATATGCCTAATAGAGCCTCTATCTCTCGATACGTCACATGACGATCTTCGAGAATTAGTTGTCTCACAGCAATGATGTTATCTTCAGTGAAGGCGGATTTTGGGCGTCCTTTGCGAGATTTGTCACTAACACTAGTATGTCCACGCTGGAATTCTAAATACCAGCGTTCGACAGTCCGCAGACATGGGGCTTCATCACTGAACACAGATGTTAGCTCTGCAAAACACTGAAGCCGTGTCAGGCCTCTTCTAAAGTTGTAGAAAATTATTGCACAAACATTTTCCTTAGAAAGATTCATTTTCGTACGTAACCTGACAGATTCCAGTCGACGCTGTGACTTAACAATAGCATTTATCCTAATACTTTCAACTGTTTTGAGATTCAAAATTTAAACACATTCCAATATAGAACAGTTCCAAATTCAAAATTGCCGGGAAATATGGAAACGACAGAACTTAAAAGGCATGCCTCATACTTCTTAGGCTGTATCAAATGTTGGCATTTATTTATTTACTGGTGTAGGGTTCTCTGTTTTTATTTTTCGGATCATATATTACTTTGTAATAACGGTGTATTTTTGTCTTTATGTACAGTTAAAAAATATTTTTATTTGTTATATAGAGTTTATTTTACTTGTCACAGTTTTAAAACGAATGTAGAAATTTATTCAATTTATTATGTTTGCTTTTGTTTTAAGGTTTTTGCTATCTTAGATGTTCTTTTTCAAACACACTCACACGTCGACATTTAATCCACAATTTTTTACTAAACAGTTTATTGTAGAGACTCTTGTGTATATTCTGTTTTATTTTTGTATTACATAGATGAAGGGTTTAAATGAATTTATATTAGGTAGGTATATGAATTACCATTTGAATAGAACAATTTAAAGATGCTTATACTATCTCACATGTTTTCTGAATTAATTACCCATTTTTTGTGTAAATTTTACTCAAATTAATACCTCGCATGTGTCAATACAATTTATAAATCAGGTTGACTAGAGCAGTATGAGTTTTTACATTAACATCAAGTAAACGAGAATATGTAATTTATGTATGAACATCTGTTACAATAAAATTACATGATTTATTTACACTTACTTTTTGGTATTTTGAATTTGTACTAACCCTACAAAGATATAATAAGAGAAGTGTAATTTAAAATAGTCAAAATGTTGCCATTAAACATGTATTCAAAAGTACATAACATAGTAAAAAGTACATAACATAGTATGAGAATTTGTAATAAAATGTTTCACAATAATTTCAATTGTGCTTAGTTTAAGAAATTGATTTTCATAAGTAAATCAAATTCTTCATAACAGAGGGGTTACTTCAATACAATCCTATCTAATATCTTAGAAACATCAAATTGGTGCCCTTCAGGAGCACAAAGAATCATACACAAGTTGATAGTTGAACAAATTTGAAGGCCTTTAGTTTGATTGTTAACTGAGTGAAGACTGCAGTTTATTTTTAAGAATGGATATTAATTTCGCTTCTAAGATATTAGATAAGATTCAAGATCAAGACTGGGTCTAGAGTAACCTCAGAACTTGAAAAATAAGGTATACATTGTATATCAAATTTCTTTGGTTTACCACAAAAAGAATATTTGCCTTGATAGTCTAGTAAATGTTACTGTACTATAATTTTCTTTTCTATTTAGTCAATAAGCTTCTTGCACATTTTATTTTGAATATCATATATGTGAATGCAATACATACATTGTACAAAGGTCACTTTTGTACATTATTATACAAGTTGATGAAGAATTGGTTTTTTTTAATGTTTGACTGTGTTGTAATATGAATTTTAAAGAAGATTTAAGTTCAATACTTTAATAAAAAGATATTTTTCACTAATATTATGTATTTTATTTGTATTCTCTCTTTCTATTTTACCTGGCAAAGTATCATTTTTCCAACTACACTGGTTACAATGCCATTACTCAATTTTTCCTACTGAAATAAATTAAGAATTTTGAAAAATGTATCCAACTCAAGTTTGATTTAAATTTTTACTCAGTTCTCTTGACAATGTCAAGATAGTTAAACGAAAGTGGTCGAGTACTATAAATACCAATGTGAAAAATAGTGATGTTGTTTAATACATTTTTTCAAATTCTTTAAGTCATTTTGAGTAAGTAAGAAATAATTATGTGATTGGATGGATATTGGTTACAAATTAGAAATTATTAACATTTAAAATTCTTATCTTTGTTTTGGCTTTCTCCTTGTTATTTCCTATCTCTAGTTTTCGTAGACATGAAATTAATACAAGATCAATGTTCCCTGAAGTATCCATCTTTCAATAAAGGGAATATTCTATGTGAGTAGAAATTCTTTGACCTTAAATGTCATTTGAAAATTATAAAAAAAGCATATACTTACAGTGTATTTTATTTTAATCTTTTTTCAAAGGATTACATTTTTTATCAGAAATTCTTGCAAGTAATGAAATATAATTTTCGACAATATCCAATTACAACCGATTAATTATCATGAAATCACTGGCTATTGTTTTTTCTTAGAAGAGAGAATGTTTTAATCAGATTAAAAAGGTTTTAATAATAAAATATTATTGTATTGATAAAAAAAAAATATTGATATTTCATGGTTGGAATCATTCCAAAAAAGTTTTTCATTCTGTGAATTGCGTTGATAACTCTTGCCTCTCACCACAGACTTTGAATCTATGGAATCAATTTGATTTTTTTTCTCTAGAATCCATTATATTAATTCAAAATTATTGTATTTTGTTATATTTATACTGTTGTCTGTTTCACAAAAGCCAAAACTCATTTTACAAATGGACGCACGCAATAATATTTTAATCAGTAAAAATGTACATAAGTTTTTAAATAATGTTCTTCACAACTATTAACAAACAGTTTTATTTTATATTTAAAGGAGGAAAAACAATAGCCTCACTATTTGAGCATATTTTAGAATAATAAAATTGTATTTGTTGACTCCTTGTCCAAGAAATGACAGATAATGCGAAAGAGTAGGTACTTCAAAATTTTAAGGACCTTTTCCCTTGGTACACAGATGGCGTTGATACATTTTTATGGGTAAGTTCGTCACTTTTCTTCAACTTCTAAACTTTTTTCAGTACCTACCTAGGCAGATATTTTCCTTCAAGGTTACAATATTATATAAAGAAAATATTATTAAAACTAGAGTAGGTATATTTGGGTTAGTAGATATCGCTTTTGCGATAAATTCGCCCATTGCACAAAATCATTTATTTGTATCACCCTATTAAATAATTTTGTAATAGCTTTTGTTTTATATGTTAATTTATATAATATTTATTAATAATAATTTATATATTTGTTTTATATAATTCCAATATTTTGAACAATTTAATCGAGGTACTGTTCATTTGCTAAACAGAGATGTGACGTATTTGAAATAAAAGTATTTAAAATACAAATACAAAATACGTATTTGTATTTTGTATTTCAAATACCTTTTTGTAAAAAGTATTTTGTATTTTTTTTTAAATACTTTTTTGAGTATTTTGTATTTTACACAAAATACTTTTACAAAATACCTTTTTATTGTTTGAAACAAAATTCTGCCATTAATTGATATGCGCGTACGCAAGCTTTTTTTGCCAATTTGTTGAATTACAAATACAACGTTTCCATTAGAGTACTCCATGTTTGAGATATACACTCATAATAATGATGATGATTGAACAAATTATACTGAATGGTAGCATTTTCAATTTTGTCTGGAGGCAATCTGTTCCAGGCAGTTGACGCTGCGACTCTGTTTCTTCTTTCTGCAAATTTAGAGGTATTTGCCCTTTTGAGTTCAACGAGTTTAAGAAGCTGATCACAGCCTTCGCCACACATTTTCGTCAGCGGAACAGCTCAGTGGGTGGTGGACAGCCTTGTGGACAGTGAGACACAGTTTCAACACCACTATCTCTAGGACTCACAGTTAGTGTAGACTTCTTAGTAGTGAAGTTATGTGGCAGCTCTTATTCTCTCTGTAAATGATCCGGAGGCAACATTAAAAACCATCTGAAGACGATAAGGAAGAGTTTGGAGCAGTCCTGTATATAATATGATGTTACAGTAGTCCATACGATATCAGATTTGGATTATCCATTCTGATTTATTTTGCAGCCCAAGTCAGGAATTCTCTTACCTGCTTGATGATACTCAATCCATTTATGACAATTTTCGGCTTATCTCTTCTAACAACCGTACATTTTGTCATGACTTAATTAATTTTTTTTTTCTATTTTGACAGTTCTTCCTAAGGCTCATCCTCATTGTCTGCAAGCAATGATATATCGAATCATGGCAACCCTTTCTCCATTTATGTATACTCTTGTCCAGTTTTTCATTCATCAATGGTATTCATCAATTGTCTGCAAGCAATGCTATATCTAATTTATTTATTTATTTATTCATTCTTTACTGTACATTGATAAAAAACAATTACATAAAAGGTATACATTCAAATTAAATACAATCAATATACAGAGGGCGAGTTTATCGCAAAGGCGCGATCTCTTCCAACTAACCCAAAAGTATTAACTTAAAAAGAAAAAAAAAACATATGATAAAAATAAAATCAATGATCTAAAGGATTTTGGAAATAAAAGAGAAAAAAAAATACATTCACAAAGTGAACATATATACAAAACATACATACATACACACATATATATAAAAAGGGAGAGACTGCAAAAAAAAAGATACAAACATACATACATGAAGGGGGGGAAAAGGAGGGGGGGTTAGGAGTGATGGGTTTCAGGTTTCAGAGGCTGTGTTTGTATTTGTGGAAATCATTTTCTCCTTAACGGCTCGCTTGAAAGACGTCAGACTTTGAGTCAGCCTAAATTTTGAAGGGAGATTATTCCAGCAACGAGCACCCTGAACTGCAAAAGATTTTGAGATGAAAGTTGTACCATGAGCCGGGATTGACAGGATGGCGCTGGTTATTCGACCTCAGAGGTAAACCGTGACTCGCCAAGTATTCAAAAGCCTCCTTAATATAGTACGGGGTTGATCCTGCGTACATAGCATTGTGGACAAATGTGAGTAGATGGAGCTCACTTCTTTGTCGTACAGTAAGCCATTTCAGGGTATTACGATATTCAGAAATGTGGTCAGTTTTTTTAGATTAAAAATAAACCTTATGCCAACATTCTGAAGTCGATCAAGTTTGTCAATTAGATCCTGATTCATGTCCACATACACGATATCAGCATAGTCGATAATGGGCAACAGCAAGGATTGGACCAATAAAATTTTTACTTTAATGGGCAAGAACTTGTAAAAAAACTTTTTCTTTAGAGTGTTAAATTGATGCTGCCAAGAGAGTCTTTGGTCCATGATTATGCCCAAATTCTTTACTGTCGCCGAAGAGGGTATTGCTACTGAATTCATAGTAGTGGGAGGTAAATTCATATTTTTCAACCTGGATATAGAGTGAAGGCTACCAATGAATATTGTCTGGGTTTTTGAGGCATTGAGGAGTAGGTAATCCATGAGCACTAGCCCAGTTTGAGATTTGTTGCAAACACTCATTGGTAGAATAAATGGCAGAGGAGATATTGTGAAGTTTAGCATGTGTATAGATTTGCAAATCGTCCGCATATAGATGGTAGCGACAAGGCAACTGTTTCTAATCATGTCAACCCTTTCTCCACTTATGTATACTTTTGTCCAGTTTTTAATTTCTTTTTCATTCATCAATGGTTTAAATATTAAATACTTTTGTCTTACACCTTGTTCGACTATTTGTAAAAAGTATTTTAAAAAGGTATTTTAAAAAAGTATTTTGAAAATACGTATTTTGTATTTTGTATTTAAATACCATTTTGAAAAAGTATTTAGTATTTTGTATTTGAAATACAAAAATTCAAAAGTATTTGTATTTTGTATTTAAATACTTTTTTGGAAGTATTTTGCACATCTCTGTTGCTAAAGTATCAACTTTTATTATAATATATTTTCTATTATCACCAAAACTTATTCATCCACTTGTTATATCCATTAAAATGATTACTCTACGTTGCATCTCTTAGAATTTAGCACAAATTGTGAAAACCATGCAAGAAAAATGAAATAACAGTTATATAGGTACCTAGATCAAAGACTTTTTATGCATCGATCTGTGTATTGCTATGAGAGGGGTGGGGGAGTCAAAAGTTATCAGCTTCTTAACCCGCTAAATTGCATACAGTTCCATGTAATATGAAAAATAGCATAGGAATGTATGTTTGATGGATGACACAGCACACGTTAGGTAACCACCGAAGCCAAAAAAAGAAGAAACATTCATTAAATTGTCGTGAATCTGAATGATGTAAGCTCAAATCCTACTTGGCGGTTTTTTTCTAAGCTTCTGTGATTACTTCTCATGTACTGTGTCATACATCAAAAATATTTACATTCCCTTTCAATCAGTGATCGAAAAACAAAAATATTTTAAGGCAGCTATATAGTTACCTACATCTCCATAACAGTTAGGGGAAAGTTTCATCTAACCTTTTAACAAAGGCACTGTGTAAATAAGGTTAGGATTAACTTGTCTTTTACATATTTTTTATTCTAAAAATCTCTACAGCTCAAAGGATGTTGACTGTCAAATAAAAAGACATTTAAATAATTTTGTTTACTTGTTTATTAAGTTTATTGGACATATTTTCATCCCTCTTATAAAAGAAGAATGTCGCGTTTTCAGATACTTGTCACGCAAGAAAAAAAAATGATTTTGAAGAAAGTGATGAGCGCGATGGCGAGGGTGTTTACTCGTGTATTTTTTTTCTACTACTACTATACCATCACGGCATATCCCACAAGTGGGGTAGCCAGCAGACCAGCTGCATATAAAACATGCAAGCTGTCTTCTCCGTGCAACGTATTTTTTTCTATTAAATTTATTTTCCTAAAATAACAAATTTCATTTTGTCAAATTGAAAACAACATATCCAAATATCTTTCATATAATTTTAATCTAGAAAATATAAAATTGAAAACGAATATGAAAATTTAATATTGGATATGTTATAAGTGTTCGTAATGTATACATACTGTGACAGTACGAAGCGAAAATGAATTAGGATATTATTACAAACTTTGACGTCATTACATTAGTTTTTCATTTGGTAAAAATACATAATATGTAGGTATATAAACTCAACATTTGGAATGAAAGACGATTATTTCCTTTTCATTTATAGGTAACAACGGTGCAGTTATTGAAATTATATAGGTATAAAGGCACTAATGACATTTACGTATATACCTACTTACATAATTATACAATTATTTTATTATACGTAGATACATAAGTTTATGTTGTACCATTTTCTGCGAATTCATGTCTCATACACATCAACCTATATTTATATGGCATAGACTAAAAATTCAAAGGAAAAATTGGTAATGCCCCCAAACATATTATCAAACAGCCTTAATTAAACAAGCGTTGGTTTAAAAAGATACGTTCAAATCTCCCTCGAGACCCATGCTAAAGATGCATTTATAAAAGTACGTTACATTGAAGAAGAATCTTAAAAAAAAATGTTATAAACCCAAATATAACCTTTTACACAGTTCTCATAGTAGGTACGCTAAGAGCTTGTGTCGTGAAAGGGGAGTTTGCCGGTACCTGGGATCGAACCACGGACCCCTTGTTCACGGGACCGAGACTCTACCTCTAGGCTACCGACGAAATTGTATTAATTTCTCATACATGGGAAGTGTAGCTTTTAACAACAACTTTTTATCTTTACTTTTCGCTCATCAGTAACGGATATCTTCATTATCAGCCCTCGTTATGTGCTAAGATAATTATGAGTTTTACGTAATTTTCAAATACATATATCGTGCAATCATCTTTCATAATCCTATGATGAAATTTATACATTTAATTTATGTAATATATTCTCCGTATACTCGTAGGTTCACGTTTACCTTAAATATTCATCATTTTCGTGACCTTTGAATTATTCTCAAGTTTTAACAAGTCAATTGAGAACATAATAAAAGTACCTACCTACCTATAAATTATCGAACAGGTTGAAAATTAAGTTATAATTTACTTACTACACATTTCAAAGAAATCACCGTTAATCTTCATTATTTCTCCATTTTCATAGTGCAAAACAAAATATTTGAAATTCAGTGACATTGTCGAATGATTAATGTTCCGATTCCTTTGCTATTTCCAAACTACTTGGAATATAATCCATTAGCAATTTCCTATTTTCATTATTCATTGCTTTATACTGGTTTATCCAAAAAATATTAATGACTATAGGTAGGCTTAACTAGATGAAAAAATCCATAGAAAAAATCATTATAATAATGTACACCTACATACCTAATTATACATTCAAGATACAGCGGTACTGATAATTCCAAGTTTTTATATCTTTGTAAGATGGTAAGGGAAAAAAGATTATATTTAACCTCTGAAACAAACTTATAGGTTCTTTGAAATCTCCTTTAATGACTTTTCTGGAACTTACGAAAAGATTAAATAGTTCTCTCAAAGATTTGGGTGAGAGATTTGATCCAAAGTTATGCATATTTGAATAAAGTTATCCATGGTTTTGGGTTACTAGTTGAACGATTTTAAAAAGTATAAAAACGTCTTTGACATTCGACTCGTCTTCTTCATTCAAATTCTCAACATTGCTTACATCCGTGACGTAGATTATAACAAGAGTGTTCCTATACTATCTCTCATTTTATTTAAAGAATTATATTCTGACTGTGTTTTTAAAACAGGCGCTGATCGCTGTAGACCAGGGATGCACAGACTTATAGGGAACAGGGGCCACTCGGGAAGATTATGAGCTAAGGACGGGCACTATAAGAAAATTAACACTAAAAATTCAAATTTCCAGAAATGCACACATTAAAATTTCTACTCCCCCCCCCCCCCCGTCACCGAATTTTCAAAATGATATAGTACTACTGTATAGGAATTTGAAATATTTCAAAAACACCTTGGTTTACTTAAAGAATATTTTCTCGCAGTACCTGTGTTTGAATATTATTAAATGGTCATAATATGTCATAATTTATTATGTAACTCACATACAATGAGATTATTACCATATTATAGATAACTGATTCACGTTTGTCTTTACGATGAAAGTGTTGTCTGCCTAAGTACCTGCCTATGTATATGGATTGTATGTAGGACAGTTTACAGGTATTAAGTATACTACTATTGAGTATTCATCTCACGTTCTACCATATGAATCACCCTAGTTATTCCTTTTACCTGTAATGTGATTTGAATTCATTACCTGCATAATACATAGGTAATAATATGACTTCTTGTAGACGTACATTTTAAATCCGGGATTTTTACTGCTTTTATTTTCCTTATATGGTGAAACAAATGAGTGTATTTATTTTATTTAAAGAATGTAGTAAGTATCTTATTTGTCTGTGGAGTCACCAAAATACCAAAGATTTTCAAGTTTTCAAATACCCTGTAAAATATAATATGTATATCTAAAACTCGACACGTAAACCATCTCAAATTCAATAATTTCAGTAGATTTATACCACAATAGCATCTCTAACAAGACATAAAGACATTTTAAAACTTAAATTCAGCGGTGAGGATTGCCACCCATCCCGAATGTCTTAATATTTCATGGCACGTAAAGGATAGGTAATTACACTCAACTGGACTGCTGGCTATCCCACTTGTGGAATATGCTCGTGATAGCCATTACATATAAATCTATGGTGATAGCATAGTATTTCTTACAAGAATGATCCTTGTTATTTCTTACAAGATAATATTCCTTACAAGATGGACATACTGGTCGTTTTCTTTATGCCCTAAAAAATGAGACATTCAGGATAAGTGGCTACAAACATCACTGAATCGAAGATGTTAAATATCTTAAACGTGATGTTTTACGAATATCCGCTTTTGCAGGAAACTCAAAAACTTGCAAAAAATAATAGGAGACCTCTTCTATTTTAGAAACTCTACGATTAAATAACGTTCTGATATCACAGACGCGATTGTTTGTGTAGTTTGCGAAAAACGAGCGATTTCTCGGAAAAAAAAATTTTGCGCTGTAATAAATAAACTAGTTTTTACTTTTTGTTTTACCTTTAGAGTAGTTATGATATATTATTACTAACGCGTTGATTCGTAAGTAGATTAACCAAATTACGGGCAGCCTATAAAAACATACTTATATTGTGTGTGTTAATCCCATGTATTATCTGTTACATCAATAAAAATAAAAACAAGATATTAAAATTTTTAAACCCTAACTAAAATTATGTTTCATAAAACACACGGGTTTTAATTACGTAAAGGTATAAACGTTGTATTTACAAAGGATATTTGAATGTAAATGTTATTTCAAAATACGGTTGTTTTTGGTTTACAGTGCGGAAATAAATACCTCTTTTATGTAATAATTTGTCTGTACACTAGTAGTAGGTACCTACCTAGTACCAGATTTTGTAATATATTCTTTTACGATGTACCATCAAAAATACAAAATGTTTGTTCTTGTACCTACTGCATAATCAACAAAGAATAGTTAACGTGATACGTAATTTAGCTTAAATGCAAACAACACAACTGACAAACTGTCAAAAAATGCTTCAACTATTATACTACTATACTATCACGGGATTTCCTACAAGTGGAATAGCCAGCAGGTTTACTGCAAACAATAAACATACAAATAATTATCTCTTGATAATAAAAAAATAAGATATTCTGGTTATGAGGCATACTTCATGGCTGAATTATAGATAATAATTGAGTTACACGTGAGATTTTACGAATACCTCCCGCAGGATACTCGAAAACTTACTGAAAATAGTAGGAGACTTATCGGCTACTGGGCACTCCACGGAATATAAAAAAAATGTTTTTTTTTTTTTTTAAAAAGATATATCTGGGTTTTTGTTACAAACCCAAATACAACCTTATACACCTTTCACTGTAATAGGTGTATATATTTGTTTTTACATTTTATTAATCATTTAGACTTTTTGACACTTTTCTCAACATTCTGTTTTGTAACAACTAGCTGACAAAAATTCAAAAACTATGTGGGATAACGACACTGAAATTTTGAAGTTATACTAATATTGTTTAACGAACTATTTTAACTGGTAAAATGTATATATCAAAACAATGGTCGTTGTATTGTAAATTCGTGAGAAAAGCGTGTGCTTTCTAATTCTTCTCAAAAATACTAAAAGTCCCAGAAATATGTACATACATCGCACATTGAAAACAAAAGTGGCAGTATACAAAAAATGACAATTTTGAGTTTAAACGATGTTTAAAACGCTCAAATTAAAACGCATTCAATACAAAAACACATATTTCAATAGCTCGTTTAGTTTTCCCTAGAGCTCACTAGTGTTGGTTTGTACTTTTTGTATAAGCTTCAAGTTACTAATTAATAAAGTGACACTATTACCAGTTCGTGTCAAACGGCCGCAGTGGTTGTACATTAATCTAAGGAAAGACTAAATGCATAAATGAAATTTTAAGTATAGTGTCATTTTTATATACCTATTACTTTCTATAAATAATGTATTCAAGAAACGAGTCGAGGTGTAAACTATAGAACTATACCAAAAACTTTAAACGGCCATACTGAAAAATCATGTTTTTTGTATAGTGCCACTTTTGTTTTCAATGTGCGACATGATCATCAACACCGTTCATCCTTTTATGTTTGTCTCGCGGATGCAATGAGCGAGAAAGTTTCCTCTATTCTGAAAATCGCTTTAAGTGGAGGAGGCTCGTGTCTACCCAGTACTCCGACAGAAATCGTTAAAGGGCGAACGAAAAAGAATAATATTAAATTGTTACTGAAATAATCATGAAAAAAGCAAAATATATTTTGTAGTATGTATTATTATTCCGAATTGATAAAAGTACTTCATTCGATAGCTACAGACAGCTGAAATAAATAAGTCATACAGTTATGTCACGTAATTATTTACACAATAGATAACATCAGAGGGCTGGTTTATTACACACTTACCTACAATTTATGACTGCCTGTCATCAATAAAGATAAAAGTAAGGCAAAACTTAATAATAGTGAACAATAATATTTCATACATTTTGGATTACACGAAAATTACTAGATATAAAATAGAGTAAGTACATTTCAAATTCGTTTATTTATTTATTTTATTTTACAGGACACAAACAGTTATATTAATATATAAAAGTCTATTAACATAAATCAATACATAAGCCAGTGAAGTCCCACGGATTACAAAAGCATTTATTCTGTCACCAATGGTACAAGAATGGAAGGACTGCTATCGGAAATCTATTATCAGAAACCATTTACAAAATATTACTGTAGACTACTGACTCTAGTTTTCAGAATATATTTTCTCTCAGCCTGTGAGGACAACATGCTTAACTAATCCGTCAATAAATATATCTACGAATACATCGACACATTTATATTTTCACTATCTTTAATCCCAGCTTAGCTAAGTACAATAACCATCTATTTTTCATTTACATTAGCAAGTATCCGAACCTATTTACGCCGCTGGCTGGTTGCAGGCACTCGTCTGAGCAGTGATTCCGGATCCCCGAACTGTCGAGCGAGTGATATTTAAGTTAATAAATTAACATGCAAGTTTATTAACTAGCAACACTCCCAATAAATTAATTTTGCAAGAATCTTCTAGTTTCCCTCTCACTTCTCTGTTAAATTTTCTTATAGAGCCAATACACAAACTTACGTATGAACGGACTGAAATTAATGTAAATGTTTATTTACTTGAATTTCGTTTACGGCATTTTTTCTTACAAGTCGCACTCAAATGTTTTTTTCCTCAAACATGGCTTTTGTCACGTTCATATAA
This sequence comes from Athripsodes cinereus, assembly GCA_947579605.1. Lineage (NCBI taxonomy): Eukaryota > Metazoa > Arthropoda > Insecta > Trichoptera > Leptoceridae > Athripsodes > Athripsodes cinereus. The sequence goes on along the minus strand of OX388318.1, from coordinate 16,305,002 downwards.
AGCTCGTTTTGCACCATCAATGATTTTCTCAATAAAATCGCGTCTAATACTGAAAAAAATATCATCTGAAAATATATTCTACAAACTCTCGAATACTATTTAGTTCAAATATAAAATAATAAATCATTGTTCTCTTGAAACTATTTGCTTTTTATGATGGATCTGACTTGGCTTATTATTCTTTATTAAGAATTTTCTTTCGCCGACTTTTCTTTAACATTTATCTCAAGAGAGCAAAAAATACATAAATAAATAAAGAGAGAATAAAATATAATGTGCTTAACAGGACTTCACAGCCAGAATTTAATTTGAAATCGTTCGACTATATGCTAGAATTGCCTAAAAACAGGTGTTTACACCAAATTTTAACTTTTAAACTACGTACGAACCAATAAACTACGAAGCATTAAAAAAATACTGTCTCTCTTTTTGCGGTAAGTGAAAAGCGAGATAAAGAAATGAAGTATATTTCACTCATTATCTATGACACCACTTGGTCACTAACACACGTAGACATAATTATAATATAGTTAATATTATGTCCGAAAAACTACGAACATTAAAAAATCACTGTCTCTCTTTTTGCGGTAAGTGAAAAAGGAGATAAAAAATGCGACGTACGTGATGTATATTTCACTCATTATCTATGACACCAAATGACACAATAATCATTGCGTACAAAGACATAATTTTTAACAAGATCGTGCACTCCATTGAAAAAACGGCATGTATAATGCAATTGATGCACCAGAGGTCACCAAGGCCCACCTGCGAGAGAGCATTCATGCCCCAAGAGTTATAAATTGGCCTACATATACCTATACATGAATATAGCAAACACGTAGGTAGGTAGACTATTATTATTTTTGCTGGATAATGGTAGGTGTTTACTTAATTGGCGTTCCCTTCTCTCTGCTTACTCCACATGGGATGTGGCGTGAGGGTATAGATAGATTCATCAAATCATTGGTCAAAAAAAAGCTTATTAGTTTTTCATGTCTACCTTGTTTTATGTACATATATCGTCCCTCGTCTGACTAACTGTCGTAACTGACTTTTTTGACAAAACTGAGTTATGACCGCCACCATGTATTTTGATTTGATACGCATGTTCTCACCGAAGATCACAGCTGTAGCTGCTGCTGTTATCCTGGAACAGCTTTCTGATTTGTTGTCGTATCTACGAATTAATCAAAATAATATCTCACTAACGGACGTAACTGCAGATACTACAGTTAGTGTGATTTTTTTATAAATGAAAAACATATCCGATGTAGGCCCTACCTTGAAATACGACACTTAGTATAGTCATTAACTGGGAATAACTTTTCATTTATTTTCACATAGGATAGCATTTTTCTTTGTTGGAATCATTTTAGTAGAGATTTTCAATATCCCGATCATAATTTAGTATAGCATAAAGTACTGAAAGAATTAATATGTCAAATATTTACGAAGTGCGGCCACATGATTTTGAAGTTGACGGCTCATTGAGGGAAGTACTAAGGTAAAAATCTTCCAAGGTCAATAAAAATAAACAAAAATAAACAACCAAAAGATCACAGAAAGGAATACATGACCCAAGTATCCAAAAAAATTGTTGCAAAGTGGATGCTAAAACCTGCGTGAAACATTGAAATTTGTTAGGCAGCATCTCGTCAATGTTACCTTTTTAACCAATGTACTCCCGAAATGATTTGAGAAGATTTTTGGGGTCTTGGATCGATACAATTACAACGCGAGTACATCGTTATACACAACAAAAATTGGGACGAAAAAAAACTGCTGGTTTGAATTCTAGAAGAAATTTTACAATTTATTAGCATCTTCTGCTAGACGGACAGCAGATATGCCGAACATTTTTTTTAAATACACTGAGTGTTGAAAAAAAAACGGTTAAACCAGCAATCGATAAAATTACTCCGACGAGGATTTTAGGAAAAGAAAATCGTGGCGGGCGCAAAGCATTTTACATTGAAAGTGATCTGAGAATGAGACGCAATATTGAGGAACAAATTGAAAGATTTCCAAAAGTTGAGTCTCACTATTGTCGTAGACGACATGAAAATACTTGCATAGTGACTTGACATTGAGAAATGCACGCTTTGTTTCTGGATACTTTGAAAAACAATCCTGAAAAACTAAGTTTTGTATCATACAGAAGAGTTTTAATATAAAAAAATCTGTCTTTCCATCTACCGAAAAAGGATCAGTGTAGCTTGTGTACGACATATTGCGAAGGCTCAGAAGATGTTAAAACTAAATTGAAAAATCAATAACTTAAGCATGAAAATAAAAAAAAAAATACTTGTTAGTCCTGCTAGAATGGTTGGCAAAACAAAGGCTCAGCAAGATTCTGCAACACAGTGTGCTACGTTTGATATGCAGCAAGTTATCAACTTACCAATCAGCAATGAAAATGCAGTTTTCAATAAAAGACGTTTATTAGTATAGACCTTTACAATATACGATATGTCTTCTGATGAGTGCTATCGTTTCACGTGGCATGAAGGTGCAAGCAAGGGGGTTCCTCTGAAATTTAAATTACGTTTTTCTTTTCTGAATATGTATGATGAAAAATGTTATAAAAAAATATATTTATTTGCCGACGACTGTAGCGGTCAAAAAAAAATTCAATAATCGCTTCTACTCTAATTAACTTTATAAATAATTCAAGAAATAATAATGAAATAAAATTACGTTTATCTGTTCCATGTCACGGACAAAGTGAAGGTGATTCGGTACACAGTGCCATTAACTATTCGCTTAAGAAAAGTGGTAACATTTTTGTCCCTAGTCAATTAGTTCCTATTTTCAAATTAGCAGGTAGAAACAAACCTTTCACCGTTACACCCCACAACTATTCAGATTTTTTGGATTTTAAGAAATTATCAATTGAGCTACGTCTTCTCTCCCTTCGATTTGACGACACAGGGCTAAATGTAAACTGGATAGAGATGACGTAATTTTCAGTAGAAAAACACAGTCTTACTAAGTTTTCTTTTAAAACTAGTGATGGTGAAACGAATTATCGTTCAATATCCTTGAACCGACAAGTATCTAAAATAATATTGCATAACGAGATTTCTCGACTCAAATCCACTCCATCTAAAATTTCCCAGGCAAAATATGCTGACTTGATGTCTTTGACTACTGGCGATACATCGATGATAACATTACTCAAGGAGGCTGAGTTTTATAAGTCCTTCCATCACTAAATTCGTTATTTTGAAAATAATCACGAAATTTAATTTTAGAGTAAAAGAAACTGACGTGCGTGCATGAGAAATTGTATGACTGTGGAGGAAGCGAAAGAAGTATGTAAGGACAGATCTAATTGGCGTTCCGTTCTCTCTGCCTACCCCAATTGGGATACGGCGTGACGGAAAAGATAGAATTTAATTTAAATTATTAACATCTGATGATGAGGATGAGAACTCTCGAACACCATAATCTGTATACTAATTTATTTTTTAGTGATTTACTATCATTTTATTTTCCATAAAACTGCTGTTATTACATTGTAAACACTCTTGTTAATTAATATACTTTCTCATATTATAAAATCGTTTTGTTTTAACCTTTGACTCTTAAAATAGTTAAGTCCTATCTGAGCACAACTAAATATGGCCATGAAAAAAAAATCTCACAAAGAGTCCTATCTACTTTGACGGCGCATAAAAAAAAATCCAATATACTTATGGAAATTAATTTATCATAAAAATTATTCAAAGATACATAAAAATACAAATAAAATAATAAAATACATTTAGAGTCTTTCGTATTGCTGGGAGAGACGAAACTATGCACGCCAAAACACTAAAAATGCTCTCCTGAACAATTTACATTTCACCAGTTACGACAGTTAGTCAGATGAGGGACGATATGTGGGCGTATAAGTGGGTATATTTCCAATAAAGTACTCAAATACTTTTTTTTTAATAATACTCAGTTTTATTCTGCAACAATTATATAATTTATATTATACACCTTAAAAAGTACACTTAAAGTAGGTATATTTGAGTTTATCCATAATTTGTTGCACCATTCTGCATTGAGTTGACCATAATTTATTCTTTCTTCTGGGACGTCAAATTAAGTGACAATGATGGCTCCCTTAAGTGGCACCAGTGCTGCAAAAGTATATAAGAATATTTAATATGTTTTTCCCTTGTTTATTATTTTTGACTCCACCATTAAATTGCAAACAACAAAAAGGCCGGGATTTGGAGAGAATGATTCATGCATCTTTAGTATCACAAAAAAAGATTTGAGACATCATAATCCAAGGATAAATTCACAATCTGTCCATATATTTGCAGAGTATTTTTTCATCATCGAAATAAAACAAAATTATAGCAATAAAGTGATTTAATGTGTAATCATGTCTTATGGCCGGTTGCAATAACCTATCTATCCGCGACTATCGATTGAAATGTATGATTCAAAATATAGAACACAATAGATTTCAATCGACAGGAGCGGATAGATAGATTATTGAAACCGGCCAATAATGCACAGTCTTATTAAAGTACAATGTCTTTGTGTTAAAATTTCACGTGGAAATGGAATGTCAAAATATAAATATTATTTGTTTCCATAGTAACCATACATGCAAAGTGGTTTCTGCAAATATGTAAATATATAATATGCATATTTAGAAAACTTCGAATACTCATAATAATCTAAAAATCAAATGCATGTTGAGATCTATTTTTACATTAAACCATTTTCTCACTATTGATTCACAAACTAATTTTATATTATTACTTAGTATAATTTATGGAATACCTTAATCATTCGCAAACTAGTGAATGGCATCATTTATTTATTTATTTAAAAGAAACCTTCAAACAGCAGGTAGAATCTGCTGGTTTCAGAAGGCCATTATGTTACAAATTACATTAAATATAAGAACACACTACAAGCAGAATACAATAAGTACATAAAATAAAATAATAATAATTGTACCAAAGCTTGTTTTAAAACATACATATGTATCCGAGATTCAAACATGTTGCGTGTATTCATATATCAGCTTATTTGAAATAGTAACATGAAAATAAGATAATACGTGCTGATTTTACTATATACCTAAATATCAGGATATCAGTTAAAAATTATGTACTTACATTTGCAAATGATTAGTCAAGTCTTAGTAATTCTCCATCACCGTTTTAATGTCACTAATCATCTAATCATCTAATAATCTGGAAAGTATAAAACATAAAGAATTTATTAATTTATTCTATCAGAAACATTGTTTGCTTACACACGCGTATTAAAATATTTTATTTTTAATAATTACTGTAGGAAAGGTTACGTTACAAAAAAAATATGTCAAAAACAATATAATATAAATCAATCATTATAATATACTCACTCATTTTGATCATGTGAATAATATGAAGCTTATTTATTTTTTCTCACATTCGTTAATCGTAATGACTCTTTCGTCATTTTAAATAATGAAAAAATTAAAATAAAACTATAAATCAGTGTATTTAGTATATTTCTGATTTAGTATATTTTATACTCACAAAAATAACAAAATGTTGCTATGACAACAATATTGACATCGGTGAATGTCATTCTGAGGAGTTCATACACAAAGTTACCTACATCAACTCTAGAACATTGAAACTAAGAAAACAGCATACCTAAATAAATTTGGTGAATTCTTTGCAGAGTAGGTACCGGCAGCAATTTAGTTCCCTGATACCTGGTTATGGAATGATTTACCCTTATTGATCAGACTTGCTCCTACTATTTCTATATTCAAAAGCAGACTGAAACATCACTATCTCTCTCTCAATAACTCAACTTAACCATATCCCTTCCCCTCCCCTCCCTCCCCTCACCCCTATATGTATATATGTATGTATATATATATATATATATATATCTATGTGTGCATGTGTGTGTGTGTGTGTGTATGTATGTATGTATGTATGTGTATGTATGTATGTATATGTCTGTATATTTATGATCGAGTCTATACTATTTGTATTATTTTATTATGCTTTTTGTTTTTAGTACTTATACCTACTTAAGTTATATGTACCTGTATATATTTTATTTATTTTTTATTATATCTTTTCTTTTATGTACTTAACTATGTACATCAATATTAATGTATCTCGTATCTCTCTCACATTTGGTTGGTTGGTAGAAATTGCCTAAAGGCAATAAACCCGCCATTTGTGCTACTTTATACCACAATAAAGATTATTTTATTTTTTTATTTTATTTTTATTATACCTGATATATTTTTTTTAGTGTTTGTATTTTTTTATCATAGTCTTTGTAAGGTAAACGAACTGTAATTTAGTGTTAAGAGCATATTTTCTGTATTCATTTTTTAGTAATTGGATTTTAGCTGGCACTTTGTGTTTATCATTAGAAAAGTAAATATGTTGCAACTAATAAGCAAAAAGAGAAATAGGCGGACATGCTGAGGTCAATCTACAGTTTTATTGAGTACACAAACAAGTTCACCAACATTTAATTAAAAATAATAAAATACTGATTTATTTGAATTAATTATATAAAACACTTATTTGTAGTGTTTAAACTGTGACTTTTTGTTGATTAAAAGTCACAGTGGATATAATATAAAAAAGTGATTTATTTGTAAATAATTCAACATGAATTTCCACCGAGAACCGTCGGTTGAAAATATCAACTTCACTGATTTATTTTACTTCATTCATAGTTAAATATTTGTGAAAAATGGATCGGTGTGCCTTTACTTGTGAACTCCTCATCTACAGTACCTACTGAACACTCATTCTCGTATTCGTCGATTCGCATTTTGACAGACATGGAAATAAATATTATTTAGGTATATTAAGTTATAATGTTTTTTTTAATGAAAAAAAAAACATTTATATAGGGATTACTTGATGACACATATAAAAATATGTTTCCTTGGTAAAAATCAAGTAATCTAGTGCTGTAATTATGTAGTTTCAAGCATAAAACCATCTCTATTTTTTAATAATTTTAAATAAATAATCAGACGCAAATTCAACAGCGTGCCGACTCTTTGGCTCGGCTGGCCGAACTAAAGCCGATTTTTGAGTTCTACGGAAATTTTCATAAAAACTTTCCCGCAAGCGGAAAATTCAAAATGAAAATTTCACAATATAAATAATACATCACGCTATTATACTCATATGATAAATTATTCAATTAAAATTGTTTTAAATATGTTTTCCTTATTCGAACTTGACGAACTAAAAATTATATTTTCTTATGTGCACGTCACAAATCCCATTTTTTTCGAATATTTAATAAAATATGGCTAAATATTACCCAAATTTAAGAAAAATAGGATTTTTCTAAAGCATCCTTGGAGCTAAATTTACTTCATCATTTATGTAACCTCTAAGATGATTGTCTTAAAATACCTCTGCTAGTCGTGATGAAATTTCGGAAGGTGTTTTCCAATCGATAATTTCTACATGAATCTCTCGGAATTTTTTTTCATTATTATTAAAAATACATTAAAATATGTTCAAATTTTGATATTATCAAAAACAAACAGTAAAAATATCATCTCGATCACGAAAATATTGCAATTAATTAATAATCAATGTTGAAAAATGGTTGCGTAAAATCATGTGACAATTTCGAGTTCCCTACCTATCAAGGGCTCTTAAAAAAAAATCTCGCCTAAATACTGTTTTAGTTGTTTGTAATGTAGGTAGGAAATGATTGAACGTTTTAATGTCCTTTTAATATTACATATGTTTTAATTAGTACTAAATATTATTCTTATATGGTGGTATTTATTTAGCACTGTAATAACACCTATGTTGCAGATAATTTCAGAAGAAAATTGATATTTCTTTTTCCAAAATACTAGCGAAAAAAGTTACAGAAATTTAAAGAATTTGATTTAAAGTTCATTTTAAAATTCTTTGTGTAAAAGAGGTTTCAAAATAAGTTTTTTTTTAAATACACATTATTATAGTGACTCAGCAATTTAAAATACCAACACAAGTAAGTAGGTATCTATTATATATTTAAGGAGCTTGGGCTATTGTTTCGGTGTTTGAAATAATAATTTAAACATTAGTGTTTTGGACAAGATGATTCATGATAACATTGAAGTAGCAGACATATTATAATGACAAATGTATAGAATTATAATGATACGTTTTTTGGTGTCACCAAACATACAATATGTGATGCTATGCACAATAATTATCATGTACAAATCTACTTACACACATGTACTCATTCGTTATAATTTAACAAAATCTGTTGTCATCACGGTTAAGTATTCGACTGAATCGCGAAGTTAACACACGTCTTTTATTAATATAACTGAAAAAATAACGATTGTTTAAAATGTGATTGAAACAAAATAATTAAGTGTTCTTGTTTACGACATTCCTTATACATCAAATAATCAAACTATAGTGACTCCTTTTGATTGTTATGTTAACAAAATAAAAACAATATTCATATTAATAATAATAAGTCACTTTATCTAGTGCTTAATGTTATATTATTAATAATTCATACCAAATAACAGTGTAGACTCGTCTCCCAATAATTCTGATATGAAAAAATTTGAAAGTTTGTCATAAAAGTTTAAATAAACGACGCGAACAGAAACATTGATCAAAACAAATATGTAAAAGCGTTCAATATTTCTTTGTATCTGAACTTTTGTGAGTGATTAATTTCTTTAACAAGTCAATAGGGGTGAGTTTATTTGTACAGTTTTGTTGTGTTAATATTTTAATGCATTTTCATGTCAATGCTCCGGTCACACCGAATTGCTAAGTAAATGTAAATAAGGTTCAGAACCAGTAAATGAAAATTGGAAAATTGTAAGTTATTTTATTAAAAAAAATTATGTCTAATAAAGTATAGCATTGCATATTAATGCATTATTTGGTAAACGTTGAAAAATGCACGCATTTTATTCACTTTTCAATTTTATTGGTCATACAATTTTTTCTCTCTCTCTCTCTCATCATCTCACAAGTGGGGTAGCCATAGACAAATTGCATGTAAAAATTAGCAAAATTTATGTACTCAAAACAAAATAAATATTACAAATATTTATTATTTCTGGTGGATCATTATTGTGTTCTATTCATCATCATCATCATCGCCCTCAACGCTCCTCTCGGGAGCACAGGGCAGAAACCAGCCTCCTCCATTCAGAGCGTCTCTGTGCCAATTGCGTCACCTCTTCCCACGACATTCCTTGCGCTCTGATATCGTTGTCATAGGAACGGTGTATTGTGAAAGAGGGACGCCCGGGCCGACGGAACCCCTGCGGACGGAAAAACAGTGCTCTTTTTGGCCAACTATCATTGGGCATTCTCAAAACATGTCCCAGCCAGGACCATCGTCTCTCTTGTATTACGAAGATTACAGGTCTCTGCTGGGTGCGCCGGCGCACAGCATCATTTGTAACATGTTCATACCATCTGACATCCAAAATCCTTCTAAGACACTTGTTTTCAAAGCTTAGTATCTTCCGCTCTTGAGCCTTGGTTAAGTGCCAAGACTCGCAGCCATATAGAAGGATTGGGATGATGCACGCATTGAACAAGCGACATTTTGTCCTGATGCTGAGTCCAGACGCCTTCCAAACTTTGTTCATGTTGTTGAAAGCCCCGCTAGCTGCTCCTATGCGGATTGGTAATTCCGACCGGAGATCACCCTCTGGCGTTATGGTTGCTCCCAGGTACCTGAATTTACTAACCTGAGATATTTGGGAATTGCCAACCATTAGTGGGGTGTGAGTACTCGTGCATGTACTATTACATATGTACTCCGTTTTACCAGCGTTGATACGAAGGCCAAGGCGCAAGGAATTTTCATAAAGAGCATTAGCGTTGCACTGTAATCCGTCCACAGATGTATCAAAAAGGGCTAGATCATCCGCATATTCAAGATCGTGCAGCACTCCCACAGACGTCTCACTGTTTTCACGCTGTGATAAAGGCACACCGCCAGGGCCCAGAATAGATTTTCTGAGCAGGTAGTCCATAATTATGGCAAAGATAAAAGGTGCCAATATACAGCCCTGCCGGACTCCAGTGGTGATCCTGAAGGTGTCAGTTGGACCACTTGATGTTCTGACAGAACATTCAAAGTCCATATGCAGGGCTTTGATCATGGTTACCACCTTGGGCGGGATGCCATACGCGGCCAGTATTTTCCATATGGTTGGTCTGTGGGGGCTGTCAAAAGCTTTTTCGTAGTCAATGAAGCAACATGCAAGCGGTGAGTTGAACTCTTGCGACTGTTGGAGTACACATCTGGCACAAAAAATTGCGTCCGAACAGGACTTGCCAGGTACAAACCCGCATTGTTGCTTTCTCAGAGATGCCAGCACTGGTTTTTGAATGCGACTCAATATGATTTGTGAGAGAACTTTACCGGGCACACTAAGTAGTGTGATGCCACGGTAATTTCCGCATTCCAGTGGGTTTCCCTTCTTGAAAAGTGTCACGATGGATCCATTTCTCCAATCTTTCGGGCAGAGCTCCTCATTCCACACCTTGTTAAAGAGATGGTACAGTGGGTGGATAAGCGCATTCATGCCATACTTAAGGAGCTCTGTGTGTTCTATTATAATATGAAAAACATTTCTCTATGTACTATAATAACTTACTAAATAAACACCACAGTGTAATATATATGATAACAATCTTTATGCTTTTAAAAATACCTAATACCATTTTGTAGCTACTTAATTATAAAATGCTACCATCACAAACAGTACTTCATTTGATTTAAAATTTGTATGACATATTTTTTCGTCGAGTCGCCAGCAGAAAAAAGGGCTCCCATTATTTTTGTAACTTTTCGAGTACCTTGTAAAAGGCTTCTACTGTCATACTAAGGCGGCATATCCCACAAGTGGGGTAGCCATCAAACCAGGTGCATGAAATTCCTTTCCGTGCCAACAAAAAAATTCAAAAGACATTCAGGATTGGTGGAAAACCTCATCGCTGTGCCTTTATTCTTTCGAATTCCTACTTTTTACTGGAATTTTAAATTATGAAAAAGAGTAGAAAACCAATTGTTTGACGGGTGCCACACGGAACAAAAGACTTGAAAACGACAATTATTTGTAAAACATCTGAGAGAATTTGCATGTTTTACATGCATTTAGTCCACTGGCTACCACACTTATGAGTAATGACGTGATGTTATGAATAAATAAAACGTATTTTTCATTATAACAAATTTGATATTGCAAGAATATCGACAAACAACAGGAGAACAATGCTAATATGGCACATTTGTGCGTTGTTCAATATCTTATTCAAATGTTTGTTTTGCTTTGGGTACGTGATCTGGTTTCAAAGATATAATTTCAAAAGTATCTCGTCCGTAAGGCACACAAGGCATTATAAAATTATATACGAATTCGTCGGTAGCCTGGAGGTAGAGATTCGGCTTCGTGAACAAGGGGTCCGTGGTTCGATACCAGGTGCCACCAAACTCCCCCTTTCACGACACAAGCTTTTAGTAGCTTACTATGAAAGGTGCATAAGGTTGTATTTGGGTTTATAACAAAATTCAGGTATTACTTTAAAAAAAAAAATCTTAATTGAAAATTACTTACAATGGGGTTTTTTCTGAACATTCGACCGGTTGCTTGCAAACGATAGTATTGCGTTCCATCCAACCTTTTAAACGACAGTCGAATGAGAATGTATTGTATCGTATACTCGTATGGGTGTCGCATGGCAACCGATAGTATCGAATCAGATGCAATTCGATACTGTCGTATTTTCAGAATAACCCCCATTGTATACGTGATGTCAAAAACTATATCTTGTGATGTTCGATTTAGTTGACTAAACAAATATATGTAATCTGAAAAGGTAGGTATATGAAAATGTTAAATATAACATTGAAATGAGATTAAATTGTAGAATGTTGTATTATCATATTATTACAAATTATTCACAATTTTATTCATCACTTTCTATGGAAAGCCTTTAATTTTATCAAACAATAATTAACAAACAATCATTATCTGACATTCCTAATCCAAGTTTCGTCTGGATTAGTCATACTGTGCTTCCCGGGAGCTTTATGTATCATGTACGTGTACTGTGTATAATGTACATGAAAGCTTTGTATAAGGGGGACCGTTTCTTCTTATTATTATTATTATTAGCTAGCACATAGCTGTATAGGGGAAATCTATCTTGGAGAGTTATCGTCTTATAAGACTAATCTTACATTGTTACGGGACTTGTTTGTGTGGATTTGCATACGTTTTCGAGAAACCTTTAGCTACATACAGTTTCAGCATTTATTTCAGAGAAACTTAATAAAATGGTTCCTACATAAATGCTATTTTTTCTTTGGAGGAGGAAAAGTAAAATATTACTTTGAATTAATAACCTCATATGTGATATACACTGAGAAAAATACTCACAACGAATCATTGGTACGTACTATCAGTGAGATAGTACAAACAATTCATTAGTACGAATCTATAATATTAACTTTTCGCAAACAAATCATTGGTAAAATTACCAACGAACATAAACAATCAAGTTATTTTCTAACCGTATAGATATATACATATAGTTTGCGAAAAGTTAATATTATGGATTCGTACTAATGAATCGTTTGTACTATCTCTGGTCCTAATCTGATAGTACGTACCAATGATTCGTTGTGAAATTTCGTTAGAATTATAATAATCAAAAACTCTTTATTGTTTTAATAAAACTTTTATACAATAGACGTGCATAAATGCATGGGCATAGTGTCATTAATGATTTTATTTTCCATAACTGGATTTAAATAAAAAAAAATGTATAAAATTACTAAACACGATTTGGTTTTTCATTTACTTCTTTAAAAACTATGTTAATTTGATAATATATGCAAACCAAAACATTTCATAATTCAAAACTTCAGCAATAAAGTGTTGCCGCAGAAAAGATATGAGAGAGCAATTTAAATAAAATGTAAATATTACAATGACATTGTAAAGTGGTAAGAAACAAGTAATAATAGTAATAATTTCATTCCTGGGAATTAATGAATGCTCTCTTTTACAACGCATAATTAGACAAAACTCTTTAGTAATTTAAATAATTATAATTTATCCCGAGGGACGTTTAATGAATACTGTAATGCTCTCGCTTAACATTGTGTTTAACGTAAAGAGGAAAAATTAAATTAATAACGGAGAGTATTTATAGCGCCATCTTCGTGCCATAGCACCTCGAGGACGCTGTACATGATAATGTTCTATCTTCAACAATGTTGTCTGTGTCAAGAGTTCAAATTTAAATACAAAAACCTTATAACACATGAATGTCAACACTAAGCAGTTAACTTAAGCTAAGTATAGTTTAACATACCCAAAATGTATCATATTATATTTACATTATAAGATTACATTCTGTGCCATTAGTGGCAGGCTATATGTATAGTAAATTTTCTAGAATAATTCTTCAGTATTTCGTACCGAAAATACCAGAAATACGAGTGTCCTGTGAAAGGCCGGTGCTTGAAAAATAAAGACATTTTACATTTCAAATACAGTGATGAGGTTTGCCACCCATGCTGAATGTTTTAATTTTTGTTGGTTACAACTAGAGGCAGAAGATTTCCTATAAGTCATAAGAGTATTATTTTACTTGTAATATCACTAATGAATGAAATAATTATAATTTTACTAATCGTTGTTTACGAAACATAATATGTTATAATATTTAAGTTATTAATAGTTGTTTACTGTGTAATGAATCACTCCCCTAATACGAATGTATAAATACATTGTATATCTATTGTTAACAATGTATTGTAATAATTAATTTGTCGCTTTGAATAATTTATTGTAAATAATAATCATATCCTGAAGACAAATAATATCTTCAAGATATTTACATACATTAACTACATATAACAATAATAATACAGTAATATTTTGATACAAGCCAATTCAGATTTATGCAGAAAAATGAGTTTATTTGCTAAACTATTAAAGTCTCTTTATTTACGTCTCCGCGTTGACGATTGGCCAAAAAAATTCCTGTGTCTTCTGTATACATTTCGATTTCTTTCGTTATTTGTTCAATTGTATTCAGGGCGTATCTAACCATACCACGTCAGTGGGTAATGGAACCAGCTGACCTAGCAGATCCCACTTTGAGACCCATACATCCAAGAATATCTGAAGGTGTGCAACGTTTGTGGCATTTCAAAATAATCCCCAAAACCCGATGAGTCGAGGAGTGTCACCCAGGCATAGGAGAATTGGAAAAAGATCATTCTTTATTTTGCGAGAATTGAACCCGGGAACTCATGATGGCAAGAGCATAACTTCCACGTCACACCGGCCGCCATCTACAAACACTTTTTTGTTTTATTTTTTCACACCTCGTTTTACTTTCTCTGTAGTAGTAAGCAATCGCGTATTTTCCCAACAGCATTTCTTACTTTTTCATACTCATTTGTAACCCGACTTACGCAATTTTCGCTGGCCTGACAACGACGATTATTTGGAAATTATTGTAGTGTTCCCGGTGGTAGTGTTATTAATATCACAATAAATCTCAAACCCATATGTAGATGGGTAAAATGTACTGCGTAAATATATTAAGCAAAACATATTGTATTATTCCCTTCATAAGGGTACATCGCCGTCTGGAGGATTAAAGGATGAACGACACTAAGGCTTCCTCAGCTAAAGATCATTCAACTAATTACTTTCAACATATTGAGATTAACAAAAGATTGAACATCAAGAATACAATGTGTATAATCACGTCAAAAACGAGACCTATCAACTTATGTCATATCATGAGTGACATTTTTAACAATCTATTTATTTGTAATTTGACTGCTGTTAAATGAGATTAATATTATTATTAGTATCATCGAAATTAACTGACTTGCGATTATTGCAGCCTTTGACCAAAATGATCTCAGTTAAAAAATAAAGTCATGACTAAACCATCATGCCGCGTATGAGATATATTGTGAAACTTATCAAATTTGACTTATCATGTCACTTTCACCTGTTACCTTAGACTTATAATAACAGAAATAAGATATAAAATTGCACTTGTAAATTCAGATATGAGGCCTGTCATGTCACAAATAATATCAACTTATAGATATTATTTCACGAATATGACTTAACTATTTATAAAATCTCTTTATATCACAAATGATACCATAATTTCCGTTTGTCACAAATTAAGACAAAACTAATAATACTACAATATCATCACGGCAAAACTTCTCCATGCAATAAACATGTAAGCAGACAAAAAACACAAATCTTCTTACCTTTTCCAGACTCCTAAGGAGTGTGTCTCGCTTTTTAGTAAGAAAGCAGGAATATATGTGCACACTTTTACAAATATCTAAAAATATTATATACGCAAATTACGAACGAGATTGTTGTCATTTATTTTTCATGAATAAAATCTTTGAAACGTTTATGATAAAATATGCAACGTCAGTCCTTTGGTAATATTATCGCTTTTGTGTTGAAAATCTTTGATAAGGAACAGATTATTAGACGGGGTATTATGTAAATCAAATGACTTTCATATCAGTTTCCAATATTCCTCCATCCACTAGGAGGTACAGGAGTTTTTGTCACCTTTCTTAAAATTATATTATGATTCGTTTGCGAGCTGTGATTCAAAACTTTGATCCTAGTTTATATAATAATCATATTTTCCAATATAAAAGTATTATTTGGTGACTCAGGCAAAATTATATTAAGTAACGATAGGTACACATTTTGTAGACTTCCAAAACTGTTTACCAAAAAAGTACAAAGTTTACTCAACTCGCTATCATCATTGAAAATTTGTTCCATATTTCAGTTAAAAATTACAATAAATAATTTTAAAAAATAAGCATCATTATACAAGTACTATCAGAGACAAAAAACCTAAATATATTTTATAAAATGAATATGTCTAGAAAATAACATCACTAAATTGTAAAATAATAGCAAAGTTATATTGTACCGGAAAAATTACAGAAGATATTGAAAAATTCATTGCGAAATAAATAAAACAAGTGTTACCTAAATACCGACACAATGAATGAAAGACTCATTCTACACCGAGGTTTACACACATAAAACAATCATTATTTTTATGAGAACGGCAAATGTTATTGAAAACATCATAACTTTTCCAATTTCTTAAATATTTTTCACCTTATTTATGATAATATGATATATTCAAAGTAATGAAGTGTTTATTGATAAACAAAAGACGCAATAAGCATTTTCATCTCTTTTTTCCTTTAATAATATTACTACTATGTATAAACATTCAAGATGTGTAGCACATTTCTGTCAGGTTTACATTCCCCTTGCATAAAATATTGCCAACGAGTCATTAGGCTTCATCTAGATACGGCACAATTTCAACCCTATTTCCGCTGCAAGTATCTTTCAGGCACTCTATACCAGCTGTCTTTAAAATATTTCTGAAAAATCAAGTTGAAAATATGCAAAGCTTTCTCCACTACTACAATTATAGTAAGGTTTCCATGTGCATTGAGTGCTACTTATATGGGTTTATGCATGAACAATAAGAAAATATCAAGACAATAGAAATTTGATAATTTACGAATTGGGTTAACTGTAACAAACGTTTCGTTCTATTATAGATTAAATAACGGACTAAACACGACCTTCGACATCATATTTATTAATTCATTCTTTACTGTAAATGGTTACAATACATTAAATTTTATAGAAAAATGTATTAAAATAATATATTATCAACATGTAGAGGAAGAGTTTATTAGAGAGGCGCAATTTCTTTCAACTTACCCAATTGTTTTACTTATTATTAATACTTATTAGCAATTATGAATCGACCATGAAAGAACGATCGCAAGTCGATATATCAAACTATGTAATAATATTAATATGATATAGGTACGCATTGTCATGATTTCAAATGCAGATGATCCTTCTGAAGCCCGAAAGACGATCAGCTCTATTAAAATGTCAATATATTTAAGATTGATGACATATTGATAATGGCTCGTCGAATCAATTATGAACAGGCATTCAATCGTCTTTGGAAAAGCTTGCCTCAAGAAATTAGTCCCAGAAAGATAAAACTTTTGTAAAGTTTAATTTTTACCACTACGTGTAATCAATTCAAATATTTATATTATATAGTAAACAAAAATATTCTTATCATCATACTTATCTCGCCCTTTATCGCTCCTCTTGGGAGAATTGTACAGAAACCAGCCTCCTCCATTCAGGGCACCTATGAATGCTCCTATAAAGAAAGTAATTTGGCCAAGTTGGGATGATTTAAATATATTTTCAACATCCAATAAGTATTTATGAAACACTTTACACATTTTTGAAACACGCTTTTTTAACTTATAAATTAAGCTTAGATTACGTTTCTGATCAATAGTGATATAGTTAAATATATAACCCGAAGAAATTTGGTATTTATTAAGAAAAGAAAACCGCACTGTTCCTTACCGACTTGACACGTGCAAACTTAAACAAAGGTATTATTATTCAAGTTTGGTATTTATATATACTTTGCGTGGAATCGGAAAATCTAATAAAATTTTGATCCGGATCTTAAAATATTGTAATGAGTATTTCGAGAAAAATAATACTTTTATAAAAATATTATCATATTATTTATATAGATACAATATTTTTATTCTAGTGTTTTTTTGAGTTTCAAATAATAGATTGAAAGGATTCTGCGCTACACATGTATTTTTTTGTACATTATCGGTTTTTATTTAAACAGGCCATTGTATAAGAGAGCTGTCCTAATGTAAAAAGTTTCGCGGACACTAAAAATTGGTTAATGTTTGGTTTATCGACAGACGATTTCTAGTAAAAGTAAATTATAATAATAAATTAAAATGTAACAAATATTTAATAATTCTTCGATATAGGTATATCGAAGAATTATTAAATATCTTGATCCCAAAATATCTTCAAACCTACGTAATATTTTCCAAAAATTTTTACAAAATATTTTTTCGAAATCCTGCTTACGAAATTGTCATGAAAATGGTGTATTCTCTTTCAGTAAATACATTTCCCTATGAAATATCTTTGGAATGATTTTGCTCTTAGTTGATACTTCTTGGTAATGAACAATTGATACACACGTGTTTGCGTTTTAATAATTACTAACTTCAAAAGGCAATATTCATAATAATATTGTAAGTGTTCATTCTTATGTAGTTTGTTTGTTTCTTTTCATTATTATCTTTTTTTGTTTGTGTATGGTTTCTCTTATCCCAAAAATAATCAGAAACAAAAAGATAATAATACCCTTCATTTGGAAATATCTGGAAAATAATACATTTAAATAATACATAATTTTTTTTTGTTTCTTTTCACTATTATCTACTTTTGTTTGTGTATGGTTTCTCTTATCCCAAAAATAATCAGAAACAAAAAAAAATAATTCCCTGAATTTGGAAATGTTTGGAAAATAATACATAAATTATTTATTTCTTTTCATTATTATCTCCTTTTGTTTATATATGGTTTCTCTTACCCCAAAAATAATCGGACACAAAAAAATGTTAAATTTTAAAATAACAATTAGGTAAGCGTATACAAAAACCGATACAATTACATCCATTCTTCCACCCCATTACGGCATATTCCACAAGAGGGGCAGCCAGTTGACCAACTTCTTGTAATTAACATGCAAATCATTCTGTCCGTACCAATAAAATTTAAAATATTGAGGATGGGCAGCATACCTCATCACTAATCTGAAGACGTTAAATGTCTTCATAGTGATATTTTATAAATACTGGTATTTTACAGTGCACTTGAAAACTTACTGGAAAAAATAGAAGACATAATGTTTAGGTACTTATCCGGGGACTCCACGAGATATTCCAAGGAATAATTCTTCCAGAAATCAGCTGTGAATCTACACCATGTTTATTTATTTTTAAATACAATTTATCTTTTAAAAATACAATTCTCCAGCCAATTATTCTTGGTGAAAGTTCGTTTTAATTTTTTATTTAAATTATTGGCATTTTGTCTCATCATTAAATGATACATGACAATATGTATGTTTAATGTACGTGGTATGCACATTTAACTAAATGAATCTTAAGATATTAAGTAAACAGTTACAAAATAATAGATATATTTATACCATCACGTGATATCCCACATGCAGGGAAGCCAGCAGATCAGCTGCATGTAAAAAACCTGCAAGCTCTCCTCTCCATATCAACAAAAAATTAATACATTCAGGATGGCTGTCAAACCTCATCGTCGAATTTAAGATATAAAATGTCTTTGTTTTTTCAACATCTACCTTTTATAGGACACTCGTAAACTTACGAAGCAGAGTAGGAGACTAATTCTTTACCGAGTGCTCCACGGCAACAAATAGACATGCGAGTAAATAAGTATGATACCGGGTTTCAATACCAGTATACACTAACAACTAGTCCTTGCTTAAACTAATTATTTACAATATAATTAATGAGTTCAACAAAGTTTGTTATTGAAGATATCAGTTATAGGAAATATTAAAGGGAATTTCTAAGCAATTGCGGTTACACATACATATCTACAGCAGATAGTTAGTTTCGGCATATACACATACATAATATCGATAGCAGAAAGTTATGTAGTTTCTCACACTACCTTGTATTAGAAACAAGAATTCCTTTGCGGTGCGAATGTTCCATTGACTCTCCTTGTTCAATATTAGTTTCTACTTTATCCAAGAGAACATCTATTTCACATTTTAACACTTTATGGTACGCACTTGTTTTTTTTATTATCATTAACTCATTTTTGTATAACCGTCTACTCTTTACTAACTGACAGTAATAATTATTTTATATAGATTTTATTTTTACTAACCATAGATGGAATCCTTAGATAAAACTATTTTATCCGTACATATTTTATACTTTAATCCACCTAAGCATATCACACAGGTGGCGTAGCCAATAAATGCATGCAGGATGCCTTCGTTATGCGAACAAAAAATCGGATATTGGGATCTAAAAAATGGGTGTGCATTCCTTGTCAAAATTACTTATTTTCGAACAAGTGCCTGTTATAAAGTGATGAGGTTTGCCATCCACTACATAAAATAAAAATGTTAACCAAAAAATGATTTTTTTTTCTATTTGTCACATACCTACCTTTGTTATAAGCTTTTAATACTTTTGCCTGACAATGAGAACGGAAGCTCTTGGAAGCCAGCTCACAAAGTTAATAAATTCAACAGTGAAATAACTATATATTTCGTTTCATCATCATCATCATCGCCCTCAACGCTCCTCTCGGGAGCACAGGGCAGAAACCAGCCTCCTCCATTCAGAGCGTCTCTGTGCCAATTGCGTCACCTCTTCCCACGACATTCCTTGCGCTCTGATATCGTTGTCATAGGAACGGTGTATTGTAAAAGAGGGACGCCCGGGCCGACGGAACCCCTGCGGACGGAAGAACAGTGTTCTTTTTGGCCAACTATCTATATATTTCGTTTATTAATAAATTATTAATATGATCTCTTACGAAGAACCGTCAATCGATAAATTATACTTTATAAAAAAAATACTTAATATGTCATTCTTCGCTCATGTATATCGTGTAGTGTTTTAAGTACCTATTTGTATCTGAAAACAAGTATTGAATAGACATGAATATAAAACAAGTACACGTTATTATTATTTAGATGTGAATAGCAAATATTGGAAACCAAAATAGATCAATGTAGGTATGTAACTACCTATACGAATATCGTAATTTAATTATCCTGGATCTGGTCTCATATAACCGCCCTCATAATATTTATCTTCTTCTGTTAATGTTAGATCATTGATCTATTTGTTCAGAACTAGATCCCACTTGAGATGCTGAAAATAAGCTCAACCCACTGGTGGTCCACCTGGTAGTTGTCAGATCAACGATGTCTCGTTCACAGCAATTCACAGCATACTTCGTGATCTCCAAAAAAGCCTTCATTTTCTGCTCGAACTTATAACATATCCGTAGTTTCACATAATTTATTCCTTTCATATACATAATGTTTCGTGTTCCCATTTATCAGGGGTAATAAGACCTTTCTATATGTATATTTTAATTATGATAACTGTAAAAAATAATAAAATAAATTGTAGAATATTTTCCTGTTAAAAGGCTAAATATCACTACTGAAATTAGGACTGTATAGGAAGCTGTAACTCACCCCAAATTTCTATTTTCTTTCTTGTATTGCACTTAAACACTTTATATAAATTGTTTGTTTTAATATCACTATTTGATTATTTTTATTATTGAATTACTATAATTCAATACAATCACTTAATCATTGAATTACTTTAATTAAACACAATCACTTAATTACACTATTGAAACTGTTTGATTTATGACTGATATATATGCGTGTGCACATCACCAAAGTTTTCAGCAGAAGAAAGAGTTTTTTGTAACAATTATGTGAGCACACTGGGGTATAAGGAAGGGAGTGGGGGAAGGATATGCAAAGAAGATTGCACACACAATAGACACCAGTGATACACACACAAAAAAATATTAGATATGTGTTTAGTGCATTGTATATGTGTATCGTCGTGTTAGTACCCATAATACAAGATTCATATCTTAGTTTGGGACTAGCTCGGTCTGTGTGAATTGTCTGTACATGTTATGTTATGTTATTGATAATATATCTAACATCCTCACCACCCCGAAAAGTAGGAATATGTGAATGAAAATCTCATCAAAATGATTGTAACTGTTTCAATGGTTGAAAACCATAACCTTAAGATTCAATTCAGTTCCTAATGTATGTTTACTCAATCAGACCTACACAATGTACATGAACTAATTTAAACGGAAGATACATGTGTATCCGACAACTTATAAATGTATACATAAAATTAACCTACGTTGATAACTTATCCTATACCTAAATGTAAACTGTATTACTCTATTGGTAGTGGACAGACCTTTACGATTGGTCTTGTTATGAAGCCCTTTTCTGTTTGAAGCTCCACTACTCTAATTACTCCGTCGTCTCCTGGATGTAATTTTATAATTCTTGCCAACTTCCATTGTAAAGGAGGCAAATTATCATCTTTTATTAAAACCAAGTTGTTTAACTTAACGTTGATACGATCAGCTGTCCATTTTGCTCGTTGATGTAGAGTATGTAAATATTCAATATGCCAGCGTCTCCAAATTTGCTGACTGAATTTTTTTATCAATTCCCATCTTCCCAATAAATTAGTCTTAGTATTTTCTACACATTTTTCAGGAATGTTTAACAAAGGTTCTCCTATAATGAAATGCCCTGGTGTTAGGACATCCAAGTCTTCGGGATTATCTGATACGTTACAGATGGGTCTTGAATTTAGAACTGCTTCTACCTTAGTTGCTAAAGTGTAGAGTTCCTCGAATGTTAACGTTGTCTCTCCAACAACCCTTTTCATGTGAGATTTGATGGACGAAATCGCCCGTTCCCACAGTCCTCCCATGTGGGGAGCTGCAGCTGGATTCCTATGGAATGTTATTTGTCTTTCTGTTAAGTATTCTGATATATTCTCTACTGTTGAATTATCTTGTAAGAATTTGTTAACTTCCTTTAAATGATTTTTTAATCCTACGAAATTCATGCCCCCATCAGAATAAAAGTCTGAACACAGTCCTCTCCTAGATATGAATCTATCTAATGCTGCTAAGAATGCTGAAGAAGATAAATCTGAAACAATTTCAATATGTACGGCTTTTGTAACCATACAAATAAACAAACATATGTACGCTTTCTGTATTTTTGAATTACGTAATGTAGAAGACTTGATGAAGTAAGGTCCAGCTAGATCACATCCAGTTTTTAAAAATATTCTTGCTTGACTTACTCTGACTTGCGGCAACGTTGCCATCAAGGGTTCTATATTCTTAGGTTTTGTGCGAAAACATCTAATGCACTGATGAATAACTCGACGAACTATGCTTCGTCCAGAAATAATCCAATATCTCTGTCGTATATTAGACAATGTTAGTGATGGACCTGCATGTAAAAATAGAGTGTGATAATATTTAACAATTAACAAGGTGAAATTATGAGATTTTGGTAAGACGATTGGATGTTTTGCCTCGTATGATAATGTAGATTTATGTAATCTTCCATCTATTCGTATGATACCACTTGAATCAAGAAATGGTCTTAACTTACAAAATGTAGTACGATGACTCATATTACGCTTTATTAACTTGATATCCTTCGAAAATTCTATTGATTGTACATGTTTAATGAGTTTTACTAAAGCATCCTTCCATTCAACGGCAGTTATGTATCCTGATCGCTTATTCTTTTTGTTTCGTATGTTATGAATAAATCTCATACAATAGACTGTTATTCTAACAAGTTTAGAAAACGAACTAAACTTCTCCAAAATATCCCAACTAGTATGATTTTCTACAATGTGAACTAATGCTGTATCTGGTACAATGTCTTCAACAATTTGTTTAGATGTAATATTCTCTATTGGCCATTCAGAAGGAGATTTTAATAACATTGGTGGCTTCCACCAAAGTTTGTGATTTATCAAGTGACTTGGTGATAAGCCGCGTGACGCACAATCTGACGGATTAGAAGACGATGGTATATATCTCCATATGTTTATATCACACATAGAATGAATTTGTGATACTCTGTTGGCTTCAAATGATTTCAATTTGTGAAGAGGTGTACGTAACCACGAAAGTGCGACTTTTGAATCACACCACGCATATACAGATGAAATATGAATAAATTCAAAAATATTTTGAATATAACTCAATGATTTTGAAAGTAAGTGAAAACCGCAGAGTTCCATTCTTGGAATAGATAATTTTTGTTTAACAGGTGCTAACTTTGACTTTCCCATTAATAAATTAACATCTATGTTTCCTTGCTGATCTTCTGAACGTAGATATATTGCTATTGCGAAACCCTTCTCAGATGCATCTGAAAAACCATGCAGTTGATAATCTACATTCTTTTCCAATGAAACTACACATCTGTAGATTTTAATGTTTTGTATTTCGCCTAATTGAAAGATGAACTGCTTCCATTTGTCTGAAATATGATTGGAGATTATGTCATCCCAACCTATTTTTAAGAGCCAAATCTCTTGGAGTATAGATTTTGCGTAAAATGTGACAGGTGTCAACCATCCGCAAGGGTCGTAAAGCCTTGCTATGTTTGATAAAATTGCTCGTTTTGTTATGGCCGTGTTTTGTATATTCACATTATACTTAAAGTAATCACCTGATGGAATCCACTGAATACCTAATACTTTAATACCTATATCACATTCTGAATCAAAGTATTGAATTTCTTGACAGCATTCACTAGGTATATCGTACAGAAACTCCTTGCTGTTGCTAGCGAACTTGCGTAGTTCGAAGCCGGCTTTTGCTAGGAGATCTATTAATTCTGTTTTGTATTCAAGGGCCTGTTGAAGGTTGTCAGCTCCGCAGATAAAATCATCCACATATATTTGATTTTGAATGATCCTACTAGCATTTGGATGTGAAGTTTGTCCTTCTCTTGCTAACTGTAATAAACACCTATTGGCTAGGTAAGGTGATGAAGTGATACCAAATGTAACTGTTGTAAGTCTAAAAACTTGTAATGGTTTGTCTGGTGAATCTCTCCAGAAAATTCCATGATAATTCCGATCATCAGGATGCATGCATATTTGCCTAAACATCATACGTGCGTCGCATATAAATGCTACCTGGTGTTGACGAAATCTAAGTAGAACATCTGCTATATTCTTTTGAAGTTTCGGCCCTGCCATGATAACGTCATTTAAAGAATATCCGTTACTACTCCTCATAGACGCATCAAAAACGACTCGAACACACGTTGTTGAAAGTGTATTTTTCACAACACAGTGGTGAGGCAGAAAATATTTGATTTCAGATATGTTGGCTTTTTCCATGTGGTTTAACTTTAAATATTCATTTATAACTTGTGTATATTCTACTTTGAGAGCCGAATCCTTCTCAAGACGATTTTCCAATGAATAAAATCTTTTAAGAGCAAGATTTTTCGTTTCTCCTAGTTCCGGAGTAATATCCCTAAAGGGTAGTCGCGCCACGAATCGACCCTCCTTTGTTCTTGATATTGATCTTGAAAAATGTTCTTCACACTTCTCATCTTCTGGACTAACTGCTGTGATGTCTGGAACCTGCTCCAGTTCCCAGAAGTTTTGAATCAGAGTATCCAATGTAACTGCATGTGTTACTTGATTATTGCCTTTTGAAATATCGTTAGGTAGCTTCCCTATAATTACCCAACCAAATATTGTAGAATAAGCTGATGGTAATGTGGAGTCCAGTGTAATTTTTTCTCCATTCATAATCTCATTGAAAATATCTCCTCCTAATAATATGTCTATAGGACGTGAGATATGAAAATCTTTGTCTGCAAGATTGAGACCAGCAAATTTATTGTAAACATCCGAACTAATATTTTGCAATGGCAAATCCCTTGTAATCCTCTTCATACTGCATGTAATAATATCAAGTTGTGGTTCTTGACTGTGAACAGGTTTGATTGTACACCTGATTTGATAATTAAGATACTGAGAATTTTCTCCACCTACTCCCGTAATTGATATTGCTGCTCGTTCTTTCTTTAATTTGAGTCGTTGCACACACGCTTCTGAGATAATGGAACATGTACTACCTGGATCCACTAAACCCCGAACTTCATGAAAATGGCCTTGTTCATCTCTAATATGTAACATGGTTGTACCTACAATGACGTTGCATAATTTGCCTGTTGATTGTAATGATGTTTGTAAACATGTACCTGTCACTGTATGAGTTTCAGGTTCTCTATGTGGAGAAGAAGAAGAAGTATCAATGCTGCTTGCATGTACTCTATCTACGTGTAATAGGCTATTGTGCTTCCCATTGCACACTTTACATCTCTTGTTAGATGTGCATTGTTGCACCCTGTGTGGATGTAAGCAGTTCCAACAAAGATTAGATTTCTTAATTAATTTATTTCTCTCATGTACGTCCATATTCCTGAATGTGGAACATGCAAACACATAATGCTCTCCGTTGCAACAAATACATTTGGTGTGTGTCTTCAATACAACTGATACTTGATGTTTCGTAAATGTATTACGCTCCCTGGGTTGATAACTGCATGCCTCGTTTGCTTTGCAATGTTTTTCTAAAAAATCTACCAATTGAGAAAATGTAGGCATTTCAACATTTGAATATTGTAATTCAAATTTATTACGCAATTCTATGGGTAACTTCTTCAATGTTAAATGTAGTAAAATGAATGATTCTCCACTAAAATTAAACTTCATTGATTTCAATGCTAAAACATTCTGATTGATAATGTCTAGAAAATTACGTAATGTAGTTTTAGCATTAAGTTGTACTGATAATAATGCGTCCAAATGCTTTTCAGAAATGATACGTGTATTATAATATCTATTCTCCAAGATACTGAATGCTACTGAATAATTCTCATCACACAATGTCAAATGTCTTATCAATTGTAAAGCATCCTCTTTGAGACAGCTCATTAAATAATGCATTTTTTGAATAGGCTTTAATGTAGGATCATCATGAATGAGACTTCTAAAAATGTTTCTAAAGTTGATATACTCTGTAATTTTACCCGAAAAACTAGGAATTTGAATGTTCGGAATATGAAATCTATTATGCGAATTCATTTCTGGCTTTATATCAGTATCGACTTTCTGTTCTAAATTTTGTTTGTAGTATCTATTATAAACAGATTTTGTAGAATAAATCTTTTCTTCATAATCCTGATAAATAGCCATATGCATTTCTTTATCAAAACCTGCCTTTTTTGCAGCTTCAACTGAAATATAACACTTAAGAAATTCCTCATAATTTTTCTCAAGATCTTCGTAACGTGTTAAAAAAGCCGTCTTTATTGTTGGATCATTATAATTTGCTTCATTAATACTAGCAGATATTTCGCACAATTTATCAAGAGACATCTTTGATAAATTAAATTTGATTTCAGCTGACATTTTGAAGTTTGACTGAGTAATACAATAATAAAGTTATGTCAAAGTGACGTTTAAAAATGTCAATAAATGTAAACAACTAAGATGGCTGCCGTCTTGAATTGCAGCTGATTGCCAACTATGCACTATCTATGGTTTTCAGTTGAACAGTAATCAAAATCAATGAGAAAAAAAATGCTACCCACAATACTTTGTTGCAATTGAAATATGAATCTACTATGTACCTATGTATGAAGTATGTATCACTGAATGAATACTAAATGTGCAAATCGCTTTGAAATAAAATAGAAAAAAGGATAACTGTATCCGGTGAGAGGGACCAAAAGGGATGTAGAATATTTTCCTGTTAAAAGGCTAAATATCACTACTGAAATTAGGACTGTATAGGAAGCTGTAACTCACCCCAAATTTCTATTTTCTTTCTTGTATTGCACTTAAACACTTTATATAAATTGTTTGTTTTAATATCACTATTTGATTATTTTTATTATTGAATTACTATAATTCAATACAATCACTTAATCATTGAATTACTTTAATTAAACACAATCACTTAATTACACTATTGAAACTGTTTGATTTATGACTGATATATATGCGTGTGCACATCACCAAAGTTTTCAGCAGAAGAAAGAGTTTTTTGTAACAATTATGTGAGCACACTGGGGTATAAGGAAGGGAGTGGGGGAAGGATATGCAAAGAAGATTGCACACACAATAGACACCAGTGATACACACACAAAAAAATATTAGATATGTGTTTAGTGCATTGTATATGTGTATCGTCGTGTTAGTACCCATAATACAAGATTCATATCTTAGTTTGGGACTAGCTCGGTCTGTGTGAATTGTCTGTACATGTTATGTTATGTTATTGATAATATATCTAACATAAATGTTTTTTTTCTATTATCTATTTATTTGACGAGAGAGAGGTCTTCCTTCTTATTAGGACATTGTCAATCCTAATAAGATGAAAGACTTCTCTCTCGTCAAATAAACAAATATTAGAATAAAACATTTGTTTTATTTATTTCGCTATGCAATTATATTACTTAAACACCGACACAGTAAGTGAAAAATATTATAAATATAAATAGTTGAAGGAAATCTTATTTAATTTAAGAAAAAAATATATCTGGGTTCAAAATAAACCTATGTAAAAATTAATGGTAGGTACTAAAAGGTAACATAGATTTTCTCTTTTTAATCAGTTCACTTTCTACTAGTAAGACGAAACTAACTAAAATATAAGCGGCATTCACTATTCTGATTTTATATCGTATAATTATTATATCGTAAAAATTTACTTATATCTTGTACTTCGTTTTTTTTGTTAATCTCTGAATTACGCGTTTTTCAGACAATTAATCTCTGAATTTCATATTTTACTGTGTTGTGAGTATTAAATAACCAAAATTAATAAGCAAATCTCAGAGGAACGAAGCCGGATTAAAGAAGAGAGGCGTAATATTAATATTACCTTATATTATATTTACGTACTACTGTTATGAATATTGTTATAAGTTATGTATATACATAGTAAGTAGGTGTTTGATGGCTCAGTGTATTATTTAATTTAATTAAGAGTGTTTTGCCTAAACTTTGATGAGAAAAGAAGATACATACAATAGGTACTCGTTCTGAAATGATTTTTTTATGAAGCTACGAAGCACCAATAAAATAATATGAAACCATTTTAATAAGACGTACCTACACATTTTTTAATACAAGAAGATTAATTCTATAATTTCAAACTTTAACTACAAATAGATAACTGCGAAATAATATGTAGAATTGCTCTTGCAGCAAATTCGACTTTAATTAGTTTCTTCTATTTTATGTATTGTTTACATCAAGCATGTCGAACTTGCGGCCCGCGGGCCGCATGCGACCCATAACGTATAACTTTGCGGCGCACTCATAACAGTACAAAACATAACGGTACAAAAAATACTCTGGCATAACAGTACAAAAAATTAGGAAAATTTATGTTTGGAAGAACTTATCGGTGCGAACAGTTATTTTCTCTTATGAAAGGAAATAAGTCTTGAAAAATAATGTTTTATTTATATGTATTATTGTTAACTATGTAAATATGTTTTAAAAAAAAAAAGTCTCCAATCAGATCAAGAATTACTGACAGTCATCTCGGGTCAGTTTTAAAATTAATCACTGCAAACAAGATTGCACCCAAAATAGAAAAGATGGTTACAGAGAAAAGATGCCAAATATCTGGAAAAACATATCAATTTTACCTTTTTTATACTTGTCAAAATAAACCTAGTTTACAGTATAAACATTTTTTTTTGCGGCCCACATAAACTTTTAATTTTTTATTTGGCCCGTGTTAGGATTTGAGTTTGACATGCTTGGTTTACATTATTTAAATATTTACATTTTCTAGAAAAATTTTAGATAGGAAAAATATTTCTTCCATTAAGAATTTAAGCTCCACAAAACCGTAAAATAAGTTTATTTTCAACGCGAAAATCAACGCACATACCTATGTTTATAAATGCATCCACTACGAATACGTCAAAAAATTAAATGTCAAAACTATCATGTTGCTGGTGTTGCCACAATTAAAAAACAAAGTTCTTGTTGAACAACCCTTTATTATGTTTATTGATTCAGAGATATATATTTCTTCATATGATACTTGATTTATCAACAGCGTTAGATATAATATTCGTTTTATTTCGTGATTTCAAAATTATTCATTTATAACAATTTCTTTTTCCCAGGTCTCTGCAGAAAAGTTTTCAATATGTCCAGTAATAACAATGGATCCATCACAACATTTCGAGATCTCATGTCTGTCTTCAACGATACAGGACAAAGAAATAATCCTGCAATAAATGCATCTGTATTAGATCTGGAACAGGAACATATGGTGTCCAATCTTAAATCATTACTGAAACAAATATCCAGCAATGGAACCATTAGAGGAATGGATTTGGAACAGATTCTGAGCATCATTGAAAGGATGAAGAAGCCAGTGGGGTACAACACTTGTAGTTACTGTGACGGCAATATGAGGGATGTTATAACAGCGTACAATGATGTGCATGGATATGTCAGCTTGATTGTAAGTAAAATCCCAAATTTGTTAATCAATATAATATTTAGTATTACATTGAAAAACAACCTACACAATACTTATGGTAATGTTTACGTGTTGATATCCGCTCCAGAAATTACATTTTTTTTAGAGTTTTATTTTATAAAATTAACGTTGGTTTAATTCGTGTCGCATGATTTATGAGTCATGACCGTTTTCTGTTCATATCAGGATAATACTATATTATTTAGTTTTATATCCTTACGGTTCACGGTATTTAATTTCTCACATTTCATGTTATATGCCATATGGGAATAATAATCATATATCATAATCGGATTCTCCTGGGCTTAATATACCAATAGGAGTTTATTATCTTCTTTGAATTATTCCAACCTTTTACGCACTTTTTTACGTTTAATTACTGTTGAACTTGTATTTGGGTCATGGTTTAACAGTTACATAATTAATTTTCTGTACATCAATCATATTTCGTGTAAATTTGCAAACCCGAAAGTTATTTAAATCGCCATTTTGTGAACAGATCAAGAAAATTTATTCAGGTACTTTTTCTTTAAATAAATACTTGTGAGCTTCAATATCGTACTATGTATTACAAACTTTCAAAACGTTTAAAGATTCACTGTCTGTGAAAACTAATAAAATATTTTAATCCTAAGAATAAACTGTATTTTTTAGTAAACACCTAGTTACATATTTTCAGGCTTGCATATGTTTAGAAATTTGTGGCAAGTACTAACAGCCATTTCTCTTGAAAATGTCAATCTATATACATTGAGGAAAGTACTCGAGATTTTAAATAAATCAATGTGAAAATTAACTTTGTTGTGTATAAAAAAAAAATCATTAGTATGAGTTTTCACTCTGTGAACGTAAAGACTTTAGAATTAGTAAAACTAATACATTGTTTTATTTTAAATATACTTTCACAAACTTTTTCCAAGTTGGTAGGTAGGTACTATCGTATAGAATTATTATCTTTAATTATTTTATTCTCACATAAATTAACTACTACTACTTTACCATTATGACATATCCTACAATTGGAGTAGCCAGCAGACTAGCTGCATGTAATAAATAAAAATAAAGGAATTCAGGATGGGCGGATTTTACTCATTAAAAAAATTGTAAAAAAGTGAAATTTAAAAAGTACTGAAAACAAAAACGCTCAAGGATTTGAAATTCTCATTTAGTGCATACTTCATGGTGGTATCTATCATTTACATCCTAGTGGGTATACAAAATATATTTACCTTTGGTGAAACAGATATATATGTAAACATAACGATATAAAAGCAAGTATAATAATCCACAGATAACAATGTGTTGGTACTGAATAGTGCTTTACAGTACCTACATATTATGGATGGTCTTATGTAACAATGGATCAAGCCTCACACTGAGATAATATTCGATACATTATAATATTAAGTTTTCATTGTGTAAGAGTTGTTTCAATGTGAATTACGAGCATTTTTTTCTATTATAGAGGAAAGATCTGGTAAAACTGCTTATTCTTTAGCAAAGATTGAAAATTCTTTAATTTTAAGTGCGTTTATCATTAAATCGTTTTTCATAAGTAAGATGACCATGGGACTGCCATAAATACAAGCATTCGGGATAACGGGTGTTCATGAAAAAAAATCACATGTAGGTACCGACATAAATTCTCCAATTCAGTGCTGATGCATGGCATCCTCCTGAATAACTTATTATTTGAGATAAGGAGAAGATGACGAATTGAAGTATTTTTTTTATATACCTATATATATTATTTGTTGTTTATTTGTGTATCTAAATATATGTACATATCTTTAATTATTTATTTTATTTATTTGTTATTTTTATTTTATTTTAGTTTTCATTTAATGGGTTAGTTGGAAGATATCGGGCTTCTGCAATAAACTCGCCCATTGCACAAATTTATTTGCCTAGTTAAAATTCTACCATATTAATTTGTAATGTCGATTTTTTTGTACATTAAAGATTTTTAATATTATTTTATTATAACACGTTTTTTTCACGAAACTCTGTTTCAAAACATCGTCTATATTGAGTTTGACACTGAATAATAATATTTATATAAGGTATAAGGCAGGAGAAATATCAGTAGACAGGATAACGAAATAGTACGTATAGGATAACGAAATAATACAACAAAATGTATTTACATAACATACGTCGAAATATGAGCCAATATTACGATCATGAATTATTGCTGACATGAAAATTATTAGAGTGTAATAAATTACAGCAAAAGTACTTAGACGTTGTTATTATTATTATCATTATAAAAATCATCAATAATGATATGTAATATGTGTCGCTGAGTTTCAAAATCCACAATAATACATTTTTTTGATTCGGAGAAATTTGATAAAAACTACATAATATATAAATAATAAAAAACACCCCCACCTAACATCCCTTAATATCTTAAGTAGATATAAATAGTCGTTGTTTTCTTTTCTTAATTTAGTTTATTCTCCGCCCTGATGATGCCAATGTATTAATGAAAGCGCTAGGCGTAATTGTGATATACTTTGTATACGTTAATGTGAAACAAAAACAGTGCTTTTTATATTTTGTATTATTAAAATGTTGTTTCACAATGTCAACACAGAAACATAATATTCAAATAATATATATAATACAATTACATATTAAGCGTACTTTCTTGAAGTCAAACAGGTTTGTTAATCATAATATTGTTACAACAGTTCCATTTTGAAATAAATTTTGACATTGAAGAAAAATAAACTCTTTATTTTGTATACATAAAAATATCTCCTATTGTACGGTTGAGTTATAGAAGATATTAAAAGACAAATAAAGGGATATAGCGGAATTCTTTTCTCAATATTATTTTAACTTTTTGTACAAATGATGAGTGTTTTGAAAGAAACAATTTTTTTACAGTTATAGTTAAATTCATTACGAATCCAACAGCATAATAAATAACTCAATTTTCGTGAAAATGTGTTATAGCGGATTTCGTAACTCAGCGACACATATTACAAAGGTATTATTACTTTTTGCTTGGTGTACTTATGTTAGTACATAAACTGACTTCTAATAGAATTTGTATCTAAATTAGTTTGGATCCTTACAAGAAAAAATACTCGGCAAATATATTAATCATCACGTCTTGTCAATTTTCCGCCAAAATATGAATAAGAATGATAATAATATTTTTTCTTGCAATATTTTCTCTCCTTTTTTTGCTCTTTACGTATCCAATTTTAAAGAATGTTTGGGGGGAAACATTGCTAGATGTGAAGTGCTCCTTCCCGTAACATAATTAGTAATGCCTTGATAAAAGCTACTTCAAAATTCAAATATGTTCTTGGGAATAAAAATATAGGTACATTTTTTCAACTATAATCATTTTCTTTGAAAAAAGACATTAAAATATAATTGATTCCCTCAATTTTGAGCGGAGTTCATGCTTTGTGGGAAAATCATTATAAATATTTCAAGTTGTATTTCTATGAATGGTTTTTTCTATATCAATCCATCTCGATACTCACTCACAAACAGACAGTACCTACGCAGAAAGAAGATAAAGAGGAAATACAAACTCAAGGTTTTCTCATACGTGTTTCCTTATAGCTTTCCAGTCTATCACATCTATTCTCTGTAGGTACTCGTAATTACCTGGACGCAATCTAATACTTAAATTATCTTAGATAATAACAAAAAAATTATAAAAACTTTGCACTTGAAGCATCCAGTGGAAAGTTGTGGGTAATTCTAAATGTTTATAATACAGAAATCGTAGATAGTTTTAAATATAGTTTTTTTTTTAGTTTTTATAATGAACCTACCTATACCTATGTAATAATGTAATCAATATAATACCTACAATTGGAACTCGCATAATTGTTTCATATTTCAAATTTGTGACGATTACAAATGCATTAATTTTTTTTAATAGTTTAATTAAAATTATATAGCATATTAAAATTTGATAAAAGCGATAAATAAATAAATAAAAAAATTAAAATGCGCAATTGCGGTGGTTTGTACCACAAAACGGCGCTAAATAAATTATCCAGATTATTATTTTTATGTAGTATGTGTGGGATGTATAAAGTAAGTTGAAATAAAACACTATAATTGGTCTATTGTTTTGTAAAGAATATACTTATAGGTAATTGTATTTTTTTCTCCACCAGGTATGTATCTTAGGAACGTTCGCCAATATCTTGAACATAGCAGTTCTGACGAGGAAGGATATGGCCAGTGCTCCTATCAACAGAATACTCAAGTGGTTGGCTGTCACAGATATGCTGGTGATGCTGGAATATATTCCATTTGCAGTTTACAGATATTTGGTAATTATATAACTACATTTTTATATATTTTATTTTAACGTCAACATGTACATCAAATGTAGGTATCTGAAATAAAAAAGATATTCATAGCGTCCGCGGTATTTTGCACATGGAGACCCACCGTCCACCCGGATACCGGAGAAGTCTTGGGACTTTCATTTATCCGAATTCTACACATAACAAATCTTGTCCACACCGAAGGTGCCATTGTGGGCAGCCTGAAGGGCTGGCCGGTCAAGAACAACCCCTGTGTGGAATCTTTTGACTACACTCCTTCGATGTCCCAACAGAGGAGGAGTTTAGTCAAAAAATACTAACTAAATAGTCTAACAGTATAATAAGAACCATTCTAGTCTCCCAATCAAAAATCCAAATATTTTCCCATGCTTCTGTATTCATCTTTTCAATATTCTTTTTGCTATTTTTTTGTATAAAATTTTTCAAAACATTCCTACAATCGGTTAAAATATACCTACTTAATTAGTTTCTTTTGAAAATTGTCTTACCTTAGTAATTCTTCTTAATTTTATATTTTTGTCTAGCTTTTCTGAAAACGTTTCTTTCGGATATGTAGAGCAATTAAATTCCATAAATATTTTTACCTTAAAAGCTGAAAAAATTCATTTATTTTCTTAAAAAGAAAATGATAAAAAATATGTTAGAATATGAACATCTGACAAGTACTGTGAAAAAAAGAGGTATTTTTTAAAAGAAAAAGTTCTTACAAAAAGTCTTTTAAGTCCAAATATTTGTCTTCGTTGAGTATTCGCTCATATAACAATCTATTATTATCATCGGAGTGATAATAATAAGAAAAACAAAATTTTTGTGTATGTTTTAAGAATTTAATTTGATATTAAAATTTAAAAAATTTTCAATCTTGTAAATGGTGTTTATTTAATCAGAAACGAGTTGTTGAAAAATATTTGACTTCTTAACAAAACAATAAAGTTATTTTTGTACTCGACCAATTACTTGATCACAAAAAGCATTCATTATAATTAAGTTTTCAATAATATTCTCAAAAAACACATTTTTTTTGTTCCAAGTACAAAAGATCAAAGCATCAATGTTTTATTTTATAAAAAATGTATGAGACACTGAGATCACCAACAGTATAAATAAAAAAATAAAAAAAATCTCTTCTTTCACATTACAAACAAAACAGCATAGAGTTCGAATAAATTGCAATAATATATCATTTTTTTAAGTAAATTAAACAACATGTGTAATTCAATGTTTTTGTATCATCATTCGTTCCAATAACGTAAATCAAGAAAACTTGTGTGCTACTTTTTTGTAGTCATAAGAAATATCATTTGACAGCTTTGCAAATACAATTTATTGTATTTAACCATAAAAAACACAGTGAGTTTACGTTTAAATTTACAATTGGTGAGATCCTGAAAACGATTTAATCGTTCGCCGTAATAGAAATAAAAAGGAGGTGTTCCTAAAACCTCACGTATAAGATAATTTATTTTGTTATTAGAATGGAAAAGAGAATATTCATGGATAATTTAACAGAGACAGTTTGCTAGCTACCACACTGGTGGAAAATGCCATGATTATTCAACATTATAAATGTGCAAAATACACGAGAAAAAATAAATGGCACTTGATATTTTGAAAATAATCCGTAAAATAAATGCTATAATATTTACAGTTTTTTATAAGTTATGTATATTATGTGTGCGAATCTACTATAATACCTTTCAGAGGATATGAAGACTTGATTTTCTTTTATTCTTAGGTTCTACCTGGAAAGCTTGATTATCCAAGTCCATGGGCGGCATATCTTCTCTTCCACGTACATTTTTCACAAGTCTTACATACAACTTCCATAAGTTTAACTCTGTCACTCGCTATATGGAGATACATTGCCATAAGGTAAGCTTAATGTCACACTTTAAATTCAATTTTGTTCTCTGAATTGTATGTATGCTATAATACTTATTCTGTGCTATTATATGACGCGAGTTCCCAGGTTAATGACTTTAAGCACCCAAATTACTTACCGACTTTGTTTCCCTTCATTTAATTAAGAGTTTTTGGTACGATTCTGAATAATTAATAAAATTCGTAAAGTTGAAATAAATTCATTCAAATTTTTAGTCTTTTTAATCAAAAACTTTAATTTAAGTCATAGACACTTTTTTCTAAATTTAATATTTTAAATATTTATTAAAATTGTTTCTTCTACAGTCCAGACGTATAAAATTAAGTATATTTTGATATAGTGAGGTGTCAATTATTTTCCAAGATTGTTTTTTTATTCTAAATATAAAAATATAAATTGGATTGTTTTTTAAGCAATAAAAAAAATGCTAATTTATATCAATAAATTTAGTTCCCATATTTCACATAGTCTTGTTTTATTTTTATCATGAAAATTAAGTTTGATTTTAATTTTATTTACGAATATTTCCCTTGACCGATGGATTATCAATACTTTTTTAAAGCACACAAAAATAATAATTCTTTCATTCCAAATTATTTTCAGATATCCACAGTTGAACCACGTCCTCTGTACAGCCAGAAGGTGCAGCATAGCCGTCCTTACAAGCTTCCTTCTTCCACTCTTTCTTTGCATACCCAACTATCTTCTTTTCCGCATCCACACAACGACCCTGGTTGAGAATGGAACAAACTACACTCTCTATCACTTGGATGCAGACCAGGAGGGACCACTTTGGCACACAAATTTCTGGATACACGCTGTTGTAATAAAACTATTACCTTGCTTAGTACTAACTATAATAAGTATTTGGCTTATAAGTGCATTGTACAGTGCAGATAAAAGGAAACTAGCTCTGAAGTCATACAACCAATGTCCTAATAATTCAGCCGCCCTACCAAAAGAAAGAAAACACGTGAAATCAAACAAGAGAACTGATCGCACAACGAAAATGCTCATAGCTGTTCTAATATTGTTCCTCATAACCGAATTACCTCAAGGAATACTAGGACTGCTAAGTGGTATAATAGGAGAATGCTTTTTCAAAACCTGTTACAATTTATTTGGCGAGTTAATGGATATTTTGGCATTGTTAAATGGAGCGATTAACTTCATTCTCTACTGCACAATGAGTAAACAGTTTAGGATCACGTTTGGCTTATTATTTAAGCCGAAAATACTTGCTAAATGGCCCATGAATGGGTCCCAAACAGAGGTGCAAAGTACATGTGTATGATGGAGAGTTTCTAAAGATGGAGCTAAGGTTAAGCTATTTTTGAAATAAGATAGTTTTCATCTTTGGAACAAAAATCTATAATTCTTGAAACAAAAACTTTGACATAAATTAAAATATTCAAAGCCTAAACTCTAAGGGCATAATCATGAAAGCGTATTCAAATAACTTGTGAAAAGTTCAAGATAGAAAATATTAAAATTATAATTGTATATGTGTAAAGATGAAATCTGGACATTGAATTGAAATATTGAAAAAATATTAATTTATGTAAAATATTAATCTATGTGTTTTGTAATTAATAATACTTTGATCTTATCCATATTTTAAATACTTATTTAAGATGTATTTTATTAACCCTGATGTAGTAGATATTGTTTCTATAATTTGGTGATCTGAGATAAAATTTTATCAAATGAATTTGATAGATCGTGTATGAATTTGACAAAGGGCTAAATATTTCCATAATGATCTGTTATTTTGAACTTTGATTTGAAATCGAGTAAAATGTATATAATATGATTTTTAAACTCTAAGCTTAAATTAAGTTCCATATTTTAATTTTGTAACTACGTATTTTTGTTTACATTGCATTCAAATTGGTTGTGGTTGTTAATGGATGTGGTTAATGTGGTATGTAAATAATAATAGGTTCAAATTGCTTATAAATTAACATTCGATATTTTGCTGATATACTTTTATAAGATTACAAAATAAGTTATTGAAATATTCCAAAAAAAGCACAAATTATCAATGTAAATAGATTTTATATCTTAAAATAACAAACTTTTTGCCAAGTTGCTTTATATATGAATAAAAAAATAAATATATTAGGGCTATTTCTTTCATTACGGGGCAAAAATAATAACTCTGAACAGATAAACTATTAAGAAATTTCGCATAGCACAAAAGAAACGTTAAAGAGCTATTTAAACGTTAAAACCAGCTGATTAGGTATGAAACACAAATATATGTAGAAGATTGGGTATGAAACACAAATATATGTAGAAGATTGGGTATGAAACACAAATATATGTAGAAGATTGGGTATGAAACACAAATATAATATGTAGATTAACATCGTTAAAAGGATGACCAAGTTGAAATGGTCATAGGCCGCGTATATTGCTGGATTAAAAGGTCAAAGATACACTTATAAAAGTTATGAAATCGAGACCTCGTGAAACAAAAGAAGTAGGAGAAAACCTTCAACGCGATGGTCTGATGACACAAAAAGCACGGGTCAGAGATGCCTAGAAATGTATGGAGAAGACTTCTGTTCAGCAGTGGACAGGAATAGCTGCATGAGTAAGTATTTTTC
Organism: Athripsodes cinereus; assembly: GCA_947579605.1. NCBI lineage: Eukaryota > Metazoa > Arthropoda > Insecta > Trichoptera > Leptoceridae > Athripsodes > Athripsodes cinereus. The sequence continues at coordinate 16,266,014 of OX388318.1, read as the reverse complement.
TCATTATGCAATTATATGAAATATTTTTTTCTAGTCACTAGGTATATGATTTTACGACGTACGTTAAATACTTGTTTCATAAGATAATGAGTCCTCCTATCCCATTTATAATATCTCATAATACTAAATATTATGTAGTATTTGTATTTAGCTGTACCTAAGTAAAAAATAAAATACTTATTTTACTGTATGTTAATGTAGTCCAAAAATACGGTGTATTTATAGAATAATATTTTCAAAAAATAATATAAAAAACTAATTAAAAGGAAATTGGCCGTAATGTCCAATATAAAATTTTATATTGGGTAACAAAAATTATCGAATTTACTTAGAATATAAATGTTTTGAAAATCTCTAAATGTTTCATATATTTATACGTTTTGTAAATAGAAAATTATTGTGGGATTGTTGGCATTTTAACCTTATATAAATTAAATTACGGTTATACTAAAATATAATATATGTGTGATGTAATTATAAGTCGCCTAAACACATGACGAAAAGCTTTCGATTGTTAACATTTTGTCACAAATATCCTTAAATTATTCGAATAATAATTTTCCTAAACTGCAGTGTATATATTTATTACAAAATTATTGTTATAAAAATATTTCACATGTTTTATTCATACATCATACTTATTTATTCTTTTTGTACAGTGTAAACATAACAATATGAAATATTAAGATGGCATTCAGTGATATCTTAAATTTAACTTAACCATACGAAATTCATTGTTTATTGATCTCTGTCTGTATTGATTATTTGTTTGTGATTTTAAACATTTTATAATTATATATTTTAATAATCTAATGTTGAATTTCCCAATTTTGATGATTTATTGCTAGTTCTGTCCTTTATCAATTAATTTTAAAAAAAAGTTTTATTGAATGGTTTGTATGTATTATATTTGGCATACCTACTGTTTTTTTTATTGTGTATTGTCCTTTTTTCATGATTATTCCTTGTTGTTTAAATGTACTGTTTGTCATACAATTTCTACAATTTTATGTTATACATGTAAAAGGCTCACGACGTATATTAAAAAAAAAATAAAAAAAAAAATATTTTTGGGTTAATTTGTTAATATACTCGTATTTTATTTTTCAATGCACATTGATTGCGCAGAAAATCATTTAACGGATTAAAAAACTTTTGCAGTTTTATACACGGATAGTTTTATGAATTCCATCATTGCATTGTGAAATCTTCAAAAAAACAGTTGTCTGCTGTGAATTATTGTACATCCAAGTATTTTACTAAATAGACAAAAGGTTTATAAATATATTTTGAAATAATCGAATGCATAGAAAATTTTTATTTTTATCACAATACTTATTGTTTTTATCAGAATACTTAAACTATTGTTAAATAAAAAATAAATAAAATAAATAAATAAAACTTAATCCTAAAAAAATATTTCATCATACTAACAACAACAATGGATTAATCTCACATTTGCCTGAGTGGAGTTATATTGTACAATACAAGTAAGCGCTCCTTGAACCCAATAAATTCGTGTACAAATTCAGGCTTCGCTGAATAGTTGCACGTCAGCCCACAAAATCCACACATAAATATTTTAGCCCTCTCGTACTTATGTATATATTAGCGGTCCGCATCGGCTTCACACGGGTAAATAGGTATTTAAAATAATAATTTAGTTTGAGTAAGGATCCCTATTTTTTTTTTGAAAATATAATATAGACTTTGTCACCCGGGGATAGTGTAGCTTTCCAACAGTGAAAGAATTTTTCAAATCGGTCCAGTAGTTTCGGAGCCTATTCAATACAAACAATCAAATCTTTTCCCTTTATATAAAGACAATCGAGCCATGTCCTCAATCGGCTCTGTAATTAGGAAAGGTAAAATAATACACAGTTTACGAGATCTCATTCACTGGGCAGGTTTTAGGCTAATAACATATTTATTGACAATTATTGACCTTATTTGGATCTCTATTGAATTATATATTAATCTTATTTTTTATTGACAAAGATACTCTTATAAGTGTTATCAGATTTGTATGGAAAATAAATAAATTGTTAAGATCATGATGGAACATGACCACAGATCTGTCAAAATATTTGAATAATGGTATTGCTAGTTTTTGAACGATTTCATCAAAATTTTGCCACTTCTTAAAAAAGTACTTAGTTAATATGCTAATATGTTTATTTCCCGAGCGAAATACGGGTTAAACTATTCTAGTTGATACTAATCATTCTATTTTACACCTGTTGTGCCTACGTGAATCCTTGCTTTATTAATAGATTATATCTTTTGATCACTGATCACAAGATACAATATTAATTATTATTTATGTATAAATCATGTTCGTATAATTTGAATAGTTGTTCATTCATGTAGAGCTTTTACACCCGTATTCACAGTGACGGAATAACTGCTTTATTATCAATAATGTTAAATCAGTCTAAATGACACGAAATTACTTTTATTCTTACTTTATGTTTGGTAAAAATCATTTTCGCTTGTCAATATTGTTTTTAAGGATTTCCGACGATAAAACATTTGCTGCTATTTGAATAATTCTTAAAAAACATAGTGAAATAAAATTTATTTGTATTGGTAAAATATTTTAATTTTGGTAGCTTCGTATAAGAAGGCATGACGTAGAATGTTTAAATTTTGATCTAATCAGTAAGAACTTAGTCTCGGTTAAGTCGTGGTAAATAAATCAGGTTTACACCAGCATATTTTATTTATTTCATGATACATTTTTGTGAAAACTGGTGTTATAAATTTTCGTCATGTGTTGAGGCAGCTTTTATATCAACTTATTAAAAAAACTTAAAATAAATTATATGAGTATATTAATTAATTAGGAATAAGGGAAGAAATTCTATTCAATGTTTTATAAATGTTCAATTATTATTCATAGTAAATGTTTAAAAATATTAAATGTGTATTTACATGAGGTGTAATATTTTATATAATTTTCTATTCGTGTGAATGATAAAAATTATATTGTGTCACCAATTACGGTGTGATTTTATCTGTAAGGAAAATGTACATTAGATATAATATCACTTTATTTTCTTCTTGTATGATGCATGATTATTGTTACAATTGTAACGTTACGAATTGATTTCTTTTATTGTTTTGTAAAATTACAAAAACAATTTAAGTTTATTCAAATATTTTTCGAATCACACTTGCTTTTTTTTTAAATGTGTCACGTAATGAAGAGTACCTAGCCTTCTATTGGGATGATTGTTTTTGAAAAATCGGAATGAAGATTCAGAAGAAAACTTTGTGTTGTAATTTTCCGGTGTTTTTTTTATATACAAAGAGAGAGAAAAATTAATATTATATAAAATATTTTTTACCAAAAGCCATGTCCAACTTCGTTTACTTCTTTTTCAGAAGTTCAGTCAACAAAATTTGTTTAGCATTCATACTTTTAATATTAAACTAATTGTCAATAATTTTCTTAGTATTAATAATAAACGTATTGAGATTAACATAAATGTGTATCGTACATAATTATTTTTTTAAGTCACAAGAATAAACAGCGAATTAGATTTTAAATAATTTCTCATATGTAAGCAAAATTACTTTCTATTGCCAAATTTTATTTTCTATCTATTAACGCGACTAAGTACATTCCTTGAAATCCTACATTTGATTGAACAGGTCTTTATCCTTCAGATATACCAATTATCTTATGGTATGAAGTAAACACTTAACTTTTTTATAAATACACACTATATTTTATAAAAGAGTAGACAATTGTTTCGTCTTTTACCAAGACATTTTCAATACCATACAGTATTGATAATGTCTTGGTAAAAGACGAAACAATTGTCTACTCATTTATAAAATATAGTGTGTATTTATAAAAAAGTTAAGTGTTTACTTCATACCATAATGGATAATACGCAAAAAGTTACGGATTGTATTAAAAATACCAATTATCTTCTTAGTTCCCGACATGGAAAAAAATGTACAGACTACAACTCACTCAAAATAATTTTGATGAATTAAGGAATAACTTTTATTCCAGCTGTCAAATCGGACACCTTACCCACAAATTGACTATTATGTAACTTTATGCCCAAGTTAAATAATAAAATTTATGAAATTTATATTGGAGAAATAATATTGAGTAGGGAATCATAGAAATACTCTTTTATGGGTAAGGATTTGATCTGACCGGAGAAAAGTAATAGCTGTGAGAGTAAATGTTTTTCATTTGATCGGGGTTAAATTTAAACAAGTCTAGTAAACTCTAAATAAACAATATCTATAGTACGTGTTCAAATTCACCCATGTGGCAATTTATCATAACTATTGTTCTTTGTTAGCTTAGAATTTTCAAAATTGGCGTTAGAATAATGTTTGTATATCATATTAATGTGAAACTTGTCCTACTTTTTCCATAATTATCCATTTTGTAATAATATTATTATGTAATTTATTTTAAATATATGTCATTATGTATGGAAGTATATTGAGGTGCTTTTTAAATAAAATTTACATCATTTTGACCAAAAAAAATTGTCTCATTCCAACTTCCGAATCCGTTTAATCCCTCTTTGTAACGAGTTTTGGTGCAAAATCCCAAACCACATATTAAAATTTCAATGTTATGCTAATATGCGGAAAAGTTATCAAATAATATTTGAAAGGCATTATAAATATTTGTATAAGCAAAAGATACTGACGGCTACTTTTAACATAATCTTACCTAAAATGGTATTATTGATCGTTAAAAAAATTATGTTTGAAAAAAGATTGTCTAGGTAGAAGAGTGGTAGATAACTAATTGTGTACAAAATATCTCGTTTAAAAAACAAGTTAAGATCCCAGTTCATTTGAATTTTAAAGATTTTGATAAGAATATATCGGGAATAAGCCTTTCATTTTCATCAGATAGTGATATGGTCGATTGAGTTGTCATATTTTCGTAAACTTGGCATTCTATTTCCTAATAAAATAATACAATATTGGAATGCATTAAAAAATCAGCAAAGAAACATTATTATAGATTGAAAAAAAGTGTATGATAGACAAAAATTATTATCAAAAAAATTAATGAGAACAAGGTTATTTGATAATCACTTCAAGTGTGATTTGATAATTACTACATAAAAATATGTGTTTAAGTTTCTACACAAGTGAAACCAAAAAACTATTCACATAATTCGTAAGAAAACAAACGCATTCATAAATACCTAACTAAAAAATCCACATAGCTACTACTACCACTATAACTATACCATCACGGCATATCCCATAAGTAGGATAGCCAGCAGCCAACTGCATATAATAAACATTCAAGCCGTCCTCTCCGAGTCCACAAAAAGTTAAAACATTCAGGGTGGATGGCATTCTATCGCTGAATTTTAGATGTAAAATGTTTTTATCCAAATGACTTTTTAAATACAGTGAAATACTACTACGAAGCAAATTATTCATAGTTATTCGATATACCAAGATACAGAAGAAAAAATAGATATTGTAACTGTAAGTATGTACATAAATGGGATGTCACTTCAAACAGTAATCTCTTCATCTTGCTACTTAATACTTTTTCTTTCAATATGAAAACTTCGAAGCATGTTAAGATATTTTTTTTATTTTACGAGTAAATAAAATACTTACGAGTACCTACGTATATTTTACTAAAAGAATCTTCTTAATCCATCTCATTGAAAAATCTTTCACATTTTCGTATAAAAAATACGCTACAAAGAACTTTGTGATTATTATGACCACCATAGATGCACAGCTTTAGCAACTAAGCTGGATCAAGATTATATTAGTAGGTATTTAAGTACGCTCAAGAAATGAATGAATGGTTGGAGATAGGTACTTTATTATAGATTTTATTTTATTTTTATTTCTACAATATTAAAGAATCAAACAGTCATAACATAACATGTTAACAATTAATACACTCAACATGTGGACCAGCAAAGATTCCACTCTTACCAGAAATGTCTTAGTCTTGAGAAAAAAAGCAAAAGTTAAAAAATTTAACAAAAAGTCAAAGTACATACATTTCTTGGGGATCTACTATTTCTGATCTTCAACAGAACATTCGTGGTTCTTCTATGGTTTTCATTAATGTTTTTCGATTGGTGGATCTTGATAGTAAGAAGTTGGATTAATTGGAAGAGATCGCGCCTTTGCGATAAACTAGCCCTGTGTATATTGATTACATCTAAATTGAGTGCGATTTTATGTCAAATTGTATAGATTGTGTTCAAAGTACTGTAAAGAATGAATAAATAAATAAATAGTGAGAATGGCAGAATTCATGGATCTATCTTTGTCCATAAAGTGATCTATTACTCCTTTTGACGACATCTATGATACAGTAAATGTCTTAAAAATATAAAAAGTTGTTATTCAAGTTAACCTCCAAAACAAAAAATATTTTAAAAATTAAACACCTACGTAAAAATTTTAATCTCAGTATTTTTAGCACATTTACTTGCTTAAAGTCCATTAGATGCCTTATTTTATTCAGAGCTTTTTTCTTTCCCAATTAAATCTCATTTAAATTTTAAAATAAGAGCATAAATCAAAATGTTTTCAAGTACAACGTCAAGGTAAAAAATATAACCCTTATTTTCATGAAGTGAATATTTCATAGTTTTTTTCCTCTCCAAATCCCAGGGCGACTCTTATTCCTTAATCTTCTTTACTTTTTCCCTTTTGGTTTGAAATGTTTTTTATAGGACACGAGAATAAAAACGGTTTCCTAATAAAAAATATTTCTTTCCACTTCAGTCTTCGTGATATAGAAACAAAAGTCGAGTTTATAGTTAATTCATAGATCCACTTTAAATTAATGCATATTTTTTGTTTGGTTCGACTTTTTATACAAATGTCTCTCAAATTATTTGATATGTCCACTAATAGCATAAAGGAAGGGTTTTCCACCACTTACTCTTGGGTATTTCATAAATTTAATATCACTTCTCGTGTTATTCAGTCAGTCTGGAGCATTTTTTTTATGCAAGAGTGGAATGGAAAACTTATGGGATTACCACTGCAAAACCCACTCGAAAATAGATACTTCCTAGGTGTGCCTCAGTGGGAATCTAATATCGATAAGAATAAAAGTAGATACTTATCATACACCAATATGTCCTTCATAAGTGAAAATGAGATAATGGACATTTTTTGTTTTTGTGAAATGTGGGCATTTTTTTATTTTATTTTGGATTTCTCATACATTATCTTGTAAATTTAACATCATTAACAACACAAAAACATAAATAATCACAAATAAAACCATTAAAATTACCAACAATTCTATGGACATATTGGATTTAGAAGTGCATCGATGGACAAATGCGAATTTTTTGCTGGCTTTTTATTTCAATTCTTTTCCTGAAATGATTTTGATTTTTTAGACAGTATTTTCATAATAAACCTGTGGACATATGTGAGTAAGATCAAAACTAAACCAAAGTAAAAATGATTCTCTATGCGCCCAAATAATAAAGTGAAATTTTGTACCTGGTGGACATACCGGAGATTGATAAGTATCTACTCAAATAGCATGTATAATATCAAGGCAGTTTGTAACCCGGTGGTAGAATTTGGAACTTCACGATTCGATCACTATAAAGATTACGGATTCATGTCATTCCTCCGCTGCTGCCCTTATTCATGTTTAAGATATAACATATTGCTTACTGGGAGATTGTTTCGGGTATATTTGTATTTGTTTGTCATAGTATCTTCTTCTTATTTTGATTGGCTTTTAAACCATTTAGAGTGTTTTCGCCAGGAAACAGTTTGTCATAGTAAGTAATAGACATTATTCATGTTAAGGTGGAGAACATTGGCATTGGAAGTGAAAAATATTAAATCAAAGACTACCATCGAGACCTCAAGTTACGAGCCGAGACAGATTTTTTATTCATAATTAAATCAAAATAACAACATATTTTCTGTTTGTTCTTTTAGTATAGGGTTGGTATCATTTCATATGAAAATAAAATTAATTTCTATAAAATTCAATAAATCATCCATGTTACATCTGGCGGACGAAGTGGGTATGTGATCCTATTGCTTTTTTCAACCACTTATTGCGGTGGAAAAAGTATTTAAAGAAAGACACAAAAAAATTGGGATTAAAAATATTTTCTCATGAATAAACGATTATTTTACATTTAATACTTTAAATAGTTATATACACAAATCACTATATTTTCGTTTCATAATAATTACGACATCTAGCTAAAATGGGGCGGTCTAACAGTACAAAATGAACAGTTGAACAAATCAAGACAGAGTTAAACTTGGGTAAAACTAAATATTCGTTCTAAAAAATCACATAGAATAAAACATTTCACGTACAATTAATCTGAAGATAAAATAGAAATATGGTAATATAGGGTAATATATTATGAATTTACTAATGTGGTTATTATGTCTTTTTATTTATGGGGCTTCCTACAGGACGAATCTGGAACATGTGACTGTGGTGCAGCACAGACTATGCCACACTTGTTGGAGTGTCCATTGTGCACTATCACTTGTACTATGGAGGATATTTTTGACGCATCTCCACCTGCTGTGCGTTTTCCACAGTAGGTACTGGAGATCAGTTTGATTGGTTTTTTTTTCAGGGTTTCGACACGATAAATAATAATTATATACATAACTGTATGTTGTGTCGGAACGAAACTAGGTTATGTCACGAGGCGTTATTTTTCATTACAGCCTTTCAAAATTTCTCAACAAAATTTGTTATTTTTCACATTATTCAAACCAAATTTCGATCAAAAATGATTGTGAGTCATAACTTCTAACACATGCTCTCATTTTGTTTTTTTATGAAAAAACGATATCTAGCTAAAATAACGTTGCTTGTGCTTTGAAAAAAAAAAGAATACGTTGTCTAGATAAATTAGTTTGGCATCAAAGAAAACATAATGAGAACTACAAGACCATATTCATAATTCGATTTGGGCAAAATTTTACATAGTGCAGTTTTGCTTCGACATAAAGATATAATATTGGAATAAATTATTAATTTCAACATTAATATTATCTATGATAATCCTATTAAACCTCAAAATAATTCCTAGAAAGAGGACAACACAGTACTACGACTTATACTTAGATATTGTGGTTATATTTTCTTTGTACAAAATAATATCTTATTGCCTTTCTTTACTTCGTAATCAAAATTAATGAAAGACTACTGCGTAATACATAAAATATTTATGTTAAATACGTACATAAAAATATACTAAAGAATTATTTTTTAATGATCCCGTAATCCACAAAAATACTATCACTGCATATCCCACAAGTGGAGTAGTCAGCGGACTAACTACACGTAGTTAACATGAAGATTGTCCTAAAAAATTAAAGATATTCGGAATGGGTGAATAATCTCAATCTGAAATGAATATAGGAGATATAATATTCAGCATACCTATTGCTAGCTAGAAAAATAGCTGTTATTTCATACTCCTAATTTTAAGTTCTTAATAAAACGCAAGTTAATTATTACATAAATAAGCTCACTTTTTAGAAATGAGAAAGCAGGTACGCCGAAGCAAAGATAATGATTTAGGCTAAGTTTGAGAAAGTCCAGCGATGCTATGTAACTAAGTTTAAAAAAACAAAAGATTTCCACACATATGGATCCAAGCGACCACGAAAACCTTCATCTACTGCTCATAACTGCTGTTACTAATACTTACTATGAAAATCAAAAAATTAAATATCTCATGAAAAAATGTGACTTTCTTATTCTCTGTCTGTTTCTTAATTGGTTCAGTTGGGATACCCATAGTTCAACTGGCATCGAATCCTGCCGAAAAAAACTGGTGACGAGATCGCTAAAAATGTAAGTGGCTTATTTGTACGACGTTTTGGTGTATTTGAATCAAAAGAATAGTATAACATACTAAATTGATAAATGCGTACACAGCATTTCTAACAATTTTATAGGTGAATGAAAAAGAGATTATAATTAAATGAGTTCTTGATAAAACCTTATGATAAAATAAATTCTATTCTGATTAATATTTATTTTATTTCCTATTCCCATATCTAGAATAATATTTCACGACTGAAATAAGCAAATACAAAATATCATATTAGGGACCCAATTTTCCATTGTAAGGCTGGAAATAGTCTCTCATATATTAAATTTTAATTTATGAGAGATAATATCAAATTTCAAATTAATCCAGCATTTATTATTCATATCATATTGGATTTCATCTGAATTCCACTAATCTTTAAAGGACGATCAAAAAATAAATATTTGAATTAAATATTGACTATCCTGCTGAACATCTGTTGATAAAACGAACAATGAAACCTTTATACATTTCAAAGTTAATGTTAATATTAATCGTCAATTTTGTTTTTTTCAATCTCAAATTTATCGTTGCTTTTGACAAAGTCTCCCGGCTAAAATGATAATAGACTAGTCACATAGTTAGAAAAGAGGATGGCAGATGGAAGCCTGGGATCTTGGAATGCAGAGGTGGAATTATAAGAGAATCGTTGAAAGATCTTAAAATAGATGAGCAGATCATATTTCCAAGTGATTGCAAAGAAATTGGTGTATATCACTTAAGAAACGGAAAATTTGAAGATGTAACGAAGAGGTGACAAAAACGCTAAAAAGAACACGGCTGCCGATGTATAGCATATACAAGCAAAAAAATATCCAATCCACAGGAATTTTATTCTGTACGATAAATGAGCAAACAAACATTATCAACAGTAAAATATTTCTATCATGGATATAAGATTAATATTCATTTGTATATATACAAGAATGTTAACATAGAATATATTTCTAGCTTCTAAGCTTGTATATTATGTTAGTAGTCAAAAGCTCCAGCTATTGACTGCTAACATATCATATAATGATGAGTATTATTCACTGTTGGATACATAAAAGCTAATCAAAATGTCATATTACCGATTTGAATAGCTTTCACTAATTACTATCAGTATTCAATATCAAGCATTCTTACAATAAGTTGGTGAATAGCTCCATTATAAAAGTAGTGAAAAAATATTAATACTGTGATGAATACAAGATATAATAAGGAATTACTTTATTAATTAGGCTTTTGATATCCTCCTGGCACGCTATACTATTATGTAGCATGATGGTGAATGATAATTTTTATTATTATTCTTTTCTTATACTTTTACTTTATTATCAGGAAATGTAGTCTTTTATGTCATCTCTCCTGTCAACGTCTGTAAAACACTTCGTTTTTCTCTTATATATCTTTTTAGGTGATAGAAAAACTCTTTTTTAGCATTTAAGAAAATATGAAAGGTTAATAGTATTATTTTTTTATTACTTTATGTTTCTCTGTTAAAACGTTCTTCTTCTATCTGTGCCATGTCAGCCCCCCCCCCGATGTTGGCATTCACTCCGGCGAAAACCTCCCTGTCCTGTGCTGCTCTGAACAGGTCATCCACTGTCCGGATTCCGGTCCACTCTCTTATGTTGCGCAGCCAGGACATCTGCTTTCTGCCAACTCCCCGTCTTCCCTCTATCTTGCCCTCCAATATAAGGCGGAGGAGACGATACTTCTCTCCACGCAGCACTTGACCTAAATATGAGACCTTCCTCACTTTGATAATCGACAACAGCTCTCTCCTGGCTCCGGCTCTCCTAAGTACTTCGATGTTACTGACTTTTTCGGTCCAAGGTATACGAAGCATTCTTCGTTAATACGTTACTTTTATTTTTTTTTTAAATGATCAAGTAGGTATAACACTATTATTTTATTTTTATTGTATTTATTTATTTTATTTAACTTAACAATTAATACAGACATAACAATACATAGACTACTTGATAAAAACTTAAATCTAAACATCCTCCTTATAGAGACAAGTCTCGTGTAAAGGAGGGTTAACATAAGGGTTAACATATTAATTCTTAGATAATTAACGATGTTTATCTATCTACCTATTAATCTATTTCCTCATGCCGTATCCCAGGCGGGTAGGCAGAGAGAACGGAACGCCGGCCGTATAGAACTGTCCTTAGGTACATACTTCTTTCGCTTCTTCTACAGTCACACAATTTCTCATGCACGGTGTTTAACTCTTTGCAATTGATTTTAAACAAAAAAGATTAAATAATATTCTAATTACTCGTCTGTATAAAAATATCGTGTACTCTTGTTTAAACGTAGTGTTCGCATTTAGCTGGATTTTTCTCACCTGCGTAATTAAATGAATAACTTATACTCTTTACCTTACGTGATATTGTAAAAACGTGTGAGAATTCTTAACGCGAGTTTATTTAAGTTTAGTCACTAAGTACCTACTAAGGACGAAAATTTTCTTTATGAGAGAATGGAAGTTGTAAAGTGTTCTATTTCTCATCCGAATTATGATACAAATATTGTACAATTTTTGTACAACCGCCAACTAAGACGTATTTAGGATAAAATTTTAATACTAAGCCTTTAGGTGCCAATTCGTTAGTGAAAACGCTATTTTTGTTATTAGTACAATCTTTAGTGAACCAAAAACAGTATTTTTTATATCGTTTATAAGATATTAAGGAATAAAATGAAAAATTGCTTTTTAACATACATCTAAATCATTTCATAACACACTTATGGTAGAAAACCAACATATTAACAAGTAAATCTGAACACATTGAAATGGGTACAGGACTGGGTAAACTACTCCTACTGCCTACATAGATAGTAAGACCTTCTGTAGCAGGAAATAGTATCAACCTACTCTCCCAAACTTAAGTAAGCTCTAAGTACCTCAGTAAGAGAAGTTCCACCCTTAAATCTAAGCTCCATAATAAATTTCTATACGCATACACTATATCCCTTTTAAGAATGCGGTTTCCAGACCATTAGGAGATGTTTAAATCTATTTGGCATATGCATAAATATTCATACACAAATCTTGAATGAGAGTTGATACTCCCTTATATGTGTATATATAATCTTATACCTACTCGTTTGGCTATAACTAAAATCTGGCACAAATGTCAGCTGATTATGTAGTTTTCCAGGATTCAACAAAGTATTAATATGATAAACAAAAAGGTGGTACTTTTCTTACTAGAAAAAATACACACGAGAAATGAGGCATGTCTAATCGCATTTTCACATAAATTTTATACACTGGTATTTTGATTCGAATGTAAAAATAGTAAACGAAGTAAGTAAATAAGATAATTTTATACTAAAATAACTACTTTCCCAAATATTTGTTCTCCTTTCCAGTGAATTAGATCATTAATCTGTTGCTTCAGAAGTTGTTACCTCTTTGACACCGGGGACCGCAGCTATCCTTCCATCTTTTCGGTGATCTTCATCGTGAACGTGAGCCAGGTGGTGCCTTCTTTGCAACAATGTGGGCAATCCTGTTTTCAGTAATTCTGCCCACGTGGTCTCTCCAGAATCGTCTCTGCTTGCTACTCCATCTAACTATGTCCTCCATGTCACATAATCCTTCAAATCTCAGTAATTCTGATTATATCTCTCAGAGTTTTTCCCGCGATAGCACGTAATATTTTTATCTCAGATGTTCTGAGTAGGCCTTTGAAGAGTTAAAATACTTAAATTTATCCGATTTGTGCCAAGCAACTTTGATAAACTTGGAGTACACCTTTAACCAGTTCCGCCCGACGAACTATTATCGGAAGAATATTCAAATGTCCTGCAAACAACAACTTACATAAATATGAAAAGAGATATAGGCGAGTGTATAATACAGTCGATTCCGCTTAATTGGGACAGCCGCTTATTTGGGACAAATCTCAAAGAACAGAAACCAAACCAAGAAACCAAAAATAGATTTATATGTTTCATTAGGACATATTTCCGCTTAATTGGGAGAGTAAATTAAAGATCATAGCACATATATTATTATGTTACACATATTCTCAAGAAAAAATATTTACAAAGAATTCGCATTTTTGCATTGAATTCAATTGTATGTACCTACCCATTTATTATTTAAATTTGAATTTTATTTTATTTTGCTTAAAAGTTTATATTACATATTTGTAATTTATATGATAATTTATATAACCTTTATGCAATTTACAGTTTCCAGGAGTTTATAAAATAAAATTAATGAAAAAAAAATAAGCATAATTTTATGCTCTTAGTTGCCAAAACCAAATTAAATGAATTTAACAACATGCGAAAATCGCTTAATTGGGACAACCGCTTAGTTGGTACAATATGCCTAAGTCCCGATGTGTCCCAATTAAGCGAAATCGACTGTACTTAGAAATAGTATAGGCACCTACATACTCGTATACCCTCAATATGACTCATCTTGAGTAACCCCTATAATATTATATTGTCTACTATGTCAGAGTAGTCGTGTTTACATGGCTAACCACCGGATACATAAAGTGTCTTATAAATTATATCACAGGAAACTATTAAGATGGATTTTCTATTGATATTGAACTTCGGGATTTGCACCAATTTCGATCAATAAACGAGACCGAAATTAAATAATTATTCATCAAAAAATTCGTGATTTACCTTAAAACTAAAACTATTAATACTTCTATTATACCATCAGAACATATCTCACAAGTAGGGTAGCCAGCATAAAATCTGTTTTATCCGTGCCAACAAAAAATTAAAATATTCAGGATGGTGGGCAAAACTAATCGCTGAATTTTAAGTATTAAATTTCCTTATTTTTCAAATACTTCATTACTAATTTTTAAAATGAAACACAATATGTAGTTATTCCACTATTGACTTTATTTATTTTTGCGAGCCGGCTTTCAAGAGCTTGCGCTCTCATCGTCAGGCAAAAGTGACTCTACTTTTGCCTGACGATGAGAGCGGAAGCTCTTGAAAGCCGGCTCGCAAAAATAAATAAAGTCAATAGTGGAATAACTACATATTGTGTTTCATTTTATAATTTTTTAATATTAACTCGGTCGATAAATTAAACTTTACTTCATTACTGTTTAAAGTTACTGAATCGTCTCTTTTTCAACATCCTTAATGTCCTGATATTTTTGTTAGAAAAACAATATATTAAGGAAGCAATTCATTCAGTCTATTTGTAATTTTATGTCATTTAAAAATATTTCTTTATCACCATCAAATAATTAAAACTGACCATAGTCATGGAATTTGAACACTGTACAATTTCGATTTAACTGATATTTGGCCAATAATTTAACGAAGTCTTATAATAACAATATATTATATCACTATTTGACCTAAAATGGACAAAACCTAAGTAACTGTCGGTTCCAACAATCTTACAAGGAAACGATTCATTTATATACCAACCATAATGTGTAGGTATAGATACTATGAACACTTACATAATATGCGGTGCTTAGGAAACTCTTACGCAACGCCAAAAGAAAATAACAACAACATTTAAAGATCATAATTAATTAATAATGAATCTATCTTAATGTCGGTAAACATTATGCCTATAGATCAAATAAAATATTTCCTGTTTTCTCTATGACGTAAGATAATCGAATACTGTATAAAATATTATGAATATTTAAAATTGATAACTTTTAAAATATCTACAATATTTTCGCCATATAAATTCTAGCCCAGGATTGATCATTATCATCATCGCCCTCAACGCTCCTCTCGGGAGCACAGGGCAGAAAACAGCGTCTATGTGCCAATCGCGTCACCTCTTCCCACGACATTCCCTGCGCTCTGATGTTGTTTGAGGTGTTTTGTAAAAGAGGGATGCCCGGGCCGACGGAACCCTTGCGGATGTTAATACGGATGTGATAAACTTAACAGTTGACTGTACTCTAATATCACATGATAATAAAAAAAAACTATGTATTGCCTATACACATTTTCAAATAACATCTCTCTCCTCTTTTAGAATTGCAAACTTAAAGTTATTCCTGCACATGTTTAATACTTTCATGTTGTCATTAGAATCTAGAGAATGGAGGAAAAACTACAACAAACTTTCTATTTCTAGTAACAGAAAAGTGTGCGTGTGTAGGCCTGACAAAATAACTAATATAGTACATGGACCTGTGTTTCTAGTACCAAATAACACTTCTATGTGAAAATGGTCAAGCACCACATACTTAATAGTACACAACAATTAATAAAGATTACCACACCCTCTACTTAAGAATTATCATTTCACTACGTTACCAATGTAACTATGGCTATTATCCATTCATTCATGTGGCATGCTTAGCTTGTACTTTGTTGTGCTTTACTTAGATACTAGCGTACCCAAATGTCCTGAATAAAATGTTCCCCGACACCACTGAATTTCAGAATGTGGCCCCTACTCACGGACAGTTAATTGATTTAGGTTTGTACATTCTATGTGTAAAATAAGGGACATTAAATTTATATCTGTCACCGGATTCACGCATAGCATAGCTATTCCAACGTGCCTACTATTATTATCCATTATTTATGGGTAGAGGAACCGTATAAACACATTGTATGGCAAGATTGTGGTCTACGTAACTGAAATTCTCTAATAAAATAATGACGCTACAATATTTGTATTCCTAATTGGTAAATCCATATTAAAAGTTTTTTTTATTCTAATTCCATCTATTTTTATGAATTTATAATCATATTTTACGAAAATACTACAATTTTAATAATAAATTTACTTTACAGATAACACGGCAGCTGACAAAGTCTGTTTGGAATAAATAAAATCGTCTTGTGTATTGGATGTGCATTTTTCGTATTGAATTTTAATAAGTTAGTATTGCTTAAAGTTATATTCGAATATTACGTGAAATCTTAAGATTCTGAAAAAGTGAAAAAAAAAAAAACGATATTTTTAAACTTCTCTAAAAATATCTTAAATTATACTTTCAATGATAAAGACCATTTTTAAAGAAGAATATCATTTTTTTATAGTTCATAGAGGACAATATTCATATATTCATTCCATAAAAAAAGAAACTTTACAATCATGTGGCACCCATTCAAGGAAGATAATCTATCGATGGTAAGATCTAATATATCTGAAATTTTATATAAAAATATATATAAAATAAACCACATATTTTCGATATAATTTAGCATCAGAATATATTTAGAAATAAAAATACTTCTATATGGTTCATCTTAATTCTCCACTAAATTTACTTTACGTAATATAATAATCTTTTAAAAGCCTAACAATGTTTACTTGAAATATCTTATCCAAAGGGTATGCACAAATCTGAAGACCAAGTAATCTCTTCAGAATGTATCAGAGTCTATAGAAAGTACTTAACAATATGACCCTGCAAAAACATTATATCATATCCTAGATGTAGATTATGTGGGTACAACTCTGTGTGTATCCAGTATCTCCTTTTCTTCATCCATATTGCTGACTGTGATAAAGAAGACACCCCCAACATTATCCCATGATTTATAGGGCGAAGTCTGATAATCCACTTGGACCACATCAAAAAGCTATTACTTTTAAAGAGCACATACAATTTATATACATAGATATCCATTACTGCGTGATAACATCTTTATATATACATTGAAATTTATAGTAGTAAACATTTCCTTATATTATGAACCTATGTATTTTGTTTACCGAAAAGGGAGGAAATTGTAAGTTATTTTTATTGGCACTAAATCAAAATGAAAACATATTTGATGGATTTGTTCAAAGAGCTTTTTGATTAATGATTTATGATACATACCTTATTGTATGTACTATAAATTATTTGATACATTACTCAAAGCGACTATTAAGGATCAGAAAAATATTCCATGCTTATCCATTATTTCACAATATTAAAATCTATACATATCAAAAGATATGAAACATTATACTCAAACCAATTTTAGTCAAATATGTAAAGTTCAATAAGGTTTGAATACGAAAATGATTTGATATTATTTTCCCAAAATCAGATTACTAAATAAATTTTATGATTGACTTGTTGTAAAATAAGTTATCAAAAGAAGTAAAACATGGATTATCTCTATCAAATAACAAATTACATTATTTGATCTTTACTCTCTTATTTATTTTTTGCAATTTATTTTAGTTTAATATGTTCACTGAGAAGAATGGTTGGTAAAACGTTGCGAGATAGAGTGAAGAATGAGGATATCAGGAGAATGAGCGGATGTGAGAGGAGTGTTGTGGACAGAATGCGTGTAAACAAGTTGAGATGGTTTGGACATGTTGAGCGAATGCAAGATGAAAGGATGACGAAGAGGATGTATTTATCTGAAAGAAGGGGTGTGAGGAAGCGCGGACGTCCAAGAACCACGTGGCTTGATCACGTGGACCAAATTCTTAAGGACGGACGCGTGCTGAGTAAGAGAAATCGGCGTGCATGTATGAGAAACTGGATGAATGTAGAGGAAGCGAAAGAAGTATGTAAGGATAGATCTATATGGCGTTCCGTTCTCTCTGCCTACCCCTCTTGAGACATGGCGTGAGGGTATAGTATAGTATAGTAGTTAATAAAATGTTTATTGCATTGGAAATTTGATAGAGTATAAAAGAATAAGGTTTCAAATATAGCGAGAAGCTAAAGTTTATTTATGATTTTCTTTAGTATTAACTAAACATCTTTGACTTGTAAGTAAATTGTTTTTTATTTTTATCTATCTCCTTGTTTTAATTTTTTTTTCTTGCTACAAACAAAATTTAGAATACAATATTTATCAAACCAAAATTTACAGGTAGGTATCTCCAAACGTTGTTTTTGGTAATAAATTCATTATTCTATAAAATATTCATTCATTTATCATTATGGCGTTTCCCACAAGTGCAGTAACCAGCAAATTACCTACATGTCATGTACGTGCAAGTCGTTCTCTCTACTCCAATAAGAGTAGATACGTTCAGGATGGGTGGTATACCTCATAGCTGAACTAAAAATATTTATTATCTAAAAATTTTATATTTATGTTTTTGTATTGTTTTAAGTATTGTATTATCGTTGTTTTTAAATTTAAATTTACTTTGACTTTTTTTAGAGAATTTTAACTTTTACTTTTTTTTCCTCAAGACAGACATTTCTGGTTAGAGTGGAATCTTCGCTGGTCTACATGTTAAATGTATTAATTGTCAACATATTGTGTAACGACTGTTTGATTCTAAATATTGTAAAAATAAAAAAATAAAATAAAAATAAAAAATAAAAATGTAATGATCTGGGCCCATCTGCCTTTTACAGGGCACTTGACTACTTTTAATACTTTTTAATACTTTCAAAATTAAACACAGTGTAACTTTTTTGAAAAGTCTAAATTATCTGACATTGTGAAGTCACAATCCGTGTAAAAAGGTGAAACGGAAACTCGTAACTGTTGCTCTAAACATCAATCCGTCTTCGAATTACCTCTCTTTTTTCATAATGACATTATCTTCCGCTAACATTTGCATACTTACCTAGTACATCCTACTTGACAACAAGTCAGTTCATAGTCTTTTAATATACTCAATGAATCAAGGGACTAAGGTATGTAATTACACAAGAATCTCCCCGCTCATAATGTCTTTTGGTGGTTTTTGAAGTGTTTATTTGTAAGGTAAAAGCCCTCCAAAACATCCCAGTAAATGAAATGGTTTCCCCACACTACTTTATATTATTATGAACCAATGTTGGACATTAACGATTAATGAACTATAAAGTTAATCTTAACTTTTTAAACTATTATTAAATTCGTTGCTTTTTCTGGTCCTGGAGAACCTTTTTCTTTTAGTACTTTCGGAGCTAACCGCTAAATAAGACAATATCTTCAAATTGAGAATCTTGTGTCGTAGAATAACACGACAATACACATTGATGCAATGCACTATATACAATACATGTTAACACACAGATTAATGAGAATATTTATTATTACATTAAAGAGAAACCGATCTCATACCAGGATTTCAAGAGTCGTAGACTCCAATTTATCCTCACATATAAAGCAGACTCTGAACAATTCAAAAAAGGTCGATTGATATTTTGTCCTAACTAGGAGTTATAACCAAGACTCGTGACTCACAGCTAAGAATGTAGGGAACATTCACGCCACGCTAATTTTCGATTAATCGAGTTAAGTTTTAAATTAAAGGTGGTCGACTCTGGTATTAACAAATCCAATCATAGTTCGCTGATTGTTTTTCATTATACTAGCATTATCTGAGTCGTTTCTTCTACCGGGATCTTCTCTGTTATCTCCTTTGATTATCTTAAACGGATTCTCTTATTAAACATTTTCATACAGAATCTTCAGACTATTATTATTATTATCATAATATCCTGGTGCGGTTTTAACTATAAAAACTAATCTTGAGCCTTTTACAGTTTAAAGAGAAATCTTGATGATTTTTTTAGAGTTTAAAGTATAAAAACTTCATTATTATTACCATCACACACTTTTAGGTAGACGGAAAATATCGATTGGTGGAAGTTCATTATAATGAGAAATTAAAATTAAACAAAATGTATGGTAAATCCACTGGTGACTGTTTGGTGAATCGGCTTAAAAAAACTTCCACTCTCATCATCAGGCAAATGTAAAACTTTACACTTTACACTTGTGAGCGGAGGCTTTCGAAAGCCGGCTCGCCAATTAATTATGTCACCAGTGGATTTGCTATATATTTTGTTTCATTATATTTTTAAAGAAGATCAATCTTCACGGGTGTGAGGACACCAATTTTTACATGCACTTATCGCTTCCATAACAGACATACAATTTCTCATACATTCTCTTCTGTGATTGGCACATGTTTCCTCTGTGAGATCGACTCTAAATGATCTTTGATCTGTCTCGTCTCTGAATATCCTTCTCCTTATTCATATATATTAATATTTTCTTAGTCTTTGCTCATTCTTGCCACATGCCCAAGCCAGTTATGTAATGAAACCACAATGTAAATTTAAAGACTTGAGTCTCGAATTTTCAATGAAAGATCCAAAGTTCAATTTCTCCTTCGTCGATTTACTCTTCATTCCTAATTGCACAAGTTTATCGCTTACTGTTGGAAGATGCCTGTGACTCTTTTGTTTTTGTTATTGTGACTCTTTTGCCTTATTTTTATATTGCGGCTTAGATACAATTTTCTAGAATTAATAAACTTTACAGTATCCTTGTGGTGTTTTGCCACATAAACGACACATTATTGTTTACCAATAAAGTAGTTATCTCAAAATTTATTGAGTTGAACGTCATGAAGCAATATTGTATCCAATAGATTCAAGTAATAAATAATATCGATATCCAATAATAGTTTGCAGACAATTTTCTTGGAAAAACTTTAAAGTATAACTTCTATCAAGTACATACCTACCTTGTAAATATTTGAAACACTTGTCATATTTTTTAACATTTTAATCATTACTTTTTAAAATTGTTACTTAAAATAAATATTTTTGAAGTACGATCGTACCTGTATTTTTCATATCCAGAAAAAACTTTTTTTTAAACACTTTTTTAGTCAGAAATCCAATCAGCAATATTTTTCATTACAATGTAAAAGAATATATCTTATTTTAAGTAGTCAAGTATTAATTTTGCTTCGGGGCCCTCAAAGTCCTCATTGTAACTTAGAACTAAAGTCATCGTCAAAATATTATTGGAAATATTAGATTCGAACATTTTATTTACAATTATTTACTAAAAGTGTAATTAGTTGTTCTATAAATACAATGTATTACTTATTTAATGTCGTTTCACAAAATTACGCTCGAAAGCTTAGAATTACGGAAAATTTTCTTTTTTATTTTATTACGTAACTTTACAAGTTATAAGATACCTTTTTCAATGTAGAGTTATAATTTTTTTTGTTTTAATGTTTCTATGTATTTTTATATATTTTCCAAAACTTTTCTAATTTTTTTCTTTTGTTAATAGCCCCACTACAAGTGCATTGTACCTAGTGGGGCAACAAAAATAACACATTATAAATTATCAAAAATGTATCTCCCTTTTATCCGATTTATGGAAAGGCAAATGCTAGGCATAAGTCTTAGAGACAGAGTACCAATTGTGGAAATCAGACGCCGAACAAAAGTTGCCGATGTGGTGGACCGTGTCACAAAATTGAAATGGCAGTGGGCGGGTCATGTGGCTAGACAGGGAACTGAAAGATGGACACCTAGAATCGTGAACTGGAGACCGTGGGATCAAAAAAGGGGAGTGGGTCGACCGCAGAAAAGATGGGTTGACGATATTTTTTTTTTTTTTATTTTATAAACATAGAAGCACAAAACAGACAATAACTACATAATTAAAGTTAAAAAAAAAAAAGATTAATCTTTCAGAGATCAGCTATCATCCAATACCATGCGCCACAATTAATTTTAAAAAGATAGGTACCTAACATTCCGGTCATATCATCATATCATATCATCATGGATATCATCCATGTCGCGGGTAGGAGGTGGACAGCAGTCGCGCAGGAGAGAAAAAGATGGAAGAATATGGAAGAGGCCTACATCCAGCAGTGGAGAGATGGCTAGAGATGATGTATCTCCCTTTCACGACACAAGCTTTTCGCTTACTGTGAAAGGTTGTATTTGGCTCTATTAAAAAAGCCCATATACATTTAAAAATGCAAAGAAATGTTTCTCTGAATAAAGAAGTTTGAAATTTGAACAATAATGCCATTAAACTCATTGCTGAATATAAAATATCAAATTTCTTATATTTTATATTTTCGAATACCTGTCTTTTGAGAATCGGATACTTATAGATAAGATTGGGAGGCTTATTATCTACTACGTATCTGCTTCACGTTTTAGGCGACATAATCTAATAAAATTGTCTTCCAAATTTATGTCAATAATTATCTAGTTTCCATTCTCTCTGGAGCATATTAAGCTTGATGACAATTTGACGGTAAGTAATAAGTACCTGACTCAACAGTCTCAGTAGTAATATTGTAATCAAATAATTACTAATCAATTTGTACTAACTTTATAATTATGGTTGGAATACGAGATAAGAGATTACGTGTCACATAGTATAAGGGTATACTGTCATGATGGGTATATTATTTCTATCCTCCAAGTCCAAGGCATGGGTGTATCTAGGATTTTCAGTAAAGAGGGACAGCAGCTGAGATATTTTTATTGTTTCAACTGTCAACTGTACTATTAGTTTTAAGTCTCAATTAACGATCAACAATTTCTTAATTTGTAGATATTTCATACATAATTTCTACCTTACGTCGCTTAATTTTTATTTTGGTATAGGAAATTGAAATGATTCAACAATTTTTAGAACTACTTTAAACACCTTCTCACTTTTGTTAATTACTGCCAGTTTGCCATACATTTCCCAAACTTAAATATTATTTTGACTACTACTATTTCAGCGTGATGCAGCTGGTAAAGAATTGGTCTCCCACTTTTATCTGTAAATTTCCGAAACTCCTGTAAAAGGCAAATGTTCGAAAAAATAAAGACATTTTACACCTTAAATTCAGCGATGAGATTTGCCAGCCATCATGCATGTTTTATTTTTTTGTTGAAACGGAGAGGATAACTGATCTGCTGATTACCCTTAATGTGGGATATGCCGTGATGATTTAGATAGATAAATATATCCTTCTTTTATCGAAATCCGAGGGGGCAGCTGATAGTTTCCTCCATCCCCCTCTTGGGTGCACCCATGCTCTAAGGACTATATATTAGTAATAATTGTTAATACCCACCAGTCCACTATTACGAAATAACTAAACATTGTATAATTATACTTTATACGTTAAATTGACGTAGTTCTAGACTCTAGGGAATCATCTGACAAATTTTGTCTTAAATAATACATAAATTATAAATTCCTACCGTCATACCTCGTTTCTTTCAGGTTAGTAAGAAAGGATGGAACGCTTTTTCTCGCCTCCCACATACCTTATAATGGATATCTTATAATATGTTTCAAACGAATGATGAGATTTATAAGAAAATGACCAGATTGGCATCTTGTCTATTTTGTAATCTAAAAGACATTCCTGAAAAAAATAGGTATCAAAAATAATACTTGGTCTATCATATAGGCATAACCCACTTAAAACAAAGAGCTGTAGATACTGTTGTGCTTTCAAAAAATAACATTAGGACGAGAGAAGGAAACACCAATGGACTTAAAAATCGTTATATCTACTTTAATTTTTGTCTCAAAGAACTCAACATTTAAATTTTGTTTTAAGAATTTTAATTTATTTTTTTCTTGAATTATGTAAAAGTGAATTATGACAATCATTGTAAAATTTAAAAATAACTTAATATTATTTTTGCAAACCTTAAACTTAATAAAAAATAATCAAAAATAGCTGAAATATAATGTGAGTTACTAAATTGGTATCCCATTCTTTTTCGTTAGTTTTAGAATGTCGTACAAAATGCAGGTGTTCAAAAAACTAAAAAAAAATATATCTTCATTTTTGGTTGGTACGGAAAGGACAGCTTACATATTTAATACATGTAGCTGATCCCACTTGCTGGGATTTGGCGTAATGGTATAGGAGTTGTAATTTAACTTAAGTATGATTCTCACGTGATTTTACAAATTTCTGTTTGTTCGTGTTTTTGTTGATAAATGTATTTTCTTAATATATCTGGTAGGCTGTTGTATGTTTTCATGGATGAATGGAAAACGCTACTCTTACATAGTTCGTTCGTGAAGGTAAGTAAAATACCATACAAAATATAAGAAAAGTTTATTCTTCTGTGAGATTTGTATGAAACTTCTCAGAATACATAAATTTGATCTAAGTACTAGATCAAGTGAAAAAAACACGCAAAGTAGATACTTATCTTCTATCATAATAACACGGCAACATTACCACAGTGTCATGTTAAATATCATGTGGAAAAGTGTGTTAAGAAAAAGAAATAAAATTCATCACATCAACACGTATTTGGTATAAAAAACTGGAATTTGTCCCCGGGGAAATTCATATCCATTTCGGAAATTACAATATTCAAACTATGCTTACTTATGAAGTATGTATGACTGGTAAGAAAGTAATTTTTAATACAAAATATTCAGTTCATCGTACTTACATTATACTAAATTAATCAGCTTGCTTCTAAAGTTCAGACAATGAAATTCCCTAAAGTGTTTTTAACTCATATTATTTGGTTGGTGTTGTATAGAAAAATGGTGTTCTCGCAGATCTGAAATTCACAAAATAAAAAAAGTACGTATAAGCGTGCTTAATAATACTTAATTCAAATTTTAGTTAGTTATTTATTCTTTACTCTACATTAAATAAAATAAATACTCTAAATTAAGCTCAATATAATCAATATGCAGATGATTTCACAGGAACCAATTTTTACAGGAAGTGGTATGTTTGCACCAGCAGCGGGGTTCAAAGCAATAATATTATCTCCCAATCATAATAGGTCTAGATCAGCGGTTCTTAACCTGGGTTCGATCGAACCCCAGGGGCTCGGTGAGTCAGTCTTGGGGGTTCGGTGAAAATCATTTTAAATGCAAGATAGTTTTGCGCCTATATATAAATATATACCATGTTTTGAATTTGTAAAAATCTAATTTTATTTTTCAAATTAGGAAGGGTTCGGTGAGTGCATATGTATCTGGTGGGGTTCGGTACCCCCAAAAAGGTTAAGAACCACTGGTCTAGATGTTACTGCAGGTTAACGCTAAGCGGAGACCCCTTCAATAGGGTAACGACCATGTACAACACGTTTTATTGACCAATACGTTCATCATGCTGGGTATGTTTCCAATGACTTCATCAATTTGTATTTGTATCACTGTTTTTTTAGTGTGTTTTTAACTTACCTACTTGACAATCAATTAATTGACCTAATTGAATATCAATTCACGATTTTAATTTTTCTTAATCACCTATCCATTGCTTATTATTTATTATTCCTTAATATTATTATCAATCATTAATTATTATTATTTCGAATTTTATATATTATTTCATAATCTATTTATATGTTTTAATTTATGTGTTGTTTATTAAGATTATTTTTTTTTGACATATATTTGAAATCTGATGAATTTGACTATTATCATCTTGGACTATTTTAAATGGATATTTATTTTAATTTTTGTCTTAATTTGTATATGACATTTTGTCTTTTATTGTCTGTATTCATCAAATTTTGTCCAATCTCTATATAAATTGATCTAATTGTTTTATTCTATTACTATTGTTGTTTTGTTCAAATTACTACTGTTTTTGTTTTTATGAATTTGTACCAATTCATTTTTTATCATC
The DNA here is from genome assembly GCA_947579605.1 of Athripsodes cinereus. Classification (NCBI taxonomy): domain Eukaryota; kingdom Metazoa; phylum Arthropoda; class Insecta; order Trichoptera; family Leptoceridae; genus Athripsodes; species Athripsodes cinereus. The sequence continues at coordinate 16,239,830 of OX388318.1, read as the reverse complement.
TTTATTGTTGTTGTCTGTAAAATTGTTATTTTTTTTAATTTGTCATATGTCTAACGTGTAAAAGGCTCACGCCGTGTACAAGTGATAAATAAATAAATAAATAAATAATATTTTTTTGTAAATCCCCTGGCTACCCCACTGTCACAAGATGACGTTATGGTATACATAAACAGATAGATTCGGAAAACTCCTTTCATAAAAGATTGTAACGAACCATTCGTAACACGAAGCTTAGTGTTAGATATTTCATAAAACTCCTTTCATAAAAGATTGTAACGAACGATTCATAACACGAAGCTTAGTGTTAGATATTTCATAAAACTCCTTTCATAAAAGATTGTAACGAACGATTCATAACACGAAGCTTAGTGTTAGATATTTCATAAAACTTCTTTCATAAAAGATTGTAACGAACGATTCATAACACGAAGCTTAGTGTTAGATATTTCATAAAACTCCTTTCATAAAAGATTGTAACGAACGATTCATAACACGAAGCTTAGTGTTAGATATTTCATAAAACTCCTTTCATAAAAGATTGTAACGAACGATTCATAACACGAAGCTTAGTGTTAGATATTTCATAAAACTTCTTTCATAAAAGATTGTAACGAACGATTCATAACACGAAGCTTAGTGTTAGATATTTCATAAAACTCCTTTCATAAAAGATTGTAACGAACGATTCATAACACGAAGCTTAGTGTTAGATATTTCATAAAACTCCTTTCATAAAAGATTGTAACGAACGATTCATAACACGAAGCTTAGTGTTAGATATTTCATAAACCACACCGAGGGAAGTCAATAATAATTATTCCTTTGAGCAAAATTCAACCACATACTGTAATAGTATTGCTATCGAAAACGTGATAAAACCTTATATTGGTGAATGTTTCGTCAAAACTTTTAAAAGGATAGAGTTGTACCACCACCATTTAGTTTTAATGAAGTTGATATTTTTAAGGTTATGGATAATACGTGTGTGTGGAATGTTCATAATCTGCATATTTGAGTCATGTCTGCATGTTTGTAAGTACGTTTGATTTTAACACCAATCATGCAACAGGAAAACAAATGCTTTGTATGCGAACTTGTAACTTGAATTATAATTATATATTTCATTGATGGTTGTTAAGCCTTTGAAATTAATAAGGTGCACACGTATTAAAAAAAAACAGATAATAAATAAATAGTGAAACCTTAATCTATTAAAAAAAACTATTTAAAGGTGTGTGTTATAATAGTTTCTATTTACGGCCTGCGGAGTTTTCAACAAATAAAATAACTCACTCTTATCTGAAGTTTTTGATATCCTATAAAAGACAAGTATTCGTAAACCATCGCGAATATAATATCTATTTAGCGATGTGGTATGTTGCCCACCATGAATGTCTATATCTTGTTGGCACAAAAAGAACTACTGATTTATTTAATATACCTAAAACGAAAGTTTTTCTCAAATATGATATTATTTTGAGTCAATCATTCCACTTCTATGAGCTTTTAAAGCTGTTTTTCTACTTTTCAAAAAAAAAGTGCGGTATTGCTGAGTAAAACTGGGCATCGTTTAATAAATTACATTTTGTTAGATTCAGTGGTAACAACTCTGTTATCGATTCTGCGAAACTGTTTGGTTTGTGACTATTGACCACAAAGTCGCACATATATGGAGTCAGGTCAAACATTTATAATAAATGAAAATTAATGACTAGAGACTAAGGGACTCAAACTAAAGTAAACTATGAACGTTTGATTCGAAATATTATTTTGGTTAGATTGTAGAACTAAGCAATTATAGGTACTCATTTATACTATACATACTACTATAATACTATACCCTCACGCCGTGTCCTAAGAGGGGTATGCAGATAGGACGGAACGCCATTAGATCTATCCTTACATATTTCTTTCGCTGCTTCCACATTCATATGATTTGTCACAATATATGCACGCCAATTTTCTTACTCAGTACACACCCGTCCTTGAGGATTTGATCCGCATGATCAAGCCTCGTTGTTCTCGGAAGTCTGCAATTTCTCACACTACCTCTTTCAATATACTCAAACTCTCTCTTTCAAATACTCATACCTACTGGATAAAACGACACTGATAAAAAAATGTGCAGAAGAATATTGATTTTTTTAGTAGGTTATTAAGATTCTACAAATTAGTTTGAAATATAATTGATATATTTCACAGAATAATCTCTCCGATTTTATTTTGTTATAATGTTATCAATGTATAGCCTAATTGGAGTTTACAAATATATAAATATATGGTAAAAAGATTTATAACATCCTCGATATAAGTATATTCATTACATAAATCGTTGAAATTGAATATTTGCAAATATAATGATTTTTTGCAAAAAAGTAAAGTAAATTGCCTTTTTTCATTACACTTGGAGGTGATTTAGTTACTATATCATATGTTTCATCAATTGTACCAATTTTATTTTCAATAAGTAGTTCCCTTTACCAGAAACTCAAATGATTATAATATTTATTACCCAAGAAATCTTTTGAAATGTATACAAATATTTTGTATAAATGTAAGCTTATAAATTATTATTTATCGTGTAATTTTCTTTGGAACTTATATGTTGATAAAATATGTAATAAATTTATTATTTTGTATTTATATATATTCTTGATATGTTTTTATTTCCCTTATGCCGTTTGGAATTATGATGAAAAAATGTAGGTAGGTAGGTATATTGAAGTGATCGAAACGTAAAATAATGTAACTGCTTACATCAGGAGAACGAAAATAAAGTTTTTCGCTTGTAAAGAAATGGAGCGACAATCCATTGAGAAAAACCCCAGTGACTTATATTCACTGAAATATTCACTCTTGGCTTTTGGTATGCCATGAATACACTATCCAATATTTATTTCACTTTATGTTTTTACCACTTTGTAATTTATGTATGTTTAACGTATGTACGCAAAAGTGATGAATTAACAGACGCATTTGTTTATTCAACATACTTTTCTTTTCTTGTTTTACGAAAAAGTATCCAATTTCGAGTGAATTATGCGTTAATTTTGTAATACCTTTACGTCGAATTCGTATGATAGATTACAGTACAAATGATATGGAATATTGCCGATTAATAACATCATTCAAATGAAATAAAATATTTAGACATAGATACATAATTCAAAAACCATATTCTGGTTCAATCTAATATGGAATCTTCATACATATGACGTACCTACTGATACAAGGATTTAATATAATATGAAATATAAAAAAACCTGTTCTCAAAAAGCATTAGATTTTATAAAATTTTTATTCAACAACTTCGTCGGTAGCCTGGAGGTAGAGTCTCGGCCTCGTGAACATAAGGTCCGTGGTTCGATACCAGGTGCCGGCGAACTCCCCTTTCACGACACAAGCTTTTAGTAGCTTACTGTGAAAGGTGTATAAGGTTGTATTTGTGTTAATAACAAAAACCCAGATATATATTTTTTTTAAAAAAAAACTTGAAGGTTAGTTTTATTCTTTATTTATCTTCTTCTTCTCAGCCCACTCCTGGATGAAAGCCTCATCCATTTCTTTCTAAACAAAAAAACCCCAATGCGGTGGAGAGATGTCATCACTCAACAAGCTGTTGTCAACTGGATACAGACGGCGTAGGATCGAATGACGCTTTATTCTAAGGAAATGGTTTATTGTACACGATTTTACCAAAGATATTTTTATCTTAAAAATATAAAAAATATATAATCACAAGTTGCGATGATTATTTCTTATGTAAAACTGGCATTGCAAAACCATGCGTATTCACTAGGATGTTCTTGACCTGAGAATATCGCAGTAAAATAAAACATAACGCGACTCGTTTATACAAAAGTACACTCAAAGAACAGTGTGCCAGAACAATTTATGCAATATAATGATTACTGATGTAACGAATGTGTGATTTTGGATATTCGCAAATGCGAATGCGAATATTTGTTGCCGATATTCGCGAATGCAAATGCGAATAGTGAATATTAAATTGCTTAAATTTCTACAATATTGCTCAACCATTAAAATTTCTATCCCCCCGTCGCCGAATATTCAAAATGGTATAGAAATTTAAAATATTTCAAAACTCCTCGGTTTTCTTAAAGAATATTTTCTTGCAGTACCTGTTTCGACAACGTACCGGGTAAGAATCCAGTACTTTTACCGAATATCCGATACTTTAATACCGAAATAGTATTCACAAAACATTCGCATATTTTTTTGCGAATACTTTGAAATATGCGAATATTCGCGAATGCAAATGCGAATACGAATATTCGTTACATCACTAATAATGATTCGACATAGTAACAATCAAGAATGATATTAGTTCTTTTTTTTAATTTTTTTAATAATTTTCAGAAATGAGGTAGACAGCAGCTAAGCAGACCAGCCAAATGTGATATGTAAACATGCAAAATGTCCTCTCCGTGCCAATAAAAAAATCAATACACTAAGAATATGTAGCAAACGTCATTACTGAACATAAGATGTAAAATCTTTGTTTTTTTAGAACACCTGCCTTTTACAGGACAAATTTTTTATTCTTCTTTCTGTGCCGTGTCAGGTCCCTCCCTGTCCTGTTCTGCTCTGAACAGGGCATCCACTGTCCTCATTCCGGTCCATTCTCTAATATTGCGCAGCCAGGACATCTGCTCTCTGCCAACTCCCCGAAATATTTTAAAGTTGGAAGAACAGAAGAAGTTGAAAGTCATATTTTAAAGTTTTATAAAACTGTTTTTAAATATTAAAAAAAAAAAAATATTTTTATAAAACTGCAAATAGCGATATTTTCTTACTACACAACATTTGTTGTTATTCATTGTGTTTGATTCGGTTGTGATTCCATTTTATCCTCCTGAGAGGGGCATCGAAGAAGTAAATGTAGCATAAAAGATTCCCACGAGGCGGTATTGGCCGGCCAGCCCTTCAGGATGCCCAATAGGGCCCGCCCGTGAGGACAAAAGTTTTGCTTTGAAGAGCGGATAAATAGAAGTCCCCCGACTTCTGAGATATCCGGGTATGGGAGGGAGTCTTCAATGAAAATACTACACAGCATAAATATGATAAATACCATTTTATATTAATTTAAAGTAATAGAAGTATTAATGAAACTAATCGATTAAATAGTCAACATTATTTTATACCGTAAAATGAACTTCTACTAGTTTTAGAAACTACCTACGTATTTATTTAAAACCTCTCTCACTGATCCGAAACAGGGTTCTGGAAGTAATAAATGGACTCACACTAAAAATAAACGGACTCCATATATATAAGAGTCTTGAGTTATAGTTCTATCTCAAATAAAGGTACACTGATTTTATTAAAAAATATATCAATTTACAATAGAAAAAATGAAAATAGAAACAATATTATTAACAATATTTTTGTTGTAATGCAATATCTTCCAACTTACCTGTGTTAAATATGTTCTTCTTCGGATAGTTGTGCATTTTTCTTTTCGGTAGTACCACGGCGCCTGCTGAAGAGCATGTTGAGTTTCGCCGGTATTCATGAGAATTTATTTATTTGGGATAAGAAGGGAGTTGTGGTGGTCCCATCGAAGTTATGGGGAATACACGCATTATAAGTGTCCCATAAGGGTTTCACCAGGATGCTTTGACATTATTTACATGTGAACTTTGCCCTCGTTCATTGGTACGAAGAATAGGTTACTTCACATATTATGTATTCTCTACTCGAGCAAACACGTGTTCTACTAATACTGCAAAGTAACTTAACGATTTTGAAAATTATCTACATATCTTTATCTATCTACACCATCGCGGCATATCCTACACGCAGGGTAGCCAGCAGATCAGCTGCATGTGATAAACGGGAGCCGGATAATTTACCGACAACAATTTGCCGACGGACAATTTATTCACCGACAACAATTCACCGAGAGGATAATTCATCGACGTACATTTCACCGACAGACAATTTGCCGACAAATACAAAACAATATAATCACGTTTTGTAATGGTGTATTTTAATGTATTTGTGTAACAAAATATTTAAACACCCACTACAAGAAACAATCTGTCTTTTTCTAAAAAAAGAACTTCCGACCACGCCAGAATTATATTATTCGCATTTGTCGGCAAATTGTCTGTCGGTGAAATGTACGTCGATGAATTATTCTCTCGGTGAATTGTTGTCGGTGAATTGTCCGTCGGCAAATTGTTGTCGGTGAATTTTCCTAGACCCGTGATAAACATGCAAGCTGTCCTCTCCGTGTCAACAATAATTAAGACATTCAGTATGGGTGACAAATCTCATCACTGAATTTAAGATGAAAAATGTCCATTTTTTTTAACACCTGCGATTCACAGGAGACTCGAAACTTACGGAAGAGAGTGGGAGACCAATTCTTTGCCGGGTGGTCTATAGCTTTAAAATTATGTGTAAGTTTAATTTTACGTATCCCGTGTAAGTATCCCGTGGAGTACCCGGTAAAGAATTGGTCTCCCACTCTTCTCCATAAGTTTTCGAGTGTCCTGTAAAAGGCAGGTGTTCGAAAAAATAAGACATTTTACATCTTAAATTTGGCGATGAGGTTTGCCACCCATCCTGAATGTCTTGATTTTATATTGGCACGGAGAAGACAGGTTGCATGTTTTATATGCGGCGTGTCTGCTGGCTACCCCACATGTGGGATATGCCGTGATGGTATGTATGTATGTATGTATTTAATTTTACTTAGTTTCCTGTTACGGAATATATCATATTGTAACAAATGTTATCTCACCAAGTGTGTCAGTTCACATCGAAGTAAATCCACAATACATCATTTAAAGTATGTATTATGGCTTTCAAGAAATGTATATTTGACACTAGAGCTTTTTTGACACCTTTTATATTATACTACAACTAAGAGTCTGTATTTCTAACAAATCATGTAGCATGTAGTAAAGGACACAATATGTCACCTATTTTTTCATTATATTAACTTCCGCTACTCTGCCTGTCATTATTCCTTATGACCAGAAAACTTTTCTTACACCATACCTTTAACATAGTCATCATAACATAAATTTCTCTATGATCTTAAATTATCGATGAAAATATTTCTTATGGACGTTTTTAATTTTAATTACGTTTTGTACCAAAATATTCACTTTAACTTCGAGTTCGTCGGTAGCCTGGAGGTAGAGTCTCGGCCTTCAGAACAAGAGGTCCGTGGTTCGATCCCAGGTGCCGGCAAACTCCCCTTTCACGGCACAAGCTTTTAGCTTAGTGTGAAAGGTGTATAAGGTTGTATTTGGGTTTATAACAAAACCCAGATATATCTTTTTAAAAAAAAAAAAAAAACTTACTGCGTATTTCAAACAATATAACATAAAATTCATCAACAGTTGGTATACAAACTGGAAATTATTATAATATGCTAATATTTCTTTGGTTAACCTTTATTAATTCAACTTATTCTTATTCACAATCATGTATTCTTAACATGTACATTTTGCTTTTCTTATCTCTTAATTAAATTCATTTGTCTAAAAAAAATCATTTAACATTTAAATTATGAATTTTAGACTTCGTCAGGATCTAGGAAATGTTCTCCTGAAGCAGTTTCCTCCACATCCAGAGTTGGTGGATCTGCGATACTTTCATAAGATGGTGCAGAGCCTAGTCTTCTGGTGACGTCAGATCCAATACTGCCAGTCCTTTCATCATCTCCAGTATTATCCACGGTGATGTAAGTCTTCAATCTCACCAAATGATCGGCGATCTGTAAATTAAATCAAATCCACGTATAAATTACTACATGGTTTTTAAATCCAATAGAGTTTAAAAATATTCTTTTATTATTTTCAATCTGCACTGATTACAAGCAATCAAATACAAAATCACATATATGTGTATTAATAATAATTTATAAATAGAGCTCGAAGTTGTAGCTAAAGCACGATATCTTCTAACTTACTGAAATAATTAGATATATCTTTAATTGGTGATGTATATTATATTATCCAAATGTACTGCAATTTTGAACTTATGATCAGAAATTTTGTGGATTGTTTTTTTTATTAGTCTATCACAGGTTCAGATCGGTAAAAGAGTATCATCAATTCACGTGAACTCCCGCATGCGGAACAACCAGACGACTAGCTACATACAAATAATATCCTCTCCGTGCCAACAAAAGTTCAAGAAATTCAGGAGCTAAGAAAACATGGACTTTATTTTTCAATAATTTTTCTAGACCAAAATCACAAAATTCAGAGTAGATATATTAAACACAAAACAGGAATCTGAAAACCTCTAGCTATACCTACTATTCCAAAGCACTATCATCTACAACTGTTTCCAATAAAACTGTGGTAATTTCCATGATGATTCTACCAATATTTATTAATTTAAAAATACGTACCTACCTACATAAACAGCAGCTCAATTGAGAACAATTTTGTAGAAAGCAACCACTAAACAAAAATGAATTTTAGGATTCTAACCTTTTGTGTCAAAAACATTAAGGATGTTTCACCATACATTGTTTTGTAGGCTGGTCACTATTTGCGTAATTACAATCAATTATAATAGTGAGAGGTTCGTCCTCCAAAAGGTGAAAACATTGAGGGAGAAACAGAGAAAATAATTCTTAATTGAAAGATATCATGAGAGAAACAAAATAACACGAGATGGGTAAGTACCAAAATTAAAGTTTACGAGTCTGAAAATAATATTTTAACATAATTTTCAAATTCCAAAACATAATGCTCTTCCCTTATTATTACATGAAACTGTAATGAAAATGCATAACGGTTGTTCATAACATTTTGTATGTAATAATTATGTTAATTGAGACTTACAAGATATTATTTTACATCTTTCACAGCTCATTAAGACGAACATTTTCGCACAATTATGAGTGTAATTATTTATCTTTTCTAATCTTTTATATTTCCTGACAGCCAAATTCCGGTACAAACCGTTTGATGGATGACTCGCCCATTCGTGTCAACGTTGTTTAAGAGTCGTTTTGTATCAAGGTAGGTACTGGATATTATTATAAGTAAATCAAAAATATAAACTGTAAAACGTAAAAAGCATCGTGTATGACTTGTCCTCATGAATGACGAGTCTCGTTTGTTTAGCTGTAAATTCAACTTACTCCTGAATTGATTATGAATTATTTGCATCACATATGTATCGGCGATTGGTTAAAATATGTTTGGGGTCGTCAAGGTTGCAAGACAATGTATGAACTCTGAATTAACAGAACAAGAACAACCCAAAGTATTACCATTGCCATGCAGACTTAATAATTGATATATACAAATTTCAGGCAATTAGTATTGAAGACTCGGAAATCGTAGACCCCCGCTTACTCATTCTTCGTAAAACGTTAGTCTTCATGATCTAGCCGCAGTGGGCTGAATATTTTATACTTGATTCACGCCTTCGATCACTTTTTAGAAGGACAAAATGTCACAGTACACGTACTAACTCTTAAAATAAGTAATCAATTTAAGTAAGTCGATACCTACTAATATCAACACTTATTTTAACTGAAGTAGGAGCTACGTAATAATATAAACGTATAAAACACTTTGCGAAAATTTCTAGGCCTCTTTCTTACTTGATATCGATGGTGCTTAGCCGTTTCTTTGAAATATTTTGTTATTTACAAAATATGACTGATTTTAACTTTTTTACATCCTTTATGACAAAGATTAAAGGAAATCCGTAGATTACAAACGAGGTATAATTTAGTCAAAAATATTAAAGAAAAATATGATGGATTATGTTTTTTTTATGTTTATTATCCTATTTTTACAAGATGACAGAGACGTAAACAAATTTGATGGCACTATTATACACGTGGATCAAAACCAAAACTACAATCATGGGAATAAGTTGTTATTCCAAACTTTCTCGTGAACGAAAAAAAAATATTTTTCAACACGGTTTATTTTTATAAAGTGGTTGTCTGAAATCACGTAAGCGCAATGAACGAAATAAACTTTGACAATAAAAACAGTCGCAAGAACTAACAGTTATAATAAATAAACTACAATTCAGAGCTTGTTCCTAAAAATACATATTATTTCATTTGTAGATATAATCTAAAAAGTATAAGTATGACAAGTATCGTCATTGTTATCATTCGCCCTTCAAAGTTTCACCCGTGAACGCAAAGCAAATACAAACCTCATGCATTCAGAGCGTCTTTGCGCCAATTGAGTCACCTCTTCCATAAGGTGAGAAAGTGAAGAAAAGCCTAACAAATGTATTCTTATAAATTTCCCTAATTTTATTTCAGGTTTAGTTTTTGCTGAACTCAAATAATGTATACTTAACATCTTCACGCTAATCAATATCTTGTTTCAGTTTTTACTCTTGCTGAATATGAATCCGTCCATTAATATTTTTTACTCTAGTTGTTTGCTAGAACTTTAATAAATTTCAGAATATTTGATAGTATGGGTTGTACAATCTAGAGAGAACATTTTAAATGTATAAAAGCGATTATTTTTTTTAATTACCCAGATTACCCTTTATTTTATTTTGGTAATTCCACTGTTCTGAGAAAAGTTTCGATTTCTCATCTCAATAAAAGCATTGAGTTTGCTGGTTACCTCACTTGTTGAAGTTATTTTGATTATACAGACAAACATGATATTTTTTATAAATTCATAAAGTAATTTTTAATAGACGAAATAAAATGATTTTTTATTATTATAAACTAATACGCTATAAAGCGACAACATAATACGCTGTGATGGCCTATGAAAAATAAACTTTAAAAATATTTTCGTGAGAAAATTACGAGTGAGTTGTCGTCACCTGCTGACAAAATTGTGTATTAAAAAAGTCAAAAAGTTGTATAAAATTTAATACATTTTACGTGGCAAATGAGCGTAGTAAGGAGCTGTTATACGTTTAAGTCCTTTACACATTATATGAAATGGGTTGAATATTCAAATCTTTTCGCAAATGTTAGAATATTCAAAAACCTATTCAATTTTTCGGCACTATAATAATTATATTGTAACAATACGAATATTTTTAGTATATGATTTTACATTTACGCAAATGATTTTCTTAGTGACTTGATATCTTCCATAATATCAAAGCGCATCTTTTCATCTTAAAATGGCGTTGATTTAATGATTCAAAACCAAGCTTCAAAAATTAATGTTTATCGTCATTTGCTATAAAAAAGATATTTATTTAATAACAATACACGGCGAGAGCCTTTTACAAAATGAAAAATGTATGATAGACATAAATAGTGAATTCATAAAAAACAGGAGTAACCTCGCTAAAAAAGAACAATACCTAATTATAAAATGACTCCTATAATTTAAATAATTTATTCAATAAAACATTTAAAAATTTATTTATTAATATAGGTAAAATAAAACGAAAGCAAAAACAAATTATTTTAATTATGAAATTCCACATTAAATTAAAAACATGCTGTAAAATTAAACCGAATGAGAAATGGCTGTATGGTATTGAATTGGAAATCTCCTTCTTTATTATATATTAGCAAATCGGAATTGACTAAATTATTTAATCAGCACTCATTTGTTATTGGATAGGCTCGAAGAATTAGTGCGGTATTAGACAGGAGTTGTGCGAATGATAAAACATAAATCGTCAACTAGTGTGATACTGGACGACAACTGTTTTATCATTAATGTGAAAAACGCTATGGAAGTATGTTATAAACAAAATAAAGTTATCAGATGTCGTAAAACACGAATTTTCGTGTTTTTTTTTATAATCAAGTACGACGAGAGAGAAATTGAACATAGGCATTAAAATGTCGTGGAAAAGATGTGTGTTGTTGGTAAATGTGTATGTGCGTGGGTGGTGTAAAGCTCTCGACTGAACACGTGAGAGTTTAGATTATAAATTGAAAGCTTCGTATATGAAAGGATATATTAAAAGAAACATTCAACACCTTCTTCACCGTTGAAGAGTGTAAATAAAATTTATTCTGTCAAGTGGTAGATACTTCTTAGAAACTACAAAAAAAGCTCTTACCTTTTCCGTACGTTATTAAAATATTACGTAGTTGGCAAACAGTCTACAAAAAGGTGATCTTTTTAATATTATTTCTGAATACAATTTATTACAAACATCTCTCACATTAAATTTAAATTATTAAATCGTAAACGAAGCATAAATTAAATCTGGATAAAAATTAATATAAAACATCATTTCCGTATTTTGTAGGCACTAATAGCTAAAGAGATTTACTTACATTAAAAACTATTAATAAACCAGGGTTATCAGGGATAATTTAAGTTGGTTTGAACATTGGTATAGATTGATTATTTTGAACTTTGAAAATGTCAGAATCACTAAATGGGACTACATGAGGGACGGTCCCCCCCCTCCCCCAAAACGATGGAAGACAACTGGGCCTCTACATCGCAAGAGGAACTTACTGTTTTAAAAGATCTTTAGGTCTTACAATATTTTAAGAAGAAGATAATGAAAAAGGGAATGAATTAGGTAGAAAATGTAGCACGAAATTATAAGTAAAAAATATAAATATTCCCGAACCAAATAATGTTTAGCATACCTCAGAAAGAAATGATTGGATGTTGGAAATATTTATATGTATGAGTGAATTATTTTCATTTCAAGTTTTTTATTTCAATTTAAGATTCGATAAAAAGGAAGTCAGGTACCTAATCATAATAAATTCAAAGTACACAAATCAATCAAAAATATAGTAAGGTGAAGTATATCATTGTTTCCTTCGTGTTATTCAAATAAAAAATAAGTAAAAAAATATATTGTACTAAAGTTTTCCATTATGCCTCCTAGCGTAGAAATGGAAAATAATAAAGTGGAAGCAAAATGTTTATATAAATTTAAAATTATCCAAACTTTATTGTGCAATAACTGTAAAAGGAAACGTTTATTACGGCTATACTCGTATTCAGCGAATAAGTATTTTATCTTAAATAATATTGTATGTGTAACACGCATACTATATCCTATTATATATAATATATTATTCATGTTACACTCGATATCTTTGTGTTATACAGATGATAATACTACTACTACTACTACTACTACACCATCACGGCATATCCCACAAGTGGGGTAGCCAGCAGATCAGCTGTATGTAAGAAACATACAAACTGTCCTCTTCGTGCCAGTATAAAATCAAGACATTCAGTGTATATGTACACCTTTATAAAAAAATCCAATATTGTGAACAATGCGGAAGCAAATTTTACATTCCCAGAGAATTATAAGGTATTGTATGCAAAGATACCTACCAGAGTAGGGACCGAGAGTTTTCTTTTTACTTTTGAAAATACGGTGTTACATCGAGATTTCGTATAATTCAAACTATCATAATATATGTAAGTATTGATTTGAACTATTTTTTATTAATTATATTTAGTTATTTATACCTTTTTTATCCTTTCAACAGAACAAATACAAATCTAAATAATTATAATAATTTAATTATCCCTGAGGATTAGTGAGCGATCAAGAACCATTTTCTCGCTGAAAAGTTGTCACCTGTTTCCTAGTCCCTTTGCCTACCTATTCTTCTCCTTTGTACTTCCTCTTTTCCTTCTTTATTATTTTTTTTATATACGTATCATGGAATTGTTAATATAAAACACATTTAATTCAAATAGCAATGACAAGATAATAAGCTCAGTAAATGAAGCAGGTAACAACAATATGTTTTAAAAATTATATATAAAAATGTGTCGATTCTACAATAGCAAGAATTATTCGAAACTTTTGAGTATTATTAGTTGTGACATCACAGATTACTTTAAAAGTGTAAAAAAAACTCGTAGTCGCAGTGGTTATGATCAATTGCTATGAGTCAATATTCTACATTTTACGTTCAATCTTTTTTAAGCATTTTCGATCATTGGCATTATTTCTATAGGCAAATGGAAAATAGGAAGGAAGTATAATTTTATTACATCGTACATAATGTAATCGGATGACGGCAACCACAATGTGAAACCGCTTTGGGAAATATAACTTCATTTCTCTTGTAAATTACAAATTCAAATTTCATTTTCGAGTCTCGCTGCTTGACTCGATATTAAATCAGCGCGAGACAATAATAGGAAGGAGGCGATATTTTCTTCTAACGATACCTTATATTTTCTGATAGAACTAATTTAATCTAGGTACGAGAGGAAATCAGTGATAAATAGCGTTACGGCTTTTCATATTAATTATTATCTCTACATAAATAAGGTTTTTTTAACGATGACAGATGAAAAGAAAAATTATCGCTTTAAGTGTGTGTATATATTTAGATATCAGAGCGCAGGGAATGTCGTGGAAAGAGGTGACGCAATTGGCGCAGGGACGCTCTGAATGGAGGAGGCTGGTTTCTGCCCTGTGCTCCCGAGAGGAGCGTTGAGGGCGATGATGATGATATATTTAGATAGTAAGTTAGCATGTAAATATATTATTATATACCTGAATTAAGAAGGACTGAGCCAAAATTCGTCCAGCAAAATCAACTCTCTACACCGAAACGTGTTGTAAAAATTTGCTAATATATTTCATTTCGAAGCTTTACATATTTTGTTAATTTAAACGCTCGACTAATTAATCTACAGACGCATATCTGTATACCTATATCTACTCATGTATGAACGTGATTTTAATACAAGCATAAAATGGAAAAAAGGAAAATAAATTATACATGTAACGGTAAGATACCTAAATCACTACGAATATTTTTGAGTCCGTTTGTTTTATATGTTTATGTATAAAAGAACACCTTTATTGGACAAAACTGCGATATTGATGTTTGGGTATAAACATCCATTTTATATGTTTATTATAGTTTTATATTCCGCATAGATCCGCATAGTTAAAATATAATTTAATGCAGTATTTTATAGCCGCCGAATAAGTTGAAAAGTGTTCATTCATACCATCACGGCATTTACCACAATTGAAATAGCCAGCAGATCAACTGCATATAACAAAAGATAAAAGAAGACATCACAACCTAGCGATCTTCTTTTATTTTTTTCTCCAACATTTGCCTTTGTGCGATATCAGAAAACCACAAGAATCCATAAATCAGAGATGAGCAATATTACTTTTGTTTCCTTCAAGTGTTTATTTGTCAGTTTTATGTATTTTCTTCAGTATAAAACAGGATTAAAAAACTAGTTATAGTATAAAATTCCGGAACACATTTAAAAGCTTTAATGTTCAGAAGAGCATATTGTAAAGCGATTAAATATTACAACTTTTTTACCCAAAAGTTTATTCAAATTAATAATATAGAGTCATATATTTTTTTATTCTCCCACATGAATTACGTTTTATGATCGGCTCGTTTTATTAGGGTTTGGGAAGGATAATAATAATATAAAACCTACTACGATTAGGTAAACGGTCAAGCTTATTTTTTATCCTCATTCGCAGAAAGTCTCGCAGTATCCAGACCTGGAAACCGTTAAACAAAAATTTAACTTAGTTAATCTTTAATCTGTTAAAGTTAACTTTGAAACTCGTTTAGTGGTAAAAAAAATTATAATAATGTAACGAAAATTACAGTCAATTGTTGCAATTAAAAAAAGAAAGCCGGATGTAATAAAAAAGTTATCAGTGCGAAAAAGTTGGCGATAAAAAACAATTTTTTTCAAATCGGTGAAGGAATTATAACTTTGTAAATCGCTGGAAAAGTATCGGGCTTAATTTAACTGTAGATTTTTTTAACGGATGTTAACGCTACAATTAAAAACGCTAATCACATTTTTAACAGAAATTATTAACTGGTTAATTTGTTAGTGCCTAGTTCTGGTTTGTATAATATGCAGAGGAATTTGAAGTGCGGGACCAAACAGTGTTTTAAAAGTGAAAATAACGATGCAGTAAAAGAATAAAGATATTAAAAACGCTAAATCACAGTTTGGCGGGTGAACTCGTAATTTCATAAGCGATTTTATTATTTTTTATGGAAATTATTACCGAAACAAACTCTGTTTATTGAAATTGTCTGTAGGGGGTAATAAAATCATTCCTGAACCAATTCTGAACAAAAACTGCCACCCATATAACAGTTGAGTACTTTTGACGATTTTCTACAATAGGTAACATTTGATTTCCATAAATATTAAAGTATTTATAATAAAATTGTGACACATTAATCCAGTATGAATATTCATGAATCTACTGGGCATGCATTATATGAGGACAGGTTTGTAGGGTTAACTTATATTTCCAATGTCTTAATGTTTTTAATGATAATAATGTTGATTGCCGGCAATACGGTGCAGACCCAAAAAATATACTTGTATAGGTAAGTATTGAGATTCTATGTAGGTCAGGCGGTATTGCATGTTGTAGTTAATATCTACGTGAATATTTCGATAAGTGGGTAGTTATTTATTGTATTTCCTCTTCAAATATACAATTTACTCTCTGTATTGTATCCAAGTGGAGACTCGAGTAAATATTAGATATCTCGAGATCACAGATTTCGGAAATTTCGAATTATTTCTCGCCGTGTTTGCCCAAAAACTCTTGCAAAATATTGTAGAGAAGATAGTTTCTATTGACTATGTCGTATAAAAAGGTGAGGAAATACAGAGTTTACTAACTACTAGACTCTACTTTTATTTATATATTATCTACTGTACATATATGTACACTGTTTTACACATAAATATGACAATATCAAATACAGAGGGCGAGATTATGTACAGGCTCGATTTTAACCAACTTCCCATTTTATTTGCACAGAGATCAAAAATTCTAAAAAAACTTTAACAAACAATAGATTGCAATGCGAGTTACGGATGTTGTCGAAAGAGTAGCAAGGTTGAAGTGGTCATGGGCAGGGCATGTTGCTAGTAAAGTAAGTAATACTCAGCCTTGATGCTAGTCGATAGATCAGATTTCAATAAGAGATACAAAAGATAAATAGTAGTCTCATATTCGACTATCTAATTTACATTTTGAATTGAATTTATAATTTTTTTATATCTTTTATAGTATTTATTTTTATTATAACATTCGGAGCATCCCGCGTACGAGGTTTTTTAGTGAAAATGCTTTCGCGGGCTGTAATGTTTAAAGACCAAACTTTTTGTTAACAAAATATACTTTTGTATAACCAATAAATTTATTTATTTACCTTATCTAGTATCTAGAGAAATACAATAGAAACTAAACATATAAAATATCCATATTAATAACTATATAAGATATTTTTAATTATCGCCTCGATTCTAATAAAAACTATACCATTACAACATCTCACACAAGTATTTAGGGTACCTATTCTATTCTATTATTATTTAGGCATTCAACCCAATTCTGAGTGATTTTTAGGGTACCTTATCAGTAATATCCTCACTTACCCATGTACTATCAATAAGTAATAAATATAATACAAAAATAGCTGGATGCTTAATTTTATTTTGTAATCATATCGTTTATGAGATGGAGAGAGCGATTTACCAGTTATTTACATACCGCTAGTCAATTAACCACCCGACTTGTACGAAAAATAGAGATTAAAATGATATCTTTGTATTCAGAGTTTACTTTTGATTCAAATTGTGCCTTTTGCGTGAAATAAAAAATATTGACATTAGAGTATATTAAGACAATTGTGATAAATTTAGATCGAAAATAACGTAGACATAGGTTCTAATTACAATTATAACAAAAATACCTGGCAGACAAGAAATTTTTTTTTTAAAACATCACATAGATTGAAACAAGCGTTTCAATTAACTATAGAATAAAAAATAGGAAAGAGAGAGCTTTTGACTTCTCAGATCATTCATTGCCAATCGATTAATGACCTAAGAAGTCAAAGGAAGTCTCTTTCGTGTTATTTAATCTATAAAAAAAGAAACGTTTCTTTAAATTTATCTATAAATACGACTTGTGTACCAGCACTAAAAATAATGTAGAAAATTGAATTTTAAAGAAAAATATTTTTTTATTTTTTTGCACAGGAGACTGAAGTCTTATTAAAATATGTATCTTTTTGAAAGATTTCATAAACGTTTTTCAAGCAATAGATATTTCACTTAAAGCAACCAAGTAGAAATATTTTTCTTTTTAAATTAGATTTTAATGAAAATTTAACACATAAAAGCTTTCATTACTTCAAAACATATTTCTATTACCTACCATTCTTAAGTTTTTTTTTTAATGTCTTGATTAAAAAAGTAGGCCTCGTACATTCAATATAATTTATTGCCAATTGAGTGATCTGCTTCTAAAATATTTATAACATAATTAAATAAATAATTATATGATAAGAGCTATGTACAATAAAAATATTTTGTCGAAAATTCTGCAGCTGTATATTATTATTTTATTTTCGCCGAAGAAATAGTTCTATAGGTTTGCTCAAAAATTGTGCGCTGAACTAAACTGTATTCTCTTCATCTCTCTATAGTTGTTTTATTGACATTCTTTAATTGGGGATGTATATCACAAATTATATTATTTTAATGTTCATTGTTTATGCTGCTGTATATATTGAAAAAAAAGGCATCTACTATAAATTGAGAAGCCAGCGGACTTACAGCAAATTACATACACACCGTCGTCTTTCCAGTGTAACAAAATTATCAGACATACGGGATATAGCTGGCATACTATCACAGCTCATCAATTGAAGACATTTTATACCTATATATTATGTTATTTTATCGACTACTTGCTTTTTACGTTAACTTGATTTACGAAAACAAAAAAAGATTTTGAATTCTACTTTACTCCGAGACATCACGGCAAAATATTTTTTCATGTAATCTCATATTTTATTAAATAAAAAAGAAATTTTCAATGAACTGCACAACCTTCATTCACAATATACCATTCCTATTACAATGGCATCCGAGCAATAGCAGTGTTATAGGTAAGTATGAGTCGACTAGCGCAGAATCGCCCTGAATAAAAAGCTCTAGTTTCTGCATTATGCTCTCAAGAGGAGCGTTGAAAGATGAAAAGAAGAAATTAAAAATATATCTTACATCTTTTTCCACCATCTGCATCTTGATGGCGAAATCCTCAGCTTCCATAAACTGCACCCTGGCTTCCTCCATGTTACCAACAGAGAGCAGAAACATAACGTAGTTTAATCTAATGACGAGGTCCTCCGGAGCCATTAGTACTGCTTGATTGAATGCTTTGGAGGCATTCTCTTGATCATCCATGCGGTCTAATGTTACTGAAAATAAATAATTATATACACATATGATTATATTCATTACAAATATCATAAATTTACTGCTTACTTTGTTGTTAGTAGTTGGACAACAATATATAGTTTGTGTATTATCCAGATGGAAAGTTCGATTTAACATGTGTTGCTAATATTCTAAAATATTTGGTTGCTATTATGTAAAACTAAATTAATGAATTTTAGTAAAATCATCAAATAACCTTCTATTTTGAAGATGTTTAAAACTGGGAGAGTCACCTTATCTTGAAAGTAAATCCAAGGAGAAAACAATAATAGAATACATTGGTCGCAATACATCAAACATCCCATAAATGAAACAAATATTGATCTACAATGCCAACAAAACTTGTCACATAACTCGTTTTCTAAAAGATCTTCACTGGCTTAAAATCAAAGAAATATTGGAAATTAGATTGACTGTTTTCAAGGCACTACATGGCATGGCACCGGTATACATCTCGGAGTTCGCATTCCTGAGGACGCAACGAATAGGCAAAAATCACTAAGGTCTGCTTACACCGACTCTGTCAATAGACTTGTGGTGCCACGTAGAAAGGGTCTGGCTAACAGCTATGTTGACCGTGCCTTCTGTGTGGATGGTCCGTTGCTGTGGAACAACATTCCCAAAGACCCTATTGTTCAGGATGTGTTATGATTCTTAAATGAGCCCTAGTGGTGGTTTTTCCACAAAACGGCGCATCTTAAAAAAATATCTAGTTATCATTATTATTATTAAATATATAAGTATTAATTTATAAATAAAATAACAAACGAATCAAATGTAATACTTTCTCATAAAACGTTTTTATTTTTTTAACGAAATTATCAAAGAAATAATAATGATAATAATATGTGTGTACAATGTCAAAAGGTTTTCGAGGTCGCGTACATTATTTATCTTCGATGAAAACAAAAACAAGGTATTCACTAAGACCTTTTTCTACAAAGGATTGTAAATAAAACAAGGAGTTAGATGCCTTCAAAAATAATATTATGCTTCCTTCAAGGAAAAATTTATGAATTAGTTATAATGAAAATATTTGCTATAAATTTGTATTAGTAGGTACTTGATAAAACTTTGGTGTAATTTTCTATTAGAATTAGGCAGTATGCCTTCTTTAAGTGGTTTCTTGATTTTTTTCTATTGTTCTTATATCATGATTAAAAAAAAATTGCTTGCATGTTACCAGGAACCCAGTATATTCGCAATAATGCGCTAAGCCTATAGTGAGAACAAATCATACTTGGCGGTATATTAGCGTAGATACGCATACATTAAAAAAACGCCTGTTTCCATATTTTAATATATATTTTTATTTCTGAATTACCTAAAAAATAGTAATAAATTGTTAAACATAAGTTTTATCAGTGTACAACTTTAAAAGTGTAAAAAGTTTTTTTTTATCATGAATACGAAATATTTCATTTTGATTAATTAACATCAGTTAGTTGATCAGTCTGTTAGGTAGTTAATATAATTTTTTTATCAAATATCTGCTGATTACGCAGAAGAGATGTTCGTTAGTTCATAGATAATAATAAAAAACTACTGCAGGGTTACTCTTCACAAAATCTAAACACGATCTTAATCTAGTCTTGATCTTGATCATACGACGCACGAAGGGACTATGGTCAAAAACACCGCGTTACCGCTACTGCGCGATCGTTATGCGTGCATTTTTGGCCAATAGTCACTTCGTGCGTCGTATGATCAAGATCAAGACTAGATTAAGATCGTGTTTAGATTTTGTCAAGAGTAGCCCTGCAGTTTTGATTAAAATTCAAATTTACAACCCGCAGAGTGAAGAATAGACATATTTCACCCACCTCATAAAAGGCTCAAATCTCGAAAACCTATATGGACCGTCAATTCTGGGGAACTTGACATTAAAAAACAATGGAAGGAAAGATGGACCACAGGGGACATTACAAATAGGCACCTGGTAGTGGACCCCACAATCCAAGTACCTGGTTTTGATCTGCCGAGAAGGGTTTGGGTACAGCAAAATAGAGTGAGGACAGAACATGGATGCTGTAACTACTTGCTCTGGAGGTGGGGAAAAAGAGATTCCCCTAATTGTGAATGTGGAGATGTGCAGAGTGTGAGACACATAGTGCAAGACTGCCATCTCAAAAAATTTAGCGGGGATCTGCGGGACATCCACGAAGCGGGACCGGAGGCGGTGAGCTGGCTCTCGACACTAGAGCCAAGACTGTAGAGGACACGACGCAGCCCACATGGGTTAAGATTCATCAACACCGAGCCATACGAAAAGTAAAGTAAGTAAGTAAGAATAGAGTTTGATTAATAACAGTGAATAAATGTGAGACGTTGATTACAAATTGTTCATACTAAAAGCGTCACTAACACATGAGTATCATGAAACTCTTATGTCGCTGTTAAAAAGTTAATGTTAGCATTGATTGAAATAAAGAAGAAGTATTTGAAATGTAAATTTATTGAACCTTCATGAATAATGCAGACATTATGTGTGTATCTTCGTTTCGCTCATCATAAACTAATTCTTTATACGTATAAATTACACCGCCTCAAATAGTGTTTTATTGTACGATATTCTTTCATTTTATTGTTTAAATAGCATTTTATTTAATTAAAAACGTATTTATTGTTAACTGTGGCGTAGCACTACCTCCCTTAATTAAGAAAGCCTACTACCTAATTCAATAATAAAGAAAAAAACCATACGACACGCCTTCAAAAGTCTTAATTAATTGTTTATTTTTAATAGAACAAACTAAAGATAAACAACTTAAACGATATAATTACCGTAACTTGGCATGAAGATGGAATGGAATACTTCACATTGAGTGGTTTTGTAATGACATATTCGTATAAATATTCCAGACAACTAAGAATTAACAAAGAAAGAAGTCCGTTTGTGCTTGTAAAATATATTCGAAATATGTTTGTAAATGTTCTCTACATGTATGTCTTTATCAGACAAGCAACAGAGAAAATAATATGTACGTTCTATGCAACTTTGCATTATTTCAATTGATTCTTGGATAAAAAAAAAATTAAATTTACAGATAAAGATATATCAATTTTTGTTGCACCAGATCATTGAAATCAACAAACTAAGTTCTCTATATTTTTCAAATCCATAAAATTCAGTGAAAGGATATATGACCTATCCTAAATGTCTTCACATCTATTGGCTTGGGGAGGACATCTTGCATTTTTATCACATGCACTTAGTCGACTTGCTGTACTGCTTGTGAATAATTATGCCCTAATATTGTCGAGAGATATGTTTTGTGCAAACAATAAAAATTTAATTACATTTTACCAGGTTTAAGGCTAGTATAATGATATGCAAAACCTTGAAAAGGCAAATAAACATAACGACTCAAATGATCTTGATTTTTTTTCTGCTGCTTTAATGAAAATTACAATTTAAACATAATGAGAATTCTCGAAAATGAAATTCAACTTTTTCATTCTGTCACAAGGACTTGGTATTAGGTACAGTAATAATAATAATACAGAGTGTTATATAAATGTTGATCGTTAGTTTTATCATCGTTTTGCCGTTGTTGAGTCGAGATATTCATTTGGTTTTCATTATAAAAGCAGCGAGATTCGCCAAAACATTAATATCACTCATTAATCAAAGAAGGGGGATGCTCAAAACTAAAGTGACCAACTTTAGTTTTGAGAAAAGGGGGACACGATTGATATATCTAATAATATAAACTTCGTTGTAAAAAAATATGAACAATAATAAAAAGCAGTTATAGGATTGCAACATGATACATACAAATAATTTTGCACAATGTGAGTTTATCGCAGAGGTGCGATATCTTCCAACTAACCCAATTGATATCCTCGACTATCATTGAACTTTCTCATAACATGTCCCAACCAGGACCATAATCTCTTCCATATTACAAAGACTCTGGAGCTTTAGTGATCCAATCATTTGTAATTTAGAAGTAATATAATTGTAATGATATATGCGCTGGCGCACACTATCATTTGAAACATATTCATACCACCAAACATTAAAGTAATATCCGCATATAAATACTTTTTTTAAAGTAGACAGATCATAATATTATTAAAAGAGGCTTTCTATCTTAAGGAGAACGGTTGGACACCTTAGTTAAACGATAATGAAATGAAAGGCGACGACACTTGAAAATATGCGAATACTGACGTAATATTCGGTAGGGATTTGTTGTTAAAAAAATGTACTTTACAATATTCCTTTGTTCCTGAATACAATATTGAACTACATCAAATTATATTGTTCACTAACTTTACACCCAGCATCGCTCAGAAAGTAATAGCCATCGTTATTTCATCAAATGTGAGCCATTGCACTATCCAAATTATGATGGGCTCGAAAATAACCGTTCATTATGACGGTAAAATCGTATGATTCTTTTATTTCTAATAAACATTATACATAATAAATACATTAAATTTCAATATTTGATTCAAAAAATATTCGTTGACGAATAATCAAAATATTGCTCGTGTTACATAGTACATAGGTATTTGGCGTGATCGATAGTAGGTATATTTCAAAAACTTTTGAATTGCATATTTGAACCGTAAAGCTTTACGAAGCTTTATATGCTAAGCAAAAAATGTACTAAATTTGTATCCGTTTTATAATTATGAGTATGTGATTCGTCTCTGGATAACCAAATGAAAAAAATATCCTCAAATAATATATTCAATTAATAATTATGGAAAGAAGATAACAATTTAAAATAATTATGCATATAAATGGATTTCCGGGTACTTAATGCCATTTTTTTGTAATTACGGACAACGTATTCGAAAGGGACATGTATAAATGAATATCTACATAATATGCACGTTAAAATAACATACTTATTATGGCATGGATATATCATTATAAAATAATCAGAAAACTCTGTTCGTTTTGAAAAATGTGTCATTGCTTCAAATTATGTACCATAAATTGTTTATTTATATACCTACGTGGATCAACACAAACAAGTCATAAAACCCCAAGCAGAAAAAATACATACAATTTTCAGTGGTTGATCGCGTGACTATCTTGATGCATGCTTTTGATATTTCTTATTTAATTAATCTCCCGATTTCAAGTATATCATAACGTGTATTACTAAGATAGAAGAAAGCATATTCAATTTGGTGAAGATCAATACCAACAAGCTTAATCCTCAATATCTTATTTTTCTGTCATAGATCATTATACGTACTTGATCCGCTGGTTACGTTAATTGTGAGAGATACCATGTTGATATTGTTAGATAATAAATATTTTACTCCAATTTTACGTTCAATATTACTATTCAATCAAAATAATGTATATAACAAATACCTACCAGTTCACAAAGGACGAGTGGTTCTGTTGTGGCACTCGTATAATTCATCTTCTTCCTAAAACTAATTCTATTTCATCTCGTAAGTTATATCCAATTGGAAGCTACAAGGACTAAATATTAGTTGTTTCTAAACAATAGTCATAATTCCATTCTGCGTTATGAGAAGACCGAAGACAAAGGGAAGAGATAAAGTACCAACAGGATGTTCAAACGGTGAGATAAATACGACAGATTGCTTCCAAATCGCAATAAACCTGTGATAAAACTTCAGTATGACAAAAAATTTACATTTATTTATTAACAAATTACATGGCCTAAACGCCTTGACAGCCGTACAATATGATAAAAAAAATACTGGCTACCCCATTGTAGGATATGCCGTGATAGTATAAGAGTAGTAGTACAGGTTAAAAAATACACAAAAATAATAATATATAACATCCAGGAAGTTGCACTCCGAAACAAAATAAAAAACTAAAACAAAAAAGGTGATCCTCAGCAGAAGACACGAACTTTCGAATAGGTCTGCTCACAACACAGCTCTTCAAAGTGTGGTCTGATTCACAGAAGGTATAGATTTCGGTGCAGAATTTATTTATTTATTCTTCACTGTACATCGATGAAGAGAGAAGTAATATAAAAGATTCCCACGATGGCGGTTTTGACCGGCCGGCTTTTCAGGCCTGCCCAATGACCCGTCCGTGAGGATAATTTTCGTTTGAATGTGCGGATAAATAAGAATCTATGACTTCTGAGATATCTGGGTGTGAGGTGGGTCTATCTTCAATGTACATCGATTACAAGCAAATTTACACAAAACACGTGAAAAATAAAAAAAACAATCATAAAATCAATATACAGAGGGCGAGTTTATCCCTGAGGTGCGATTTCTTCCAACTTACCCATATTTGATTAATTTATTAAGTAAGATTCAATTAATTTAATTTTCAGAATATATTTGCTAAAAAGTATAAAGTGATAATAATCCGCATTTTATGCTCAAAAAACTATAATTGTTCACATTTATGTGAGCCTTAATTTTGATGTGCCAATTGTGGCACTGAGCACTCAGAAGCTAGCGAATGACTTTAGAAATGGAAAAAAAAATGTTTGATAAAATTTCATACGATAAACCTGTCAGGCAGAAATCATGGGTATTAAAATTTAACATTCATTTTCTTCAAAACTGAAAACCGCAATATCCGTGTTGATCTACTTTATTACGATAAATAATTTTAGTCCTTAATCTACGTGCGGAAAGGCCAAACATTTCTTATAGACTTTACCAGTGGACATCCTGTGTAAAGGACGACGAAAGTAATGTCTTGTAGATAAAATGTAAGGACGATTACGTTTTTACAACCAGTAGGTTTAATATTTAATCATATGAATCATAAAATCAATAGGACATGAGCCAACTATACTCACTAATAATAATATTTCATTTATTACTTCGCTTTCAAACCTTTCATGAAAGATGTCAAATTAATGTACCTACTCGTGCGTGTCATACTAAAAACTCGTACACGTTTCAATTTATTTGAAGTAATAACACCCGTACTCATAAAACGGAATCACTATTATTTTAACAATGATATCTATCTATATGACACTTCACGCACAAACAATAAGTAGTGTTGTTCCGACTTTATATTAGTGTTGTGGAATTCTCAAGAAATAATTATTATATTTCTCGAAGTAGAGAATTTTGCGAGATTTTTTTTTTTTTTATTTAACAGTATAATAATAATAAACACTTTATTCAATCAATCAATAACAATGTACAAATGTTGAGACAATTTATCACCAATATAGCTACAATTAATTATGGAAACAAAAAAAATGTATGTACATAGAAAAAAGTGCTAACAACTGATAAAAAAATCTTGATGGTTGACACCCCACATGCCCATATTTAAGTTAAAAAAATTGCAGGTACTTACATGGAAAAAAGTGTTAATAACCTCTGATTTGGGCCTTAATCAGCCCCACAAATTTTTGGATTAATCAGGTTGGCTGCGAAGTATACTGGGCGAAAGGTAATTATTTATTTATTTCACAATCCACGGCGTGAGCCTTTTACATGAAGAAGAATTATGGAGAGAAATTTCTCTTCCATCAGAGGAGAAATTCTCGGAGAAATTTCTCGTTCTCGAGAAATTTCTCTGGGGAATTTTCTCTTCTCACATCACTACTTTATATCAATTTATCTCAGACTAAAATTTTCCCGGCCGTCGTCAATTTTATTGGTACATTCTGTAGTGTCAGGCAAATACTTACATTGATTTGAATGATTGATATGAAATGATTTTGGACCTACGACCTACGATTCAATTGGACTCATTGCCAGTTTTCCGAAGTTACTATATTAACTTGTCCATACCTAAATCTAAATTTTTGAAAAAGCACAAATAAAATACCTGAACGTTCATTACATGCAATTAGTTCCCCCAACTTTCGTAATGTTACAAATAGATAGATGGCCTTAATGACATATCTTCAAATACTTATAGTCGATCAGAACCTACGTTAGCGAAATAAAATTATTTCAAAGATACAAGCAAATCGGATATACCTTGCTGAAAAAAAATTCTCATTTTACGAATGTCGTTTAGTCGAACATTCTATTTAACAGCTAGGTACATAGGAATAATAATAATATGAATAATATAGGTACATGGTACAACACTGATCGTAAAAATAAGTTAAAGTGAAATAAAATATTATTATGACTTAGGCACAATACACCTTTGCGATGAAACGATGGTAATTGAATTTTATTTTAACTCTTGAACAGTTCGATTTTTAAAGCCTTACATACATACATACATATAAACAAGGTCAAATCGGTTTTTATTATACATAAGTGGGTAGCTTTGAATTGAAATGTTCGTGTTTTCAGCCGTACTAAGGATAGAAAATCAGCTACATACCCAAATATACACTTACATAATACAATTACAATTATCTAGACCAAGTGTAAATTACTAAAGAAACATCTCAGCACAAAACCTAAATAAGATAATACGATTGTTCGAAAAACAAATTATGAAACAATGTGTTTAGAATTGATAGCACTGTAGTAAGATATATCATAATAATATGATTGACAAAATGGCCGATTCCACTATCTTATCTTTATGAAAACTATCTGCGATTAACAATCAAATTCTGTCCTTTATCTACATCTTACGTCTCAATAACGAAGAAGCTCGAGATCAAAGATAGGTCGAATTTCTATATTTTGTTAGCGTGTCCCTTTGAAATCAGACATAAAGATTTTGAATTTCATCTCTAAGTTTTACGTAATCGCTCTCTTTAATTTAATTTTTTAATTTTTTTGCTAGTTTTAGAAATTATATTGATTATACAAAGTTGGTCGGTTCTTATAATCAATATATCAATTACTTTTAATTAAAATCTTTTCTACAATACATTTATTCAATAGATTTTAATTGATGGTAATAGATAGCTAGATTATTGAAATTAGCCAATCTGTAAAGTATGTAGGTAGCTTAGAGAAGTATAACAAGAATTCCTGGAAAATATGTTACGTGTAGAGTAGGAATGTTTGAATAATTTATACACGACATATCTACTACGAGATGGAGTAAATTAATATAGAAAGACAACCGACTAAGACAAGACATGTATTTACGAATGGAAAAGGAATAGAACGACACGGGTAAATTCAGGACATGGAAACCTTAAGGATAAAATATTAAGGGTGTGTTTCATCAAATAAATTTAAAAGGGTATTGACTCTTTTCAGAAAACCATAAGTATTCGTAAAGCATCACGACTCATTTTACATCTTCAATTCATATGTTGGCACGGAGGGCACAGCTTGCATACTGATTACATTAAGTTAATCCAATAGTTATTTTACATGTGGGAATTACGTGGTGATGTGAATGAATGATGTTAAATCAAATTACCATTTGAGGTAGGTAATATTATGTTACTTCGTGTGGCTAACCAAATGAAAGTACTTAGCTTCAATGACCAATCGCAAATAGAATTTAACATGTGTTTTCGTAAACTATACAAATATTAAATATTTGTCTCCCTGACCTGGGAGGAAGCCAGGCCACCGCAAGATCAAGAAAAACCCCATGATCCCTGCTTTTCGAAACGTCTTCCAACCACCAGAATAGCGACTTAAGTCCAGAAAACCTATTTGAACAGATAATCTGGAGAATTTTAATCGGACCATGGCTTGGAGAGAAATATGGAACAACGTAGACTCGCTAATAAACAAGAACATCATCGAAGTCCCTACTGCCAGGGTCCCGGGCTACAATCTTTCCCGAAAAGTCTGGGTTCAACAAAACAGATTTCGCACGGGTCAAGGCTGCTGCAACTACCTAATGTGAATATGGGGTAGGCGAGGGTTTATCCTAATAAAGACTGCCTTCACTAGAGCCTAACTTGTTTTTATTGAAGAAAATCTATTTCCTATTTTATTGAACCCGCATTTAATTAAAAAAAAAAAAAAACAATTTAATGCCAATTATCCGCTTGTTTTTCATAACTGCAATTCCGAAAAGCGTTAAATATAAAACACGCTTAATTTGCTTCTAATTAATTTATAAATTACATTTAAAATGTTTGACCTACATTTATGTTATTACCTACGTTGAAATAAAAAAACTCATCGAGATATTCGAAAAAATACAACGTTAAAAATATTATTAAAAAAATTGGACCCAATTTTTTTGGCAGATATTTTTTTATGAAATCCTTCGGTATGATATTAGTATAATAAAAATAAATACTCAAACATATGGCGCTGCCATCGTTACGAAAGATAAACCTAAACATCGAAAATAATGAAAAATACTTATGGAACATAATAAGGCAATCAACACATTGCTTCCGTTTATTCTCATCCATTTAAAGAAACTGTTACAATATTTATATCAGGATTTATTCAACAAAAATAATTTCTGCAATTTTGATACACATTTGGGTAGCACAACAAAAGTATCCGCAAGAAAAATGACAAGTATGAAGAATGGGTGGTGATGTTTAAAAAAATTACATTTTCCAAGTAACCCAGTTTCTCCACGATCTCTGCATTAATCCTCTTATATAACCTGAGTTACATCACATTTTCCCTATTTTTGGCACGTCCCCATTTCATTTGCCGTTTGTTTACATAACAACACGTAGTACGTAGTTGCTTTGGATTGATGAATGTGAAACAAGCAAAAAATACGCAAAACTGAATCAGTCGGATTTCTATACACATATTTTATCCGTTAATTTAAACATTTTTTAAAGGCACACGTTTCGCATCGAACGTTTCAATTTTACAACAATTTTATTTTATATCCATCTGAATACAAATTTCTTTTACTTTTGGAAACTCAGTTAGTTTTTGTAATACTAAAAATAAATCTAATATACCTAATAATTTTGTGTATTCTATTTTTTCGGTGGTAACCTTATGAAAGTTCATTTTTATTAATATTAAAATGATAAGAGTAAAACTACTAAGAGTAAAACTAATGATAAGAGTAAAACTAATGATAAGAGTACTCTTATCATTTTAATATTAACTAATAATTTTGTTTTTTTTCAAATATGCTAATCGGTACAAAAACACAGCAATAAAAATTGCCCACCACTTTCCTCGGGATATTTCAAGAGCAAAGTTCCTATAATATTTGGTCTCAACGAAACAATAAAAAAAAATCTCAAGCAATGGTCCAAGGCTTATCAGATAGGTTCCTCTCGAAAAAAATATTCTCCAATACTACAAACCCCTAATGTCCTTTGAAATGCATTATTCACTACAACAAACATTCTTACAAACTAAGCAGGTTTTAATAAAAATAGAAATATATTTTTTAATAAAATCTGCCTAAAATCGAAATAATACTATCGCAATACGGCGCTATAAAAATGAACACATTATTATAATTGTAGATGTTTGTTTACTGTATACTTTACGTTAGTATCACCCTGACAACGAGAGCAAAAGCTATCGAAAGCAGAAACACAATTGATGAAATCATATGAAGCTCTGAAATTATCAGTGACTTCTAATATAAAATTTTAAATTAACTTTCGCCCTTGGTTGAAAATATTTACAATATAAATTGTCAAAGAAGCAAGAATAAGTATTTTTCTTGCTAGTTCAACTCATAGCTCGGTGAATGGACACATTTTTCAGACAGCTTGACAAACAAGAGCAAGTGACAGTTGATTCATAAATATATTTACACACGTAGACAAAAATAATGTAATGTGACATAAATATTTTCCCCACTCCTCCATACGTATAAAGCTATTCTCAATAATACAGAGTTATTATTGTTCAAAACAAATAAGGTAAAAGAAAATAGTATTTGCTGTAAAAATATACGTGTAATAATAGTCAATAACAGTAGGTACATAGGTTAATTTTTTTCTTTGCAAAGATCATTACCTCTATCTATCTATCTATACCCTCACGCCGTGTCCCAGGAGGGGAAGGCAGAGAGAACGGAACGCCATATAGATCTATCCTTACAAACTTCTTTCGCTTCCTCCACATTCATACAGTTTCTCATAGATCATTACACTTTTCCTGTAGTCCATACGATATGCGAGACGCGATAATCTTCGCTAAGTAATAGTTAAGAGAATATCCAATAATAGTTGGTCTAAAAGGTCAACTTTTTCTGCCCACAAGGTTCTTGATCTCTCTGCCCACAAGGTTATTGATGCTTCTGCCCTGTACTCCTGAGAGATTATCAAACGGATGGAAGTAAAAGCATTTTTGAAATATTTTTTGGTACAACTAGACCGATTAGACAGCACAACTGATATAAAACGTACTCCCCAGACACACACACACATTTGGCGATCGACTACAAACGAATTTTCGTCAATAGCCGCAACAATAACGCATAATTATATGGTAGGTACATGTAGGTAGATTGTCGAATAATTCGCCAGTAGTCGATCGCTAAGTACGGTTTGTCTACGGCTAAAAGTATGTGGGTTGTTGCTTCCATGTTTATTTCCTCACAAGCAATTTTGCTATTCATAAAATCTGCTTCTATAAAATGACATTATTATATAGCTAACAAAAACGTGACCTTCGGACTTGTTTACGCGATCAAAAGACGGCGAAAAATAAATTCGACTTAATTATACATTATAGCCTAAATATATTTTTTTTTAACTGCTTTAGTGACATTGTTTTCTATCCAATAAAACTCAACGCGAAAAAACATTCATTCATGTACAGTATTTTTTCTATATTAATGAAAATGATTCCACAACTACTGGTTTACAAAAGTTCCTATCTAACCACAGTTGTATCATTTATAACTATTTTATGCTGTGTATTTTTTCCCAATATGAGCAAATTTTCTAACCAAGATCAATACGATTAGCCAGGAATAAACTACGAAGTGGAGCTATTACGATCCTGTTAAATAAAACGCATTCTCTCATTTGATGGTCAGCGACGTGAGTATCTTACTTGAATCCACAAGAAGAAAAAAAATTTCAACCCATAATGTGCTAAAACTCAAGTAATTCCTACGTCACATTTAACTGTCCTCCCTTGACTTTGTGGGTACAAATATATAAATAAATCATTTACGTGCGTAGAGATCAACAACAACATCTGAAAAAACATGGAACATAAAAACATAGTTTTACGTTCGAATTTCAAATAATGTCTACTGCTTTATCTAGTAGAAGAATGAGATGTTACCAATGAATAATGCAAATTTTCAAGTTTTATGTCTTGAAAGAAAGAAATAAAACGAACGCCCGAAAATTTTACTTTACCTACGAAAAAAGTATTTTGAAACAGAAACGTACGTAAACATAGTTTCAAAAAAGGTTATACCTGCATTTTATAAACTATACAGAACATTATACATACAAGCAAGCAAGCACGAACTTTTCATTACATGGAGAAGTTTAGGGATTACTTTTTTTCTCAAAATAATAAGTTAAGCATAACAATTATTCAAAGTCAAGCTTCTAAAACTCTGCCACAAAGCTGTTATACCTATAACATAAAATACCCATCAAGTTTACTAACTCCAATATGTATGTATAGTGACCAGTATTTCATATTTAATATTTGAGATCGTCGGTAGGGTCTCGAGTTAAATTTAGAGTCTTGTCCTCATACAAAAGAGGTGCGAGATTAGACACAAGCCTTTAGTGTGAAAGGTGTATAAAGTTGTATTTGGTTTTTAACAAAAACCCAGATACATCTTTAAAAAAACAGTCAGACCAAAATATATCACAGATGACAAAAAAAAGAACAGTGATTTTTAGTTACGCCAAAAACTTTACTTCAGTTGGGGACAGCAGCCAACACTGACGATTAAAATACTTCTAGCACTGTTTTAAAGTACTTTAAGAAGTTAGTTATATTAATGGGAACTTGAGATTAGTATACTATACTATACTATACCATCACGGCATATCCCACAAGTGGGGTAGCCAGCAGATCAGCTGCACGTAAGATTCATGCAAACTGTCCTCTTCGTGCCAATATAAAATCAAGACATTCAGGATGGGTGGCAAGCCTCATCGCTGAATTTAAGATTTAAAATGTCTTATTTTTTCCGAACACCTGCCTTTTACAGGACACTCGAAAACTTACGCAGAAGAGTGGGAGACCAATTCTTTACCGAGATTAGTATATACATACATATTATTATTTTCTTACCAAGAACTACAGATGCAGTGATAAGTATCACAATATACTGTTAACATATGTATAAATGCAATAATTTCGTTTCAAAAAGAGAAAATAACCACAATAGTTTCACAATTTTCCAATAACAAATTTTGTCAGAAGTAGTAATAAAAGAAAAACAATGGTATTGTACTCTAGAGAAATATAATAGTAGTATTGGAAAAGTCTTCAAAATCGCATTTGTAAAACAGTTAGTGATAAAACTTACACTTTATTACTACTATATCTCCTACTCCTATATTTCTATACTATCCAACTTCACTCTTCAGTAATCCCATCCCAGGACAACTTGTATAATTCCTAGTATTATAATACCGCCTTACTCTCAACGATAGATAGTAATATTAGATAATATCATTTCCCGAACTTTACTAAATCTTACAATTCATACAGGTAGGTACATCTAAATGTTGTAGACTTGGTGACATAGTCAGCCATACTACGAAATCTTTACAATTGACAAAAATTATTTTACATTTTTATTCGTACATTTATACAGCTGAAGTCAGGTCGAAACTATTCTTCATTCCCTCAAAATTTTAAATTGAATTAAACATCGAGATAATTCTCCACGTATACTAATATTTTGGTAACTTTTATTTATTTATTTATTTATTTATTTATTCATTTACATGGTACACAACAGATGAAAGACACATAAATATAACATGTAAGCGACAAAAAAACATTCCAATAGTCTTACATCCAAACAGTGCACACTTCAGCAATAACACACAAAACTATCATAGAAAATCTTACACACAATACATTCATTCACAATACATCCATTCACCCAATTTCGCACACATAATACATTCATTCGCACAAACACATTCACACTTCCTAAATGTACCTATGCAATAACAATACAAAACAAACTCTAAAAAAAGGAAAATCAAAAACTTTAAAAAGAGACTAAAAACAAATACTATCCCAACACTTCACATTTTATCAAACACATACATTTTTTTCATTTTTTCGTCTCATTCCACTCTCAACTTCCTTCCTCACAAACCTGACGTTATTGGCACTTTAAAAAGGGAATTGGGAAAGGGGGGGGGTATTCAGCTCACCTCCGAGACAGGCCCAGGACCAAAAACGTGACGACCGATAAGCCGCTTAAATCCATGGTTCGATGTACAAGCCATATCGCACTGTGAAAAGTTTTTATTATAAGCATCGCACATTCTATATAAAGGGTTTCTTGAGCCTGCAATCGTTTTTGTTTTTTTAAGGTAGAAGGGGAAACATGATCTTGTTAAAGTAGGCATTCTAAAATTAATCCTATCTAAAACATTAGGAACATCGTATTCGGACAAGCATATTTTTCTCAGGTTGCATGCATCCAGCAAAACTCTTCTTAATTCTAATTTAGGCAGATCTTTAATTATAACAGGATAATGCAATCTCTTCCTAACCAAACGAATGAATTTAGACTGAGTTCTCTCAACCTGATCGACATATTTTTTAAAATGTGGATTCCATACAGACGAACAATACTCCAGCTTGGAGCGAATCAACGATAAGTACAATTGCAAATACGATTCATATAACCTAAATGACTTTGTAGACCTCAAAATAAATCCCAGTATTTTATTGCTCTCCTCGGTAATTTTGTTCACGTGATCATCAAAGTGAAGCTCAGAATCAAACACCACACCTAAATCTCTAATCTTGTGTACTTCTTTTAAATCATGATTATGGATATTGTAAGTATATGGAATTTTGTTTCTATTTTTGGTAAAAGAAATCAGATTACACTTCTCCAGATTCAAGTGCAAGTTATTTCTGTTACAGTACTCGTGTAGTCTTCCCAAGTCCTCGTTGAGCATTTCACAGTCAGACAATGATTGAATTTGACGGTATATTTTTAAATCGTCCGCAAATAATAGAAGCTCTGAATGTTTAAAGCACTTTTTTATGTCGTTTATGAATATCGTGAAAAGTAAAGGACCCAAAACAGACCCCTGAGGGACACCAGATGTAACACTGACACTCCCAGATGAGTAACCGTTAAGTTTAACTGTCATCAATCTATCAGAAATATATGAGTCAATCCACCTAAGAAGATTCCCATGAATTCCATGAAATTCTAACTTCTTAATCAAAAGTCGATGATCTACTTTATCAAATGCCTTCTGAAAGTCGGTATAAATGGCATCCACCTGTATACGATTGTCCATAGCTGAGAAAAGAAAATCAGTGTATGAAATCAGATTTGTTACTGTCGATCTTCCACTCATGAACCCATGCTGTTCCACAAGAAGATACGGCTTTAGGAAAAAAGTCATTTGTTCACGAACAATACCCTCAAATATTTTTGAAATAGGTGACAGAATTGAAATTGGTCTGTAGTTACGAACGTCCGATTTGCTGCCAGATTTATGCAAAGGAGTAATATTGGCCATCTTCCATTTGCATGGAAAGCACCCTTCTTGTAAACTCCTAATAAATATCAGATACAATGGTTTGGTTAAATGACTTGCACATCTCTTTAATATAATTGGTGCTATACCATCAGGGCCAACTCCTTTAGTCTCATCTATACCTAATAAACGTTTATAAATATCAGATTTCAAGATTTTTACCGTGGATAAACATGAGTTAGTTAAAATATTTTCCGATTGCTCAGTATTAGAATCATGTAAATTATTCAGTGAAAATACGGAACCAAAAAACGAGGAAAACAAGTTCGCAATTCCCTCTGGATCGCTCGAAGTCTGGTCACCGTCACCCATTACCCTTGGATAGCCTCTAGATTCTTTAAGGGAATTCACAAACGAAAAGAAAGATTTGACATTGCCCTTAAGTGACTTCTCAGTGTTACTAATAAAAGACCTATAATCGTGATTCTGCGACAACTTAAACTGAGCTCTTAGTTGAGAAAATAAATTGTAGTCAGAATCATTACGGTACATCTTCCACTTACGCCAAGCCTTGGACTTTCTCTTAAACAACAACACAGTTTTATTAGAGAACCATTTGGGAAAATTATTAGGTGACACCCTCTTCATAGGTGTATGCTTCTCAATTATCGGTAAAACATACCCATAAAACGATTCAACCATCTCATTCACCGGTCCGTTTCCCAAAACGTTGACCCAATCAACACTTTGTAGTTCGAAATTTATTTCCGAAAAGTTTGACTTAAAGTAATTCAATTTCTGGATCATATTTCGAGACAAATCCTCAGCAATTTCAAACTCATAATCTATCAACAGTGAAGGATGGTGTGAATCCTCACCAACCAGTGGAGAGTCACATCTTGTAACAGAACACGGAATAGTTGAGAGAACCAAATCCAAGATAACTTGATTGCTATTATAAACTCCGTTATACTGAAACATATTGAGAAAAGATATAGATTCTATCAAATACTGCGCAACAGGGCCCGAATAAGAATACGGAACAAAGATTGACTCAACATCGGGGTCTTTTTTCCATTGTATAGTCGGGATATTGAAGTCTCCAATAAGACAAATGTCCGTTTTGTCGTTATAGCTAATTAATCGTTCAGATATACTTTTAAAAAAGACGTTATAAGTATCCAAGGATGTGGAAGGCGGTATATATACTACACCCAGTAGCAATGAGCATTTTTTCACGGAACTATGTGTTGCCGATGAAAAACAAATACTGGTAAAAAAAACTTTCACCAATATCATCCCAAACAAGAGTGGATGAACATCCCAGTGTCCGATTCACAGCAATTAAGACCCCACCTCCATCCTTTTTACCACTCAATATGAAATCCCTATCCTTCCGGTAAACTGTATATTCGTTTTGAAAAAGTTCACTATCAAATATGCCACAATTTAGCCAAGTTTCCGTCAAAACAATTATATCATAATTATTTGCAAATAAGTTTGCTCTAAACTCCTCGATCTTAGACTTCAAGCCCCGACAATTCTGATAGAATACTTTAATGTGGTTCACCCTGTAGTATGTATATAAATACTCCCTAAATAGTATATAAAATTATTGTAGGGGCCTATACTCATAGCAGTTGTACAATACTTAAAGCAAACATATAAATAAAATCTCCACAAATGCATAATTCTCCCAATGATAATAGCATCATCAAGCAAACGAACACATGAAGCAATACAACAAATGCGGCCAACACGAAACAGACCATTAGCCACTCCCCGAGGCGAACATGAACACCAAAATATTAGGAATATTGAAAGGGTATAGGAAAAGGATGAGAAAAGTGCCAACCTAAATACAATAATTGTTAAGCAAGAAATAACATGAGATTGTTCAACAATAACAAGAGACATTAATAAATTTAAATGATTTTGCAGAGATCTTCTTCTGATTTGATTGCTAGAACTGGACCTTGAGCCTCCTTCCTGGTAAAAATTTTTGAATATTTTACCCAAGTGAAAAGGTACTTTTTTTCCTTTGCCATTGATCTTGTCAGTTTGTACAAATATTTTAATTTTGGAGTCAAATGTTCTTGAACATAAACGTTTCGCTTGGTATCCGAGATGCCCAGATCGTGAGTAGTCAAGCCACGTTTCAATTTTGATGCTTTTAAAAAATTATCTCGAATGTTCTTGTTGAAAAACTTGACCACAATATTTTTTGGATAGCTGTTAGATTTATCTCTGTGTGGAACTCTGTGAACTGATGCAATTTCTTCAGGTGATATAGGAATTCCTAGTTTATCAGACAACGTTGTCACTACTGAAATCAAATTTTCAGTTTTCTTTTCAGTAATATTTTGCAATTCCAGATTACACCTTCTTGACTGAGCTTCAGAAATGTCCAAACGAGCATTAATATCTTCAGAATACTTCTGTAAACGTTCATATTTATGAGTCAAGGCCGAATAGCTTGTTTTCATTTCCTGTAGTTCGTCGGTCATGATCTCTAACCTTTTTTCCAAATCATCATACTTCTGCATATATGAATTAAATGTGTTTAAGACGGTATTACATCTGTCTTCTATTCTATCAAGTGTGCCGTCAATTTTAGTGTTCAGAGAAGACATAAAAGACTTTAACTTCGCGTCTAAATATTCAGCAACCTTAGGTGACAAGGCTTCATCAAAAGAACTGGATCCAATATTGACGCTAGAAGCTGATGACGATGGTTTAGTCAAAGTCAAATTGCCTACATCATTCTTTGATTTCAGTAACTTACAGCCGTTACATTTCCAGTTTTGCTTCCTAGAGCCCAATTTTCTAAAGTTAGCCTCTGACATACCCTGACATAGAAAGTGAAAGGCATCATTGCAAAGCAGGCACCTTATTGCATCCTCCTCTATTATTACAGCATTACACAATTTGCAGGACATTATGTGAATATATTTGTAGATACAGTAAAAACAAGTGTAAGCAGCAGAGTATGAAATCAGTGTGCAAAATCAATGTTATAGAACTACGCCTGATAGCACTGAGAATAACTTCAGTGGTGCTCCTGAGATTGCGTTCTTGCTCCTGATGTCGCTGTCAGATGAATACAAATCTTCCCGCCCGTAATTACAATAATTGCGCATGCGCGCCAAGAATATAGCGGCAAATCACAGAGCAGTCAAATATCAGCTGCTTATTGGTTGACTCTGACAGTATATTTAGATTTTTCTATATACTTTGTAAAAAGTGAAATCTTAAATGACAACTCACAGTTTTTTCAGCTTTGTTTTCGTAATCTCTAATATCACTTCTTGGTCCGCCGACATTAAAATATCAGTCGAAACTCTAAAAACTTAAATCGAACAATAATTAACCAAACAGAAAAACAAAAACCGGGAGCAGAGATTGACAGATGTTTCTTTGAACAAGTGAATTTGACCTATTGATTTTCTTATCCCATTTATAGCAACGTTTCCACACTTATTAGCCTTTTCACATTTCTATTTGTTTTATCTTCTGCATGTCATATTATTTAAAAAAAAATATTGGGTGTTCTGACCAGGGATGTTGCGAATATCCGCATCCGCATCCGCAAATGCGGAGCTTCCGCATGTATTTGGACATCTGCATCCGCATCCGCATCCGCAATAATCGATGCGGATGTTCATGCGGATGCGGATGTAAGACAATTTGCGACAAGAAAGAAATGGGGCGGGTCCGGCAAATGGCGCGTGCCGTTCGCACTTGACATTAACCAGTGGGAACGAAAAAATTGGTGACAAGATCCGATCACGACAAAAATATATTTCGCCAAAAAATCCATAATATTATTGTAGCAACAATTTCGTCACATATTTGACAGTGGGGCCTACCAATTAAGATAGTTCCTACTTCTTTTCTATAAC
Organism: Athripsodes cinereus; assembly: GCA_947579605.1. Taxonomy (NCBI): domain Eukaryota; kingdom Metazoa; phylum Arthropoda; class Insecta; order Trichoptera; family Leptoceridae; genus Athripsodes; species Athripsodes cinereus. The sequence goes on along the minus strand of OX388318.1, from coordinate 16,200,275 downwards.
ATCTTAAACATCCGCATCCGCATCCGCGGATGTGAGCTTTCAAAAATCCGCATCCGCATTCACATCCGCGGATGTGTAAAAATCGACATCCGCAACATCCTTGGTTCTGACTTACAAACATAAATATTTTCCTTAGATACTTATAAACACTTCGATTAGCAGTCAATTTTTGACACTGAGCAAAAATCCAGGATAACCACGAAAAAACTTTTTTATCTCAATCGGCTTAAAACATAGACTTAACAACATTTGGGAATAGGCAGAAACATAGATACTTATTACAAAATAATTTATCACTTCGAAAACCTTCAAAATTTAGGTAAATACACAGTTCCCATGTACGAAGATCTCTCTGTAAACATTAGATAATATTATATGTATGGATATCATATGGGTTAAGTTTCGGTACAAAACACAATGGTATAGAAAGCTGTAGGTAATTGATTTCTCAGGTGTTTCGGGTAATAAACAAAACATCAAATTCTTTATGATCTCTTGTTAAGTGATTCTCAAGGACCGTGTATGTTAAACATAAAGACCTTAATAATATCAGAATATGTATGAAGGTATACACCTAATACATACAATACAGCGGACCTCCTCTTATAAACTAAGTTTAAAACAATACATTATTGTTGTATAAGAATATGGAATACATACAAGGTTCTCCAACTACTCGTGTTTGATCAAATCTTTATGACTACATGTTCCCAACTAACATTATGTACTGATCCTCTCGTAAAATATCAATTAAATATGGGCCCAAGGTCTAAAACAAATTCTGCATGGTTAGCAGTACAGAATCGTTTTCAGAAAATTAACATTGTTGATTTCTCTGTTTATCGCATTTCTCATAATTTAGATTGCCATCAGAGAACCAGCTGCATAATAATAATATCAGGTTGCCATTAAAAAAAACTAACGGAGAAAGCTGCAAGAAAGATAAAGAGACCTATTCTAATACGGAGAATCGGTGAAACCTTAGTTAACATTATCAACATCCCCATCTTCGTATGCAAGGGACCCTCATGCATAAAGCTACATATATAAATCCGTATCCAAGTTATTTATAAATACAATTTTCCTTCCCAGTTAGGAATACTCCTATACATCGCAATAAGGAAATGATAATTAGAATACTCACTACCCATCAGCATGTACGTCACGGCATTTCCGGTGCGTAAGTTAAGAGTTGAGCACAAGAACTGGAATGCTGACGCGTGTTGAGCACACATTACGTGGACGAGACCCAAATTATGCTGAATACGGGCACTGAGAGGACTCAAAGCTGCAGCTCGCTTCAAACAACTGATGGCCTATGAAGTCGAAAAAATATTTTAACATTATGTTAATATAAAATACAATACCAACCAGGGGTTTTGAGGTGTTCAGAGAACTATTTATTTCTTCTAAAAATTGTAGTCTTCAGACAAATTATAGACTGTGCTTTTTATCATCGCCACCAGTCGAATGGCTGTTAAATAAAACAAATGCATTTTGTCCATAATCATTGTCAACCATAGACACTACCACATCCAATAGATATGACTGAATTAGATATTAAAGAATCGGTCATCTAATGGCCAGACAGAACTTTGAACGTAGGTTTATGTACAATGGAAACCAAGTGTGATAGTAGGCTCTAGAAAAGATGATCTAATGATATCAATAGAATAATTGGTTGTTATTGAGCTAGGGTGGCAGCTGTTAGAAAATGGTTTCAAAACTGGACATAAAAAATATTGGAAAATGTATTATTAGTACTTACAGCTACAAACTTCTGTTTTCCATAAAAACACATTCCAATGTTGTTCCACAAAGCTGCACTCTCTGGATTTTGCTGGGCAGCAATTTTGTACCTCGAAAGCGCCACATCATAGTCACGGTGACTCTGTGAAAGAAAAAAGAAATCCAATTTACTCACATTATCAAATAAATTAACATCTTAGAATTGTTTCAAAACTACGTTTAATAACTTACACTCGAGAGCCTCTTGGGTAAAAACTTCAGTTTTAACTATTATTTCGTCTCAAAGCAAGATGATGTAAATATCGAACAAAATGCTCTGCAATTCTTTCATTAATTTAATTATTCTGCTTCCCTTGCTTCAATTAAACCGACTACCTGGTTTCTTTTTGACTTCCAACAAAGAGGTTCTTCAAAATTTATTGAATTGACTTAGTAATCTTTTGAATGTTATTTTCATAGATTTTCAGCAATAGAATCGTCTTTGTCTCTTTCATCTTTTCATCATTATTCTTTTTTCCCATTATTTCCAAAACCAATACTTTCCATAATAAAATCTCAGAACCAAATACACATTTTGCTTAAAAGGTTAATCTGTATGTACTTGTAGGCTTTTTCTACTTAATTTAATTTCAGAAAGAAAACTTCGATTGTCTGTTTTAATTTGAAGAAAATAGGTAGATTTTAACAACTAACAGATCTTTCAGGAAAAATATAAAAAGAAGGGCAACAAACAAAAACACTTAAAAGAAAAGTATTTTCCAAATCAGTGACCTTAAATAATTGGAGAAAGGTGTAGGATAATTAATTAAAAGAAATTATACCTGTTAAGGAGAAGTGAGCATTATTTACACGAATTTATTAATTGATACTTACTTGCATAATAGCTGCCAATGGCAACAATGCTCTGGTCTGAGGGGAACCATGTGCGAGAGCCGAGCCAAGTCTCTCAACGGCCAACTGCTGTTGCCCAGCTCTGACGTGTAAAATACCAAGCGATGTCAGAAGTTCCACGTTGTCTGAGGCATTTCTGAAATAAAAATGAAGAATTAGATAAAGTGGGAATTAATTAACCGAAAAATATAGTAAAATGTCGTAGAAACAATGTACCTGCAACGCAATGTATTTGTAGTAGAATAACAAAGATCTAAAAATAATGTTTAAATGATGAAAAGCACCAAAAATAATATACATACTTAACTCATATTGCAAATCATTTTACAATATTGGTTTGAAAAAACAATATGACTACTAAGTTGTCATTTCAACACAAAAAGTATTTGGCAAGGCTCTTCTTCAAATAATAGTCTTAAAATGTAATAAACATCATGGTTTAAAACAATGTCGAATACTAAGTAGTCAGAAATCTGTTACTTCAACAGAATATAGCTTTAAAGTAATGTTTGAAATCTTACTCTAGCGCCGCTGTGTATGCCTGTATGGCTCCTGGAATATCTCCAGACTTGGAAAGCAGATCTCCCAACTGCTTACAAGCCGGCAGTCTAGCACCAGCCCTGGCCGCCCTGCGAGACCATTGAAGGGCGGCATCGTTGGTGCCCAGTGCCGAAAGGCATTCAGCTGAATATAACAATATCAAAAATAACACATAAATTTCAATTCATTAACTTTGTTTTAAATTATATCAAAGTAAAGACATTTTTTTAACATTCTGTCATATTTTTTATTTTGAAGAACAAATTAATTAGGTTGGACAGGAAGTTGGAAACAAAAATAAATAAATGAATTTAAATATTTTAAGATAAACAATATTTTCTATCCATTATCTTGTTGAACCACACTAAACAAAGATATAATTAAATTTATAATGTCGTGGGAATAGCTCCATTGGAGTGAAACCGATCTAAATGGAAGAGATTAATTTCAAATATATCAGAGAAATGTTGAAAGGCATAAAAGAAATTTATGTCGAAAAACAAATGTAAAAATTTACTATATTTTAGTTTGTTTTACTAATACATATCTTCCAACGTTTTAATGAAAAACACATTACTGTTATATTTAAATATATTTGAATATTTACTAAGCTAAACAATTTACATATTCTGACCTTTCAGGATCTAAATCTTCTTGAGTTAGGAATAAGACAAATATTTTCAATTCCCTTCTATAAATTACATATATCTAACGACCATGCACGAATGCTCATACATCGTCCTTTAATTTTCCGCTGTTGAACGTAAAACTCAACCCACAAATAACTTAATATATAATATGTACGTATGGTAAACAAATGTTATGAATTTAAGTTATGCAGTCGCTAGAGCTTTTCATAATTGTACATTTATCTATGTTTTATAATGTCCTTTATAAAGTGCATTGCCCTTAAACTTGAAAACAGCTTTATTGTATTTAATTATTTATGTCTGGATCCAATGTTCGAAAGAACCCTCATTATTATTAAACAGTTCTTTAAGCAACTATTTTAGAATGTTCAAAATGTCGTGAAAATATAACTCATTAGAAAATCACTCCAAATGAGAATGATCTGTTTTCCAGGATTTTCAATCACACTGAACAATAATTTGTTTCGTGAAAAGAAAGTTCGCTAACAGCAGGTTTTGAAAAGGTCCGAGACTCTACCATCGGGCTATTGTCCGTTTCACGCATCCTTCCAACATTCTCAAGAGTAGAAAAAGAAGGTTTTATAGCAGAGATTTAAAAACAATTAAAAATTTGTAGTATGTACTTATTACAATACCACCTCTAAAAACTTTCTGTACTACAAACCGCAACAATAAAATAACAGTACAAAGGGGAAAACTTTGGCAATTTTTACAACTTGAAGATGCATAGGTAGGTACTATACAAAAACAATACATAGGTATTTGTAATAACTATAACAATTTCTTTCACGCAATAGTTTCTCTCGCATTTTTTTTACTTCTTATTGTTACTGATAGCGAATATCACAGTTCACAGCGTTCATCCATGTGGCAAATAATAAATGTTCACTCGGAACATTTTTCATACGTCACTGTCATTCCAAAGAAATAAAAGAGTACATACGTGAAAAAATGTCATACCTATCTCTACGTAAAACATTTCACACTTACAATAAACTAGATAATAATATGTAACTAATGCTCTGTTAATACAACACTTTTCGAATAGTTTTCTTTTGAAAAACATTACGTACATAGACTAAATATAGCACATTTCGTTAATTGGGAATGAATTGTTTTTCCATAGAAATAAATATAGGAAAAATTCTTTACTAAATTACATATAAGACCTCGTACAAAAGTTAATTGTAAAAATAGCTTCGATATCAACTAAAAAAAATCTTGATGATTATGTGACAGAGTTATAATATTAAGAAATAATTAATGATTATGTGACATTCACAATTAGAACCGATCTAAAGTACAAGAGACACGATGGTTCCGGTTAGGTCATGTTATGAGAATGTCCAGTGATAATTGGCCACAAAAAGCACTGTTCTTATAACAACGGCATCAGAAAGCTAAGAATGTCGTGAAAAAAGAGGTGACTCATTTGACGCAGAGACGCTCGAAGGAGGCTGGTGCTTGTGCTCCAGAGAGAGGAACTGAAGAATAAAAATTACTTGTAAGAGTATTCTTAATTATCATTTCTGCGATGACATAGATAGACAAATAGAAACCAAACTGTCTGAATACTTTCACATACAGAAACAAAAAATATATAGCAACGAAATTATGAAAAAAAATAAAACTATATTGCAGAACATACCTAGTGATAAAGGTAGGGTAAATGGAGGTATATTCGTGATATGAATTGTACAATCAGTTCTACAACTCGCTATACTTGCCTATCAGATCCCAAAATTTCCGAATTTATGTGGTTATAGTTTAACTTTGAAATTTAGGCCAACTTGAAATATAAAATGCACACAAGATATTTTATTTTTATTTTTTTTCTCTTCAACATGTGTGTATGTAATATCGTGATATGGAAAGGCAATTCCGTGATAATAGGTAGTTAATAACGTGATAACTCTTTAAAATCAAAGTAAATGCAAACTCAATAATAAAATATCTAAATAGGTCCAAGTATGTTTTATTAATAACAATTATGCTTAGTTAGGTTTATAAAATAATATAAAAGGCTTATTTCTAATAATAATTTCAATAGTAGGTAGATAATATTTTAAGCCAATTTCGCACACTCATCACACATTACATACAAATCATCTTCCCCAGGGGCTATATTTAGGCATAAATTGTGATATGGCCTCGTACAGTATGAACACTGTACCCAATCCCGGCCATTTTTTTCTCTCACGTCGTCGGAATACTTAAAACGGCACTTGTTACAAGTCCAATCTTCTTCGGACTTTTTTTTAGAGTTCTTGGTCGTAGGTTTCCTCGTAAATGCCTGGTCTGATATTGATTTGGATGATCCCGGCGCTGCCACCATAGATGCTGAAGACATGTCTGAAGACGCAGATGCTGTTGTGGACGATCCAGATCCGGTATTTACTTGGTCATTCAAACATTTTGCGGAAGAATCAATTTTTTTCCTATTTGTTTTTTTCTTTTTAGCTGACGTCGTCGGGATCACCAGTATATTACTGATGGCAGAGAGCACAGTGGGGTGGTTTCCAGTCTCAACATTGGCGCTTCTTTCTTGCATTTGTGGTGATAAGCTCCTTTCCGTCAGTCGTGATGGTGCCAGAGCGTCGAGGTGAACAGCGTCTCTGTCAAATGGACAGATCCCACATTTTTTGAATGCATTGGTTATATTGGCGGTTGTAAAGCTCTTGAAAAAAGCAGGGTTAAGAATGTTGTGAAAATGGGTTCTATCGGGTTTCTGGGTTGGATGACGGATCATGTACTCCTTCACACTATCGTTCCAATGGCTCTTAAGTGATTTATAAACACCCACATCTAACGGTTGCAAGATGTGAGTGTTGTGAGCTGGGAAAGTGAAAAGAAAAATTTCATTTTGCTTTGCTAGATTGATAATATCTGGAGTAATATGTGAGGCGTGTGAATCCATCAGCAGCACCACTGGACGACCATCTGGAATAGCCGTTATAAAAAACTTAAACCATTCCATAAACAGGTCTGCGTTGATCCATCCTTTGGGTGATAGTCGTACGATGGCATTTGGCAAGGCATCCTGTCTCAGGTTATCGCTCCATCTCACTCCTTTAAATATTATTAGTGGAGGAATCCACGTCCCATCTGCACACACACATCCCAATAATGTGGTATTTTCACCTCTCTCAGCATATGTGCGGTTATACACATATTTTTTCCCAATCGAAGTTACAACCTTTCCTTTGTTGGTCACATAGTTGAGACCAGTTTCATCACAATTCCAGATACGATTACTCATATCTTTAAGGCCCAATTCATTTAGCTTATTTTCGAGTTTGGTGTAAAAGTCTTGGATAATCGTAACATTCGCCATGGATGCCCTATAGGCAGATAAATTTTCTGCTATCCTTAAAGACAGGCCATATCTTTCTTTGTACGACTGCCACCACCACTTACTAGCTATTTCTTTTTTTGATTGTTCGTGGTTCAAATAGTTTAGCCTTTCGCAGGACTTTGCTAGTTGAAATGCGGTCTCTCTTACCTGGCGAACGGTCAGTCCAAAGCCTAGTTCCTGCATCTCCAAAATGTAATTTAATAATTTCATTTCGACTGAAGAAGGCAGAGCGAAGGGTCGACCAATTTTTGCTACGGTTTTATCTTCCCTGGCTACGTAGTCCTTTACTGTACTCCAGGGTACTCCAGTAGCCTTCGAAGCCGCATAAATGGTAGAATGGTCCTCGATTACCATTTTTACAGCATTTTGAATGTCTGAAAGCGCATACTGTCTTCGCTTTTTAGGTTCTCGTGCCATCTAAATCAAAAGAATATATATTGACAATATTAACAGGTAATATCGTGATATTTTTTTTTTATGGAATATCAGAAAATTAATTGTGCGTAAATTATCTCTAATATATATGCCGTGAAGTGACAAAGCTGGTAAAGTGATAAATTGCATACATATTTAAAAAAGAAAAACATAATTTGGCACTGTCAAAGTGTTCTCACATTTTACGAAAATAACCTAAAAAACGTGCGGAAGGAAATAAGCCTTCATTCGATTAATATTCACATTACAAACTGAAAAACATTCCTGGGCTATTAACAATAGTGCCATTTATTATTTACGTAAGAAAAACAAGCGCTTACCTTGTTATTTTAATGAAAAAAAAATAATAATATCCCCGATAATGCAGCTCACTTCCCTAAAACAATGAATTTTGACAGATCACTAACTAAAAGTTTCGTTGCCAACTTAACGGCTATTCGAAGGCGGCTATTGGTATACAGCTATCTTTATCATACACTAGGCAACTTATATGTTGCGTCTCACTAGCGTGGCGCTATAGGTAATACTGTGAACGAGGTTGAAAAAACTATCACGATATTACCTCTATCACGATAATACCTCCATTTACCCTACAAAGATTTTAATATCGTTATTATGATTCATTGCTTTGCAAGCCATTATTTTTTACGACTACATAGTGACCTCAAATGGTCGCATAACCTTACAATATATAGGTGACCTGAACCCATCTTAGTTTAGACAACGTCGTTTTTTCTCAAGATCGGTCTCCTGATATTTTCCTTTCAATTTGTTTTTAAGTGGATGGGTAAGTAGGCTCGCAACATTTTTTTGGAACATTTGAAATGTAGATTGTTTTCCCGGCGTTGGTTGTCGTCAATGTTAAATAAAAATAATTATGCCAATAATTAGAAAAATACCAGCATCAGTTGCATCCCCCTTCTTTAGAAATATTTTTTTAAGTATGTACACCTTTGGACTATTATTTTCAAATTAAAAACAAGGTATAAGGCTCAATTTATCTATAGGATTCTTAAATTATAAATGTTTAATCAATTATTTTCTTAATGTTAGTATGATATAAATGTGAAAAAATAATCGAAGAAGTTTGATTTACAAATCTATCGATCACTTTACTGTGTGTTCCGTATTCAAACAATTTTGCAGACATCTTCTGTGAATGTGATCAAAACAATATCAAAATGTACTTCAAAAGGGTATGTGGCTTCGTGAGTAAACCGTTGGCACCACACGGGGTCTAATAGGTACCTGTAGAATATTATGGTCATCCACTTGGATGTATTGCTTGCCGGGCATTTCATCCTCCTTGCCTATTCTCTACTAGAGATGTAGAATGAGAATATGAAACCGCACAAACATTCATTTAAATATTCTCAAAAGTGACATGGTTGCTTTTTTGCATTATTACTTTTACTTCAATAATATTTTATCAACTTTTTCAAGGGTGTTTATATCTACTCCAAGAATACGTAAGTACATTTATATACGTATGGATTTTATAATAAAAAAAAGGTTTTCTCTAATATTATAAACAGTACCTAATACGAATGTTTGACAGTGCCTATACAAATTGTTCAATAAACATGCTGATGTAATTTACATTAGTGTTTTTCATTCTTTGGAAAAGATTTGTATTACGAGTTTCTTTGCAATTCATTATTTTTTATGAAATCTTAAAAATATCTTCTCTTTGATAAATAATTTTTTTTTTTACTTTTTTTTTAAAAAAAGATATATCTGGGTTTTGTTATAAACCCAAATACAACCTTATACACCTTTCACACTAAGCTAAAAGCTTGTGCCGTGAAAGGGGAGTTTGCCGGCACCTGGGATCGAACCACGGACCCCTTGTTCTGAAGGCCGAGACTCTACCTCCAGGCTACCGACGTACTTTCTTGATTACTTTAATTTTTATTTACGACTTTTTGCAATGATGCATGATTTGATTGAAATAATATATTTATAAACGCAAATAAGATCAGTCTGCCTATCTATCAACTTAAATCCTACTTATGTAGATATGTATAGAAGATCAAACAGCCAAAATAATATCAAAAATAATGACAAACGTTCACGTCTCGCTTACATACATATGTATTATGTTTCGATACCTGAATGGTAATGTGTACCAACAGTTTCAAATTATTCATCCAAAAGTCAAAAACTTTCTTTCTTTTTATCCACATGTTTTAACACCTTTTTTCTTGTAAACAAACTTTCCAAATAAACGCTCTCACCCATTTGTTTGTAAACGTTATCGCTACCAGAGATGTGCAAAATACTTTCAAAAAAGTATTTAAATACAAAATACAAATACTTTTCCATTTTTGTATTTCAAATACAAAATACTAAATACTTTTTCAAAATGGTATTTAAGTACAAAATACAAAATACGTATTTTCAAAATACTTTTTTAAAATACTTATTTAAAATACTTTTTACAAATAGTCGAACAAGGTGTAAGATAGGGGTATTCAATATTTCCAGCACTCTTTAACTGTTTTATACAGCGAGTCATTGATGAATTGATAGAAGAAATGAAGAACTGGACAAGAGTATAGATAAATGGAGAAAGGGTTGACATGATTCGATATATGTAGCATTGCTTGCAGATAATGAAGATTAGTTGAATAAAGCCTTAGAAAGAACTGTCAAAATAGAACATAAAAATAAATAAAGACAAAACAAAATGTATGGTTGTTCGAAGTGATAAGGCGACTGCGAAAATTGTCATAAATGGAGTAAGTATCAAGCAGGTTAGAGAATTTCTGAACTTGGGCTGCAGAATAAATCAGGATGGATACTCCTAATCTGAAATCGTATGGATTACTGTAACATCATAATATTATATACAGGACTGCTCCAGACCCTTCTTGATCGTCTCCAGATGGTTTTTAATGTTGCCTCCGAATCATTTACAGAGAGAATCAGAGCTACCACATCACTTCACTACTAAGAAGTCTACACTAGCTGAGAGTCTCAGAGAGAGTGGTGTTTAAAGGGCCTTTTAGCAAAAACGATAAAACATTAAATTTTTAACAAGTTTGGTACACAAACTCTCAAAACTTGTTGACCGTACGAACATTTTGATTTGATAAAATATAAAAACAAATAATATTAATTACCAATATCAAACTATAATTTAAAAAAAAAACTTGAATTTAGCTTCATAGTATTCGTTTATAAAAAAGCATATTTCTAAAAATCGAATTCGGGGGTGTGTTTGGTACATAAATGCACGAGAATCCTACAAATTTTCATATATTTATTTTAATATAAATTTAACAAAAAATTTAGATAGTTATTTTCATGGATATTAACCGACTTAAAAAATATTTTATTTTGATAAAATTTCTCATATCTTGAAACCAAAAATCACCACATGAACTCAATTTTTTTGTATACTAAAATAAGTTTTTTAAAATCTATACTTAGTATTTATATGCTTGATAGGATGAATAAAAAATATACATATTTTACAAATCATTTGTATTTTGATATAACAAAGAGTACCTAAATAAATCTCGTCCGTCTGCGATTAATTTATTTTTTAGTAAAAAACTAATATTGGTAATAAATATTTGAATTTTTATTTTATCAAATCAATAATGTTCGCAAGGGTCAATAACTTTTGGTAGTTTTTCTATCAAATTTGTTGAAAATAGAATATTTTACCATTTTTTGCTAAACAGGGCCCTTAAACTGTGTCTCACTGTCCAGCTGCTGTTCCGCTGACAAAAATTTGAGGCAAAGACTGTGCTCAGCTTCTAATGCTGTGAACAAACTCGTAGAATTCAATATTGCAAATACCTCTAAATTTGCAGAAAGGAGAACCAGCGCCAACTGCCTGAAACAGATTGCCTGCAGACAAAGTTGAAAACGCTATAGTTCAGAAGAAATCACAGCAACCTTGGAATGGTCATGAATCATTAAACGGCGTCATGTATAATTAGTTCAATCATCATTATTATGTGTGTATATCTCAAATATGGAGTACTCCAATAGAAACGTTGTATTCGTAATTCAACAAATTGACAAAAAAAGCTTGCGTACGCGCATATCAATTAATGGCAGAATTTTGTTTCAAACAAATGAAAAGGTATTTTGTAAAAGTATTTTGTGTAAAATACAAAATACTCAAAAAAAGTATTTCAAATAAAAGACAAAATACTTTTTACGAAAAGGTATTTGAAATACAAAATGAAAATACGTATTTTGTATTTGTATTTTAAGTACTTTTATTTCAAATACGTCACATCTCTGATCGCTACCAAAGTTCTTACTTTTTTCTTCATTCAATTTGGCGCTTTTGTCTTTGGTACGTTCTTTTTAAACCAATTCTTCACTGAATCTATTATACACACACGAAACTTTTATAAAGACTATTCTTATCAAGCATTAGAACCAAATCATCGCATTCCCTCAAGTTTCATTGAAAGTATCACCAAGATTCATCTCTTTCACAGATGGCATGTAACAATCTAAGAATGAATTGAAAAAACATGGAGACATCACATAACCCTATTTCACTCCCTAGTAGGATAAAACATTCTAAAAAGACAATGATCTCTCTAACGTTAGTGGAGCACTCACTCCTTCGTAATTTTTATTTCCTGATGCATATACTTCAGCAGTGGAAATTGATGTGGCATATATATGATTGCACAATTTCACACCCACATGATTACACAATCAATTAAACGAGATAATTACATAATTATTTCATATTGCTTCTTCATGACGCATGCCTTTAACATAGCACTGAGTAGGTACATAAAACACAGAATAAATTAGTAAAAGAAAATGTTTATTTTTTCTGAAAACGGCCTCAGGTATAAGTATCACAAACAATGATATTTAATAATACAAACTGTCAAAAAAACAAACAGTACCTATCTAGTTGTGGGGTTTTCGGATATTTTTATGTGAAATGAACCAAACAAAGTAATATAAAAAAAACTCGTAAGATTATTCATGCATTTTAAATAACGAGAAGGCTGAACATAATCAAATATCAAATTTATGCAAGTCGGCCTACTTGATCTTTATTGTCTTCTTAGAACAGGGTATAAACCCTGCGAAAGATATCTCCAAATGAACTCATTTCCTTTTTTTACCCTCCAGCCATCTCTGAAACTCTTTACACTTTACAAAAAATTGCATCGACGACTTATAAGATACTGACACAAAAAAGTTTTTCATCATTGCACCATACAAATTAAATCACAAGACTTTTTCACACATAATACGCGTTTTTAATACAAATTAGACTTTTTTTGAATGTTTTTTAAATATTCTACAATGCACATCCGTTTCTTGATTTTTTAAAATCGCGATCGATTTCGGTAAACCTTTTCCATTGACGAGCGAGATAATACTGACTAATATTTTTGTTAAAACATCTACAAAAACAAAATAATTGAAAACAATAGCTGCACCTGTTAAGGATTAGGCATTGTAAACATTGTGAGAAGAGGTGATTTATAATGATTTATTACTTTATTTACAATATTTACGTTTGAATTCAAAGCTTTATTAATTTCTAATGTTTCCAAAGAACATAGTTTAAAATAATTATTAATATTTGTATATTTAAAGGAACTATTTGTTTTTACGAAATTGTGATCAAATTCAATTATATGATTCGCGAACTCGGAATAATTACTATTTTTAAGGCAAAGTTCGTGCTCTCTAAGTCTAGTTTTAAAATTTCTTTTGGTCATACCTATATATGTAGCATCGCAGTCATCACACTTAAGTGTGTACACTCCATTTTTTTGCAAGGGTTCTGTGGGATCTTTATTATTTAACAAATTAGATAATTTATTATTAGTGTAATATGCTGGAGTAATAGTGTCCGGTAACGAGCCAGTAATCTTAGAAGTTAACCCCCCCACAAAAAGAATTTTTCTGTATGGTTTGTCATTAATGCTTTCATTTATTTTATTATTTTCACCGCAATAAATGTATTTTTTATACATGATATTATTTTGTTTTTTATGAACTAGTCTGTCTATGAGATCTGAGCTGTACTTATTGTTGACCGCAATTTGTTTAATTAAATCAATTTCTTTTTTAAAGTTTGAAGGAGAAAGAGGAACTTTTATTGCACGATTTATCATCGAGTGAAAAGAAGCTAGTTTATGAGAAATCGGATGATCTGAGTCTGCCGGAATTACACAATCTGTATGACTAGGTTTTCTATAAACGTTGAATTGACATTTAGAATCAGATATAGATAGATTCAAATCTAAGAAACTTAGTTCATTATTATCGTATCATATAAAAAAAAAAAAAAATCAAGTAACGGATGTGCATTGTGGAATATTTAAAAAACATTCAAAATGTCTCGTAACTGTTACATAGTTAATCCTTCTAAAATAACAAATTAGACTTTTATAATATATAATGCTCAGGCATGGACTCACCCAAGATTTTCTCTAGGAGACACTACAGTTTAGCAAATTGGTAAAGGAGTTTGAAAGGTTTCACACGGTCTCATTGTTTTTGTTAAAGAATATTTTATTCTTACCTATATTTATAGTCTGGCAGCTATCAAAAGTGTAGCTTGTTTTCAAGCTTTGGTAATTAAGTTAAATTATATATAAACTTTTATAGTCTCGCCTTTTTTATTTTATTTTTTGACAAGGGAATGTAAAATGTTTAACGTTCTCCTCTTTTATTAACAATTTTAGAGCCACTTTAAATTGAATCTAACTTTTAGGGGGGGGGGGCAGCTTCCCCATTGGTTTCCAATTTTGCATAATATTTCCATACTTCAATATAAAGTTTGTCTCCCCCCCCGGATATTCCTATTCACCTAGATCTTTCAAAAGCCATTCGTTATCAAATTCAGATGCTATCTCTATCTAACTATGACATAATTATATGTATTATCTGATTTTTTGATATTTACGTCATCGTGGTATTAAAAGTATATAGGTACTTAAATATAACTTCGTTCTTAGTGAAGAATAGTCGTTTTTGCGCTATTCCAAAGAGAAGATCTAATGGGTGAAAAAAGTGAGGAAATGAAAATTTTAATAACGAATAAGTCGTATACTAGTCGTATACAAATATTTCATATTATGAAAGGTTCTTACACCGCTGACGGACTTCCTTTTTCTCACCATACATAATTTGGTGTTTGGCCATTAGGTGGAGGCACTTCCTGTAGCAGATTTTGTGTATTATAACATTCTCCTACTTTATTTCTATCTACTTACAACATATTACTACCTCACGTCCTTTTCGTGCTCATTTATGAATATAATTTAGACAGAAATAAAATATAATATCTCAAAAAGGGCAAAAATATGAAATCACTAGTTGGTTCATATCTAGGATTTATTTTTTATTCATTCATTCAAACCGTCACGGCATACAACATATTATCTCTAACCAGTTTTTTCTCTCTATAATGTTTCTAATGAACTATGCACAAATGTTTTTCTAATCTCTATGGTATTGTATTTTATTGTTTTTTTGTTATATCTAAAAAAAAATTGTACATTTGCTACTGATTGTACTGTCCGCCTCCACACAGGCTCTATCTTAGTGAGGTGGTAAAATGGAATTAATAGTATTATTATTATCTTTTTCAGTGCGAGCCACATCTATGTTTGGGCGCTATTGTCCGTGCCACTGCTGCTATCCACAAACATAGATGTGTTAGCCTATTTTGTCGAATATCTTTTCATAAAGAGGCATTTATTGACAACATTTGTTTGTAAAAAATATATTTACATATATCTAATGATATCTTGTGGATATCTAGACATTTTTAGTATTACAAAACTAAGAAATTTGATTTATAAATATAATGAAAAATCTTGTACGTTTTCGTCATTTAAAATACGCGCCATTATTTTGCGCAAGTGTATGTAAGTCTTGGAACCTTATCCAAAACATGAGGATTGTGGTTTTAGGTGCATAGTACTTAAAAAATAAAACATACAAAGTATTTCTGACTGATATAAGAAAATGTTCATTATAAACTTGCATCCGTATTAGTTTTGCATTTTTATATTATGTGATATACATATCTCAGTTTTGAAATAAACAAACCTACATATTTTACATAAGTGACGGTACCAGAAGGTACCGTCACTTATGAATACTAGGTAAAACGATGCGTGATAGAGTGAAGAATTATGATATTAGAAGAATGAGCGGATGCAAGATGAGTGTTGTGGACAGAATGCACGTGAGTAAACTACGGTGGTTTGGCCTTGTTGAACGAATGAACGACGTAAGAATGACAAAGAGGATATACTTGTCTAAAAGAAAGGGTGTAAGAAAGCGCGGGCGTCCGAGAACCACGTGGCTTGATCACGTGGATCAAATTCTCAAGGACGGCCGCGTGTTGAGTAAGAGGAACCGACGTACGTGTATGAGAAACTGTATGAATGTGGAGAAAACGAAGGAAGTGTGTAAAGATAGATCTGTTTGGCTTTCCGTTCTCTCTGCCTAGCCCACTTGGGACACGACGTGAGGGTATAGATAAATAGATAGATAGATACCTACATATGCCTATGTTTACTAAATGAGCAAAAATGAGCATAATATAATAATTTTCGCTACACTAGTTAGAAGACAACAGTAAAAATTAATGAAATGACTACTACACCATCATGGTATATACCTACCTCAAATGGGAAAACCAGTAGACCGTTTTCGTTCAATAAACATACAAACTGTTCTCTCGGTGTCAACAAAAAAACATGAAATTCAGGATAGGTAGCGTACCCCACCGCTGAATTTAAGACGCATTTTTTTGAACATTGCCTTTTACGGGACACTCGAAATCTACGGAAAGGAGTTAAAGACTTATTATTTGTCGAGTGCTCCACGGAATCCGAGGAATTCGCTTAATGTATTCAACGTTTTAATTAGGCCAACAATAAAATGATGAACTAATCTAGTGGTAAACATGCTGTATCCCAAGTGACGTAAACAGAGAGAACAAAATGGCATATACCTAGATCTATTATTACATATTTCTTTCGCTCGTCTACATTCATACAATTTCTCATACACCCACGACAATTTCTCTTACTCAGCATACGGCTGATTATCTCTAACAAAATATCCAATATTGCATGTAGATTAATAAGTAAATATGTAAGGTTTTACGAACACTTTAATGCTAGCATAAAAAAGTGGGATACCAATTCTATTCTAGGAGACTCCATGGAATAATTTTAACCTAATTAAAGTAAACATTTGCTTAAGCTGTGAAGCACTCGGTAGATGATAGGTGTGAGTTTTCGAGTGTCTTGCAAAAAGCGGATATTCGAAAAAGAATACATTTCATGTCTTAAATTCGCGTTGAAGTATACTACCCAATACTAAATGTTTATTTTTTTATTGCATACAACCGGTCCGTTGGCTTCACCATTTATGTTAAACGCCGTAAAGATATGAATGGATGAATTACTATATTGTGGACCCAAAACATACTATTATTGTGATAAACCTTACTTTAAAATTATTTTACGTCATAAATTAAGACAATGCAATATGTCTTCGTCGGCTTTCTAGGATAAATGCGATAAAGATTGGAGACAACCATTAGGCACTGTGTCCCTTACGTTTACAACCGTAAGGTAATAAACCTTTTACACGGGAATACCATATGGCTTCAAAATTTCTGGAATCAATATTTATCAATAATAAAATTTGTTCTATGGGATCACACATATTTGTAAATAATATTATTATCTATTTAGTTGCATTTTAATATTCAAACGGGACGTTTCGTACTTTAATCTCGTAAAGAAATTTCGAATAGTGAATCTTTGTGAATTGTGTATAATAGAAAAAATATTTCTTTTGTTTTATTTTATGTACATCCGTAGTGTTATACTGTATTAGTTGAAAAATAATTAATTTTATAAATATTATTCTAACATTTCTCTATATGCGCGCTATTGTGAGTGTGTGTTATGACAGTGATTTTTTATGAAGTTTCAAATATCAGTTATCTATATAAAAGCATATTTCACTTAAAGTAAAAATTGTGCAACTTATAAATAGAGTGAACGATTTGTGCAAGTATCTGTAGAAGAATCGATTCAAAGCCGTTGATGGCTTCATATCTCTGATAGCGACAAAATGATGGGGTGAGTGTACGTATTAACTAAAATTTGTAATAGTGTTAGTGCATCATGGCGTGTCAAATGCTCTAAAATATGAGATAATTTATTTATTGAATTGCTTCAAATAAGTACATTATTTTGTTAATTTTAGTATATTACATAAAATTTTGATCTATTTGTAACATTATTCTGAGACTACGTGAGTGTGGGTTGTATATTTATAGAGAGGTATGAATTTCAAAAATAGGCTTCCAACCTATCGCAGTGGCTCAAAGATTTTAAAATTTATTTTGGCGCGTCCAAAGAGTTATTGGATCACTTATATTGCGCTATTTTTGTTATGAAATCACTTCAAGAGCGCATTTACAATATTATTTGTCACTTTAATTTATTTTTATTACTTTTAAAATACAAATCATGTACACTATTTTTATTGTCACAAATATAGGTATCAGATTTAACTTTATTAAAATTTATCACTTTATTTCAAGAAACAAACACAAAAAACAAAACTATCAAATAAAAAAACACTTTATTTTATTTTATTTTATTTTGGTCGGAAAATAAAAATAAATAAAAACTTAATCGATAAACTATTATAATTAAATTAAAAAATTGGAGAAGTCAGGGTTCAGTCAGCTACAAGAGCGCCATCTACCCAAAACCTTACTATCATATAAATAAACGTATTATCATATAAATATTTGAACTGTACTGGTTTGTATGTGCTTATTTGAGGAAAGAAATGAACTTGAATTTCCCACGAGTGAGGTAACTAGCGAACTCACTGTATGATATAAGAATACTAGTCGTAGAAAAAATAATCATAAAATGGGTGACATACCTCATCGCTGAATTAAATCTATTATTTGCCTGGGACTAATATAATTAATATCGACGACAAAAATAGACAAAAACAATTAAATGGATTCTGTAAAATGCGCTTGAGGGCTGAAGATTGTATAGACAAGCCTAGATTAGTTTGAAAATCTTATAAACAACTCAATAATTTCGAATTTACGCTAACACAGACTAATTTTCACGACACGAGCGTGTGTATGATAAATAAATAAACATGTTATTTCATAAAATATAGTCACAAAAAGGTATTAGTAAACAACTATATCAGTAGTTTAATCTTCTATTCTTCTTCTTCTTCTTATGGGTTATACCCGTCATATTCGCATCTCGAGATCCCGCAGCCATGAGATCGCGTCGTCCGACCCTAAACTAAGTGCTTGCAACCCGCCATCGTATGAATATCGGGGACATATGTTCACCACGTGGTCTGTTGTTTGGTCAGCACCACACACACATAACGGAGAGTCTGCGAGTCCCCATTGATGTAGGTGTGATGCTGTGCATCCGACACCACTCCTTAGTCTGTTCAGCGTGCACCAGAGTTTTCTGGGCAAAGTAGAGCCTGGAAGCTGTACAGTTGGATCTGCAACCAGGTTATGGTTTTTCACCCTTGTCGTTGCCCACAGATCTCGCCTATTCTATTGAAATGTTGACAAATCAAAAAAGGTTTCCAGGACTTTTTTTAGAAAATGTAATTTCAGATTCGAGCGTATTATTACATTTTCATAGAAAGTTTCAGATTCAGCTTTGATATTCACGTTCAAAAGATAATATTAAATGTAAAAAATAACGCGATATCATATTATGCGAAATATGATACAAGTACTTATTACGAAAAAATCTAGTCTTTTAAGGAATGATCCAATACCGACCTTACAGTCTATTGATAAATAATTCACAAGTCTCTCCTTGAATTTATAAAGTGAAGAAAAATGAGAAAAAAAAGGTTCTGTGGTGTTTGTTAGGTTAAGAATAAATCACTTATATTGGATAGAATGCCTTTAATAAATGATTGTTAGGTTTGTCTAAATCGCAGGTATCACTTTTCACTATGTTAAAACTTAAACCGCAATCGTGTTTTGAGAATTATGTTTCAATAAGAATTATGAACCAACCGCTGCGCTCAGATTTATCTAACAATGAGATATCCTGTATCGACTGTTTTTATTTTATATACCGTCGGTTCGGTGGCTCGCTAACGACTTAATAAAACCGTAAAATGAAAAAAATATAGGTATATATAGATTTATATAGAAAAACAATAAAAAAAGTGAAAAACATAAATTTATTCTTTCACATTACTGATAATGAAATTTTGTAGCCTCAGGCAATTAATACTGCGAACCTTTTTTGTTTGTGGAAAACTAATTTACGAAGCATTTCAAAGTTTCATTATTTTATTGATAAAACTCGATGAATTAAAAATATTTCAAAATCCGACAAGTTTACAAAGGCCTTCCGAAAATAAATTTTAAAAATTTTACAAACAGTTTTATCTATGCTCCTTTTTTATTATTGTATTTAGGAACTCTGCAAACACTATTGTTCTAAAATTATTTTCACGTTAATTAACTAACAAAGGACTACAATGAACGCACAACTCAAATAATAAAGCAAACTGTATTTTTTCATCAAACATCCCTGATAGAATGATTTGAAACTAACTTTTTCTTTACTTTATCGGCGAAACCGAAAAACAGAGAATTGTGACTTACGAATAATTAAGAAAACAGAAAAAAAAAATTAAAATCAATACATTTTTTATTTTTGAAATTTCTTTCACAGTATTTTTTTTGTTCTACATTTACTTTTTTGTTATAGATTTTTAACTATTTTTCCCTAAAAATACATCATATAATTTTTTTTCGGTACGATAAAAATACACGCATTCGAGGGTAAGCGCAAGTGGATCAATAACTTATCATGTTTAATAATAAATGAGTCCTTTTTTTGGTCAAAATAAATTTTAGCAAATGAATGCATATTACATAGTTACTCACCGATCCAATAATGAATCTCCCAGTCTAGTTTGGTTGCCAAATTTTCCGCCTCCATTAATGCCTCTAATGCTAATTTATATCGTTTCTGGGTGTACCTGAAATCACACGTTATAATAAAACATAATAGTATATTTAGTTACCAGCCAAACTCGATTATTTACCCTATTCCAATCTTCTTCTTTCTAACTAGCACTTAAGTATTGTTAATTCAGTATAGGTTTTCTTGAGTGCAGTAAAAGCATTTGATTTAAGCTTGCTCTTTCTAAAAGCTTTCTAAAAACATCAATTAATAGTTTATCCTGTGCTGAACTATCTGTTTTAAGTGTTTAAGAGCTAACGAATAGATAAGTTTTTAATAAATCAGTATGTTATAGAACAAATAGAAATATCCGCTTTGCAGAATAAAATAATGCAGTCCATTCAAAACAGAAATTGGCCTAGTAAGATAATGATATAATAAGCTTTGTTCTCTAGCACAATATGTTAATGCAGAAATTGCTGACCGATAAACTTGATTTTAAATTCAAAGAGGGTGAATATAAAAATAACTTTTGACATGTAATACCTAGATAAATTTAAATAAAACAGTTAGACAGAATATTATTTCATAACAATAATTCATAGTATTGTTAATACTAAACATTATTTATTTATTTATTTATTCATTCTTTACTGTACATTGATTACAAACAATTACATAAAAGGTATACATTCAAATTAAATACAATCAATATACAGCCGGCGAGTTTATCGCAAAGGCATTATACAGTTATTCATTTTCAAAAGCATTTACTCACACATTTAATAATAATACTCTGAATAAATGTAACATAATAACATAGTATTATTGAACCAAAATATAGTTGGTTTAATAAACGTAAACGTCAAATGTCATTCGTTAGTTCATTAGGCAGACGGGTAATTATTATTAGTAATTATATACTTCAGTATCTGGTGGTCTAAGTACATGTGCGATACGTAGTAATCCCAGAACCGCAATATCTAATAATGTTCAAATACATATTGTATGTAATCTTAATAATATCTTCAACTACAGTACACAATTGATAAAGAAATCCTGTAGATATGACTACGGAATATGTACATTTTTTTTTCAAATTAGTGAACAACTTCTCTACGATAGGTACATGCTTTTTAGCAAGAGCGAAAGAGATGTGACTCCACTAAGTGTCCAGCAAACCTAGTACCTGTCTCGGTTAATTACCAGATTTCTTTCGTAAATCGTTTTTAGCACGTCGTTTTTGTTAATACGTTGCATAACGATAGTCTATACGACAGAACCATACCTTTTTATAAAATTGACGAACAGATTTACAATATTACAATTATCATAAAAAAATAGTTTACCCCGTCTCACCTAATGTTGTACCTACCAATACCACTCCCCACTCTTCTACTTCAATCCCTGCACCCACCCCTCTCCTCCCTCTGTGACCACCTTCAATTTTTGAAAAGGACATTATACTGATTCAGTACTCTTGAGAATGCCCATTGAAGTGGGCGAAAACGTTAGAGTTTAAATAAATATAGTGAAAATATAACAGTGTTTTAATTATTTATAAGTTATTACATAAAGAAATACGTAATTAAGTAGCAGGTCGTACTATTATTACTGACAATAGACGATTTTTACATGGATCAATACAGCTGAAGGCCAATGCGATCCCAGATACGTCATTGCGACATTTCCCACAAGCGAGTTAGTATGTATATGAATTGAAGATCGTTCTCTCTGTGTGATTAGAAATAAAACATTTATAATAATAATAAAAATCTTTGTTGCACAAAAAAACATTTTTAAAATATAAACATTGTAGAACCAAACAAATAAATTTGTGCAATGGGCGAGTTTATCGCAGAAGCGCGATATCTTCCAACTAACCCATTCAGAATGAGTTTAGAATATATTTTTCCCTTCGCACGTTGTGTAATCACTGAGCAACCAGCTGGTATGGACATAATAATATTATCATATGGTAATAATATTCAGTATCAAATATGAAAGCTTCCCAAGTGATGATTATTTATTAATTAAATACGAGTAGGTACATCAACCTACTAATATCATTTACTACATGTCTAATATGCAAACTACCAATTAATACTAGTTTGGTGAAACAGAACAGAACGCACTCACTATTATTGTAAGACCATGTTAACATTATGAAATTTGTATCACATATGACTTTAGTTACAATATATCATTTTATTGAGAAGGAACGGAAGCAAGTAAAATAAAATTTTGTTTTTCTCTTTCACACGGCACGATCAAAAAATATATACTAAATAAATTTTAATGCAGTGGAGTCTTGTTTAACATGTGTTTGAATATTTTTATTATAAGAGTAAAAAGTTTTCTAATAATCAATAGCACTTAACATCTCTGATCAAGAAGTTCCTATTTGATATCATTTTTTATATAATCATCTGCAGGAAAGCGATAGATTTCTATGTATGTAACTTAAATAATAAAAATCTAGTCAAATTTCATTCGATTTTAAGAATGACAATTTGTTTTTAGAATCAAAAGACCTACTGCAACTTTAACCTTGTGTTGAATACTTCCATTCTCTCCAAGGAGTAGACTGAAAACTGGGCCAATTTTTCATCACCTCAATTTGTTTTTGTAAGGCAGAATGGCCCTTTTTAGTTGAAAGGTCTTATTTTCTTACTATGTAGATAAGAAGAATGTAAAAAGACAAGAAATATAAAACAAACAATTCAGGTGGAGTATTGGAGATGTTGCGAGGAGATTTCAATATCAGATGTTGATTTCATAGTATGAAAAGGGTTTAAGGGTCGCTGAGGGACGAATCAAACATGCTTAGTTGAAATTATTATTAGTACTAAGTTAATAGTTACTTAAATACATTACATACACTGCTTAAATGTTATCATCAAATAAGAGTACATAGCTCCTAGCTGTGTCCCTGAAAACTAAGTGAAATGTGTCTCCAAAGTATGTACTTAAAGCCACTGGGAAGATCAAGTTAGAATGAGCTGTTAGATACTTAGATTCAAATCAAAATCTAATTTATATCAGTCATTTTGTATCAAGTGCTGATGCCTCTTGCATTTATCTAATAGAACTGATATTATTGTAAACCACTTTGTGATGCTACATCGTCATATCGCATGCTATATTTTACATGATTTTTACCTCAATCATTTATGAATTGTATGCGAGTACGCAAAATGCGAAGAAAACCGAGCACTCTAAAGGCTTCAATTTCCGTGTATACAACCAATCAGAAAAGTCACAATACATAAAAAATATATTCAGGATTGCTGGCAAAATAGTGAAAATGATGGAAAAATGATTATACTTACAAGCATTTTGCTATTTGCTTGATGTAGTCAATGTTTGCTGGCGAAAGTTTATTACATAATCTGAATTCTTCAATTGCTTCGTTAAGTTTTTCCTCATCGCACAAAATTTTACCCTGAAAAATTATTGAACACTTAATTAAAATTTCCTGAAAAATAATTGAACATTTGATACAAAAAACTTAATTTGTTAACCTACTCCATCCAGCACAAACATGGAACATTAAAATAAAGAAAAATAGGTCTGATATCAAATAAATCATTTGAATAACTTATTATGAAATTGCTTGAGCAAACGAAAAAAAATGTTTTCAATTGTTCAATGAAAATATACCTTAATACAACGAGATGTACCTTAAACATTCTTGTTTCTAGATTATGAACTTTGATATTTAAATTCAAAATTTTCAAGTCGATAAAACACAAAGAAGCGTTTAGAAACATGAAAAATGTAAAAAGGACATAATATTAAGAAAATAAACAAATATACCATTACAAAATTGATACGACACGATGCCAACATAAATAATAACGTGTAATGAGAGAGAGAAAAAAGATTGATGAATGAAATAAGGAAGGAGATGAGACAAAAAAGAAGGAGGCGGTAAAAACAAAAGATAATAACGATAATTTGGAAAAAAGAATACTTACCTACTTACACTTGATAATGACAATAATAATAATAGTGTCTATAGCTCCTAACACTATGGAGTATCGTTTTGATATCGCATTACCAATTACACGAGAAATAATATATACCTACCATAAAAAATTGTAAATTCATGTTTTGATTGCCCGGAGCTCCTTTCATTGCTCAATTTTCATGTCCCTGATCGTCCTACTAGACAGAAAATTTTATTTAAAGAATCAAATACTCGAACCAATTACCAGAGACATTCCGTCATTAATCGTCTGCACATGCTTGGAAATAGATTTATCGATGTATTGAATTTGGATTTGTTTTTTGAAGGTGATTATGTAATGAAAGATAAAATAATCAAATATTTTAATCAGACTTATTTTGAAATTGTAAATAGTCAATAAATGTATATTGTCCTGATCATTCTATACTTCGTTTGTTTATTTAGTGTCGGTTTTATTTTTGCGTAAATTTTATTGTATATGCGCTGTTTGATTTGTTTTACAAGTGTTGTTTTTGATTCATAAACTTTTTTGGATAAAACTAAATGAAATAAATTAGATGTGATTAATTAATTTGAATAAGTACTATTTGAACATGTGTCAGGAATCATTTTATTGTGTTGGATATAAACTTTTGATTTTCTATTGTTGTGTATACTTGTATGGATTTGGAACACTATATTTTTGATCGAGTATGTATTGTAATTGTGGTCATTTTATTGTTTTTATATTTGTGTATGTATTTTTGTTTTGGTTTTTATTTCATTGATATTGTCAACTATAATGATTATGTAATAAAAGGCATATTGCCGTATATTCATGAATAAATAAATAAATAAATAAATAAATAAAAAAACATCAATGCCAAACATGAGGCTTTACACATAATATTTTTTGCTTCTAATGAGTGAATAAAAAGAGGCTTATAAGCCTGAACTGTATTTGAAGGTTATAACCTTCAAATATCAATATTCTTAATGAGGCGACCCACCCGAACAGATTTATTTGTGCCTATATAAGTTTTATTTTGATTATACCTTAAAGGAAAAGTTATAATAATTAAATATATTACGAAAAATCTAATGTAAAAATTTGCTTAAAACTATTATTTCAATAAAAAATTAAGTAGGTGTGCGAATATCATAAATAGTATTGTAATAAACCGTACATTAGGAATCTGCGCCCCACTCTCAACATATTATACTGTTGTGGCTTAGGTAGGTACTTGAAGCAATTTAAATTAGGAAAAAGGGAGAATTAATGCACAGGGAAAATCATGTTGATTGAGTAAACTTTTGAGATGATTATTGCTTGCACCTAGCTCACTAACTACTCCATTTGTAGAGGATGCTGTGAGGCAGAGAGTTAAACAGATAATATTTATGACAAAATGATTTTCTAATAAACACTACCAACATTTCAGGCACCACTCAAAGAGGTGCAAATTAAACATGGGTTGGGGGTTCAAGTCCCGTCCGGGGCACTACTGAATTATTTATTTATTTATTACAAGCACAAAACAGACAATAACTACATAATTATATAGAGTAGGTACAGAAAAATGTACATCTTTCAGACGTCAGCTATCATCCAACACCATGCGCCACATTTATTTGAAAAGATATAGGTATTTAAAAGACATAAGAATTACGTGATACTCTCTTTTCTAAACCATATATTATGGTATGTAGTTTCACGTGTTAAATTTACATAGAATATAACCCCATACCATATTAATTGTAAAAACAACATCGTTAGACGCATAACTAATGAGGTACTTGCAGTGTCGTTTAATAATACGAGTATGTAGATACACTAGTTTTGAAACTTTATGCTTTGACAGTAGGTACACTATACAGCCAAACGTAATGATGGTGATAATTATCTCAAACTGTGTTTCTGAATAATATACAAATCCCTTTGGAAGATATTTCCCATTAAATTTATAATATGTACCAATAGTAATGTGAGATAGCAAACATCAAAATAATATTGTATCAAGGTACATACCTACATCTAGAATGTTCAAAGTAGCTACCCAAAGAGACATACATGTCTAATGTGTAAAGGAATAGCGAAACAGATATTAACACACAGTTGAATAAATACCTATTCGTAAAATTTATATATCACTTAATCCCGGCATAAACATGTAATAAGTTTGTTTATATTTTAATTTCCGTGTTTGATTTTTCGGAATCGGTCTCTCACTCTTTTTCTGTAAGTTTTCGAGTGTCACATAAAAAGACATTTTATATCTTAAGTTCAACGATGAGGTTTTCCACCCATCCTGAATGTATTATCGACATTCGAGTCCATCCAATGTCGCCTGCAAGAATGTGCAAGTGACGTTCCGTTCTTCCTGCCTATAAAAAATATTGATAGGTACTCAAATGTACCATGATAACATCATGGCATATCCCACAAGTGGGGTAGCTATTGTTAGCATGTCTATTACAGCAGATCAGCTGCATGTAATAGACATGCAAGTCGTCCTCTCCGAGCCAATAAAAAAATCACGATGTTCAGGATGTGTGGTATTGCTGGACTGAAAATGTTAGGTGTCGAAAATGAGGTGTTTTACGAATGCGTCCTTTTACATGACACTCGAAAACTAACAAAATAACTAAAGATCTATCGAATAAATACGCACGTATTCAATTATTATCATGAGATATCGTTATTTTCGAATCTTATTGAAAAATAATAAACTCGTGTTAACTAAAATTCTAACGTAAGTACTTTAATAATATGAACTTTACTTGATATTTAATATTATCATATTAATTAAAACTTTGTACATAACTACTAGATAAAAACGTGACTTCATTCAATGAATGATGACCCAATTTAACTTAAAATGTTCTAAAAAATAAAGTTTTTTTTATTGAAACATTTGGAACATCTATGTATTTTATCATATTACAAATAATTTATCAGTAAAAACTTGCAATTCGAGTATTTATGCGATTAAAGATTTGTCGGACAAAGCCATCAACATAATAACACAATTATTTCTTACCAAATATTCTTTTTTATAGATGTATGTTGATTTTTGTTACAAACCCAATTATAACTTAATACACCTTTCACAGTAAGCTAAAAGCTTACTTCGTGAAATGGGGAGTTCGCCAGCACTTGGGATCGAACCGCGCACAATAATAATGTTTCTTTTATTTTTATCTCGATATTTCCCAGTTCACTGTAAACGAATGGATGGCGTTTAGTCACAGAATAGAATAAAACTCAATATGAAGGAATATTTTGACAAAATTTGATGAATAATATAACATCTTTTCTGATTTCCATATACCTACATTTAATGAGATGTATGGTTTCTCACGAATTGTAATTTCTTTGTCATATAGATCTACTTTTTCGGTGGTAACTTTATTAAGTTCTTTTTCGCTTATATGGAAAGGATCGAATGGCGTGGGAGGAAATGGTGGAAGCCTTCGTCCAGGAATGAACGGTAGTGGACTGAGAAGAAGAAGAAGCCTTTCGGAACAAGTCCGTCGTCAGTGCCATAAACTTCATCTTTACGTACATAAGATACGAAAGAATTAGGCTATGAATAGAGTATTATTTCACTTCTTTTTTGCTTGACGCAGATGTATATTGAAGTCTATATTATTTTACAAACACATACAAATGGACTTAAATATTTATTTGTAGATCGGACAACAACTTTGACAATATTTTCAAAGGCAGTAATCTATGTATATTGGACACAGTGGGTATTTATTAAGGGTACAATCGGTTGGTAATAATATCTTGTTGTTGATATTATAACGGTGCCAAGGACAGTATGTGAAGGTTCTTATATAAATGTACCTACTTACTCGGTAAGCCCTACGGTGATCATATTGTAATTATGGGCTATCGCAATAATATTCAAAGGAAAATTATAATAACATAATACGTTTGGCAAAGTGCCAAAATCCTTTATTAAGTTCTCAAATAATTATTCCATAAATCTTTTGTTATATAAATTATATATATTAAAAACATTCACCCATCAACGTTTAATTTTGGAAAACAGAAAACGAGCCTCTACCAAGTTTTGAATGTGGCTTTCGTATTTGAATGGATTTTTTCCTTTTCCTTTAACTTCGTGAGACCCGTGCTCGATTCCACCTGCTGCCGAATTCCAATTTCACGACACTTGAATATTGAGTGAGAATGTCTGGGATGTATTTGAATCATTTCTAATAAGTACACATTATTCATGTTTTTTTGAAATCAATTTTCTTCACATTAATATAAAATATTGTTTTATATTAATGTGAAGAAAATTGATCTATTATGATTATTTATTACGTGCAGTGAGTCTAATGGTTACACTGAGAAAAATACTCACAACGAATCATTGGTACGTACTATCAGATTTGGACCAGAGATAGTACAAACGATTCGTTAGTACGAATCTATAATATTAACTTTTCGCAAACAAATCATTCGTAAATTTACCAACAATTTGTTTGCGACAAGTTAGTATTATAGATTCATACTAATGAATCGTTTGTACTATCTCTGGTCCTAATCTGATTGTACGTATCAATGATTCGTTGTGAAATTTCGTTAGTATTTTTCTCAGTGTACACTTCTTGTAGGAGAGGCCGAGATGGTAAAAAGTAATAGACTTTGGATTAAGATTAAAGATGTAATAATATAAAGTACGCGACAAGATAAACCACGCAGATCTATGATTCACTCTCATTGTCAACAATTCTCTCTATCCGCCTTCATTGATACACTTTCGATTCGATATACCTACTCATAAACCGAAAAAAGAATAAAAGGCTACTATATTTTTCGGTTCCCTAGACATATTTCCTGCAACATGCCGGATATATATTTCGTCCTGTCTCTCCAAATGACATTTCCATCCTTTTTATTTTGGGGAAAATCCCGCAGCACGGTGATATCACAAAGCGAGTCTTGCAACCAAACTTTCATAAGAATATGTTAAAAAATATCTTAAAGAAAATAATATAATCCCTAACATAAATATTTTAGCGTGTTCGTTAATATGTAAGTATTTGTTGTTTTTATACCTTTCATATATAATGTACATCTTAATTAGACAAGAAAGAGGGAAAAAGTAGGTAGCTTTTACGAACTTTTATGTTTTTGACTGAGAAATATAGATACAATTTAATTTTTGACAAAAAATCTGAAATTCAAAGTCATGTCTGAATTTTAATATAAAGAGTAAGCTATCCATCTCCTTTATAGTATTATAATAATATTTTCATAGAATTTTAAAGTACGCCTTTACTTTTATTTTGATAATTTTATGCTCAACATTCGTATTCACATAGAAATATTGTGAACTTATAATAAAAATTAGACTAGGTACCTTTTAGAGGAAAATGCAAATATTTTACAATAAATCCCCTCAAAATTATAACATTTTTTAAATACTTTTCAAAGTCTATTCCATTATTTCTTTGGTAGCTAAAAAAATGGTTACTTACGCCATGACCATCAATTATGCATTTTTCAATTTGAAGATTATTTCCCGAGCAAAAACGAATTTTAAGCTAGTACAAAATATTTCATCCACATACCTTCGTAGGTTCTATAGATTATACTTTTGTAAGATACGATTTCCGCTTAGGGAACCCAAAGTTATTCTTTTGTCAACCACAAGGCATATATAAAATTATTTCAGTGACATTTCTGAACAAAGCAAAAGATAATAGCTTGAAATTTGCTTTTATTTTGGACAAAATTAAACACCCAATATATGACCTCTTTGTACTTACTAAGAAAACGTTCTGAATTTAATTTGATACGAAACTTTGTTTAGTAGATTGACATTATTATATTAAAGATATTATTCTTCGATAAATTACACCTACGAGCAAGCATTTAAATGCCACAACTCGATAAGGCGAGTATTGTGAGCACTGAAGGTTCTCGGTGGATCCGACTGTGCAGCACTCTGCCATACCATCTCAGATGACTAAATAGGCCATTTTGAAAAGCATTTAAAATGTGGCAGGCAATATTCAAAGAAATATCTATTTCTAAGGTTTCATCATATCATGATCCTTATATTTCATGTATTAGATTCAAAAATTGATTTTTTTGTTTCCACTGTTGTACTTTTTTTCTTTCACACAATTACGTACAACTACACTTTGAACGAATACCTTATTCTTTAAATAGAAAAAATGAGAACAGAGAGAGAAAACGTGGACATAAAAATACTCAAAAGTGTAATCAAATTTCAACATCTTAAATGGCATTTAAACTGCAAAACAATTTCGGCGATTTGTTGAAATATTGCCTATATTCGATACATATCACGTCGTCTAAATAGAGCTTGAAGATACAAGGCACGAACTCCATGAAGTCATAAAAATGCAATATTACAAAATAATAACATTTTAGAATGTATGTAATAACTTCAAATCTGTAGCACATAACCAATATTGCCCGCTTTAAATTACGCATTCACGTATTATAATGCGATGCATATTATTATGGTCTTGCATAGTAATTGTTATTATTTATATTTTACAATGTGCCCATGAATACTGCATACATCATTTGAAATTCCCTTTATATACATGGACAATATAAACTACAAATAGATACCTACATACATTTAATTACACACATTGCTAGCGTAATATCGCACATTACTTTGCCTCCAGACAATAAGCTCGCCAATGCTGATGATTTTTTCTCATTCATAATGTGTTTTTATTTTTGTATTATAATAGCATTTATGACGAAAGACAAAAATCGTCGACATTATTGATAAAATGTTAAAGCTGAAATGGCAATGGACTAGTCATGTGGCAAGGCGAAAGGATGGCATGTGGACTTCCAGAATTCTTGAATGGTGGCCGTGGGAGGGCAAAAGAGTGTGGAAAGACCCCAAAAAAGATGGGTTGACGATATTGTTCAGATGATGGGAAAACAATAGTATCGTGTTGCTCGAGATCGAAAAGTATTGTGCCAGAAGTGGAGAGAAGAAGGCTAGCAGTAAGTTAGTAAAAATATCATACAATATTAATTTATAAATATTACTCGATGTACAGCAAAGAGATCATTGGTTGTTTCTTTGTAACTTGTACGGTTATGTGTGACGATAATTTTCAATAATCAAATAAGTTTTGCATTTAGTGTGGATTAATCCTGTTACTTTTCAATATTAAATTTTATTTAATTTTTTTTTTAAGTATTCTCTGCGTGTAGCCGGATTTAAAGCCGGTAAATAATTGGGACGAGTGTCGAATCCCCGACAAAAATGGGCTTCCGACTCTTTTTTATTAGTTTACAAGTGCACTCTATTAATTATGAAACTACCTCAAACAAGATATTTCAAATCTTTAGCGATGCCCACCATCTTGAATATCTTATTTTTTATTGGCAAACAGAGGATGATTTGCACGTTCATTACTTGCGGTTAGTCTGCTATGGCTACCCCACTCGTGTTAGATGCCTTAATAATATAGATAGATATAGAATATTGAATTCCCACATCAACTATCCACTATCCATTTTTTATATTGTTTTTAAAATTATATTAATATTGATACAGGACAATCTAGTGAGGCTGCTGCAATATTATTTTATCCACATTGGTGATGTATTGTCCCGGTTTTATATGCATATTTGCTGAATATATATTATTGTTATATATTACTATAAATGATAATACTTAGAATATGCGTATCATGTGTATCATTTTAACAATAATAAGAAAATTTCTCGACAGACACTCATCCATACAATGGGGCACATTATTTTATACGCTTTCACAATATGCGATGGTAATTCTCTAGAAAAAGAATGATTTATTGTGCATATTAGAGATAATTTAATATAAAAATTCCATGTATATAAAAGCGTCTAACTTTATGCAATAAACTTTAAACGACGCAAAAAAAATAAAGAATACATCCTTCGCTTGCACAATAAAAAGTTGTGTAATTATTATTTATGTAACTTTTTTCTTGTTTCGTCCATGATATTTTTATATTTTTTATGATTGCCTCAGATGTTTTAACAATACTTCTTTTTATAGCGCGGCAATCAAAACTTCAATGAAATAGCAAATAGCTGTTTGTTGTTAGATTCAATGGAAACCATTTAAGTTTTAAAAAGAAAATTTTGTGTAAGATTGCCCTTCAGTATAATATAAATTTAATGAATATAGTCAGGAAAATATTTTAGTAATTTGATGTTTTGACGGAAAAAAACGCTGAAACAAATTCGCTGTCTTAAGAACGAATAAATAAATTATAAAAAAACTTCATTATAGTTCATCTAGGTTTAAAAAATAATCTTAGTATGCAATAAAACGAAACACATGAATGCCCTGAAAAATACAGGTACTAATACTTGTTAGTCCTAAGGTAAATAATTAAGTAAACGTACGGAGTCAATGACACGGAGTCACGGAGTGACACGGAGTCGACAAAATGTATGGTCGTTGGAAGGGAGGAATCGACTGCGAATATTGCCATAAATGGAGTGAGCATCAAACAAGTAAGAGAATTCGTGTACTTGGGCAGCAGAATAAACCAGGATGGACGCTCCAAATCGGAAATTGTGAGCAGAATAAACCAGGCAAGGATTGCCTTTAATAAAAAATCTAAAATATTGGAATCATTAAATGGAGCATTTTGCTTTATGGTTGTGAGACGTGGACCATCAGCAAGGGTGAAAGCGAACGGTTGGCGGCCTTTGAGATGTGGTGCTACAGACGCATGCTGAAGATCCATTGGTCGGAACACGTCGAAAACGAAGAAGTATTAACCAGGGTAGGCGAAAAAAGGCAACTTCTTAAGAGAATCAGCCAACAACGAGCTAACTGGATTGGCCACAACATCAGGCACCCAGGACTACTCATCGCCATCGCGGAGGGTAAGACCGAGGGGACAAATGGCAGAGGCCGACCAAGAAATGCGTATATGGACCAACTGAAGAGGGACATGAACTGTGGCTCATACGTAGAGCTGAAAAGACTGGCTGAGAATAGGGAGAAATGGAGAAGAAAAACCAAACTCGTTGCAGACCAATCCAATGGATTGTAACTCATTATATATACGGAGTCAATATAGATTAATATTGCAGACATAAATCGCTTTCTCGCCTCTGTAGAGAAATGATCTGATTCAGGTTTCTGATACGCAAATAATTCTGCCCATGCAGTAGGTATTTGTCCTCGGTGTGGTGCTTGATGGCTCTCTAATCTCTATCGATGGATACCCGATGGTTTCAAAGACGCTCAGTTTGGCTTTCTACTTTATCAGCCAACTGCAATATGAACTTAACAACTGTGCGTCACTCGGCTAGGTATGTATCAGTTTGATTATTATTATTATTATTGGATCACTTATATTGCGCTGTTTTTGTAATGAAATCACTTCAAGAGCGCATTTACAATATTATTTGTCACTTTAATTTATTTTTATTACTTTTAAAATACAAATCATGTAAACTATGTATTTTTATTGTCACAAATTTTAGGTATCAGATTTAATTTTATTAAAATTTAAAACTTAATTTTAAGAAACAAACACAAAAAAACAAAACTATCAAATAAAAAAACACTTTATTTTGGTCGGAAAATAAAAATAAATAAAAACTTAATCGATAAACTATTATATTTAATTGAAAAATTGGAGAAGTCAGGGTTCAGTCAGCTACAAGAGCGCCATCTACCCAAAAACTCTGGATGCCTGGAATTTTTCTGCCTTTTTTCCTGCGATAATAACTATGTGAGATTTTTTAATTGACCTAAAGTGGTAGTTTGTCTCGGATTATAACTATTTGTTTTTATATAAGTATTCAATTTAACCGTACAACATAAAAGAAAAATAAATATTTCCAAGTGTCGAATGCCTAGTGAACGAAAGAAAAACATCGCTCTTATACTTAATACCTACAGATTATTTTTACAACCTCAGAACTAGGGTAGGTTAGGTATACTTTCATTTCATTCGCCTACGTTATTTTTATCCTCCGTAGATATTATTAACTTCAAGACAATATACAGGTATAAATATACCTAAACCTACAGCACTGAAACAATATGAAATAAGATGTTAGGTAACTGATGAAAATTCATATAACTCCATTTTCGCGTTCCTTTCTCTTAAACACGAATATATATCGCTTATTAAAATATTTACAGAAATAATACAAAAATAACACTCAGAGCGAGATGCAACGTTATTACCTAAACAGTGCAAACTATAGATAGATATTTTTTAGTACGAGTGGATGGCCTTGAGAAGAATAGAATAGAATAGAATATTTTTTAGTGATGAAAAATAACCGTTGACCGCATACCGAATAACGGATACCTGGCAAGACCCTATGTCAGATATCCGGTCACTGCAGATACTTTGGCAGATATTTGATCAAATATCCATAGACACTAAAATCGAATATCTTGTCACTGCCGTGATTTGTTTTGTAAGAGTGAGGATTTTTTTATGACTATAGTGACAAGATGAAGCTGCCAAGCAATAAAGGCCAGTACCTGGAGCTCTCAACATGCCAGAGGATCACACATTGTAGCGACAGATGGTGTTTAGCGTAAGGCATGTTGAGAGAAAAAAATCTTTTTGACTCATATATACATATATACATAAGTGTATAAAATTTAACATAACGAAAATTTGAAGAAAACAGAATTTAGTACCTTGGAATAAAAACTTAATAAAATTATTATTAGTATTCCTTACTGAATATTTCACGAGGTATAGGAAATGAGTTTCGTTTTGAGAAAATTTCATCTAGTATATTGAAAAACTTTGCGTCTGTGAGTACCTACACAAGTTGGATGGACCGGATATAATACATTTCATATCTAAAAAAAATCTTATCGTTTTCCCGACAGTAGAAAGCGAGTGTAAAAGAAAGGATCGTCCATGGTCAGTAACGGTCTTTATGGCGGGCGAACCGGGGAAACGCCCGGGGCCCCGCAAAATATTCTAACGATATCGAATTTTTAAAAGTGGAAAAAAAGTTTTGATAAAATATATCATTACCGTTTTTATTTTCAATTGAGAATTTAAGAATCGTATATTCCAAGAAAATTGCCGAATTGCTTATGACGGCACCGTGGCACCCCAGGGAGCCGCGGCGCACACTTTTGGGATCATTTGGACTCCTGAAATATCCGACAAATAAAGTTATTTCAACTAGTTACATATTATTTGACAAGCATTATGAAGTTATAACCAATATTTATGCGTGTACATGGCCATTAACAAAACATTAAAACTTTGGGAATCACTGCGTTAACCAATAAAAACAGCGCAGATACCCAAAGTACAAATAATTTAATTTCTCGTTTCTCTTACCAACAAATAATGCGCATATTCATTCCTCCCATTGCTCCTTTGCAGTTCATCATGTATAAGTCCCCTCGCCTTTTCTATTTCTCCTCTTGTATAATGGAGATGCATCAACCAGTTCATACTCTCCATTGGAGGAAGCCATACCGACTCTAAAAAACAAATAAACAATTTATTTCCATCTATTAAAATGTTCATTATAAGATTCAGATTTTTATGCATGATGAAACTATGTATCTTCGAACGTCTGTATCAATTCACCTATACATACCATAAATTATTATTATTATTATAAAGGTATCTCTCACAAGTGAGATAGTTAAGTAACTAACTGCGTGCAATAAACAAGCAAGTTGTCCTCAACGTGCCAAGAAAAAGATAAGTAGGTAGGTACCCAAAAATATTTAATGCATCTACAAGGACACAAATAGCAATAACGCATTCGATTATTTTTTTATCAAATATTAATTTAATCATTTTGTATACCATTATTTTTAAGTTTTTTTATGGTTTATTAGCACAAATCAGCCGAGTTGGTTGAGCTGTTTAATAAATTTAAAAAATATTACCGTTTCAATCTACTTGCAAAAAAAATAAGGTTATGATTGAAAGTTGGTCCAAGATGCAAGTACCTAAATTAATATTGAAATAACTATCTGCAATGTTGTTTTAAAAATATGCTTGATAGGTACCTACGTACTAAATTTTCTCACCTTTATTTGTTGACGATCTTCTGGTATCTATGTAGTGAAAACCATTATTTAGCGAATGTTGAACTTGAGGCGATGTCATGTTTTATTTATTTGTTTTAAAAAATAGAGAAAACCGTATATATAAATGTTAAGACAAAAAAATAATAAAAGAAAATTTAGTTTTCAGACTGTCAATTTTCCTTGTTTACGTTTTTTTTCCGGTTCCATGGTAACAAGTTTTTCATGCGGTTATGCTACTTTTTAAATTGTGCGGATACACAAAAGTTTGATATTATTACGTGAAATACACAACTTCTCTTGGCACTTTCGTTTTAGTTTTTTTTTTTTTAATAAACAATAGTCATGCATCATATTATTATTAACATAAATAGTGAGTAATAATATATCTAATAAATCTAATAATAAATCATCAAAACATTAAAAACCATGAACATAGAAGCGTGACCATATCTGTCAGTTGTTTTGTTCGCTGTTGCGTGCATTTTTGAACACTGTTCTACCTATGGCGCAATATGGCCGCTCGAGTTTGACGTTTGTGATCGCGGTTCGTTGTACCTGTTAAGACGAAATGACATTTTAATGTTTTAAGTTGATTCTGGAATTTGACTTCGAAATTCAATAGTGCTCATTAAATTTTTATCCAGAGTTTCTCTTTGTTAACATGTGAAGATTGTGTAGTGCATAAAATAAGATTTTATCTTTCGACTTCGTTGATTTTGACTTCCTGAAAATATCGAACTGTTATATTGAACTTGTAGTAAATATTGAAATGTAAACATAAAATTATCGATGTAATTCAAGAGATTTCATTATCTTTATTTAACATTTAGTTTGTTTTGAGTGATTATGAAGATGTATCGCTGCGTTTATAATGACAATTTCTTGTTTACTTCGTTATGAGCGAAGAAGAGCAAACTAAAGAAAACAACATGTTAAGTAAAACTCAGCGCCTAGTATTAGGTTTATTTGTGCTTCTTCTTGTGGATATTATTTGGGTCTCGTCCTCAGAATTGACAAAAGTAAGTATTATTTATTATTTACACCACTAACATCCAACCATATTGTTCCATAAATACTTATATTTTCCACTCTAATTCACATGTTTTTCTAGATAATTACTTCATTAAAAATAATTCATTGCATTCATATTTATAATTCAGTAGTTACCAAAATTAGTTTTTGTTTTTTTTTTTTAAATATCAAATATTAATAAACATGCCTACACAGCCTGAACAGAAAATTGGCAAAATATATCCTAATAGGCATAAGAATACTTAAGTTATTGATGTTTCTCAGAATTATAATTGCATGTGAATAAGAGCCTAAGAAGGTATTGAAAATTACAAGCATTTTTATTAAAGTATAGGGTAGATTTAGCGAGATAATATTGATCGCGTAATTGCATTAGCCAGCAATTATAATTCCTCAGATACGTTTTGGTATAGAATTAATGATAATCTATTTGTTTTTTGTTACAGTTTATATACCACAATGAAGACTTTGAGAAGCCATTCTTTAGTACATACGTCAAAACATCTATGTTCACATTATATTTGTTTGGCCTTTGCTTTTGGCCCCCATGGAGGGATAACTGCAACAGACCACCAGCTTACATGGTATGTGAACAAAATTTCATTAAATTGTACATAAATCAACAACTTCAATTGTTTATTTGCACAAATAAATAATTTGGTTGAAATCTATATGTCTTTACCATCAAGGCATATCCTACAAGTAGAGAAGCCAGGTTTATTAAAATATTTGATATTTATTAAGATTTTTCGCGTACTATTTATTAGGAATAAAATTATCTAAAGAAGTTTTTCAATCATTTGAAGAACTTATTCTTACTCGATTTTTCAATTGTACACAAACTATTTTTTTTCTACCCATTTTGCGTCTTCATCAGCTCTGCAATTTTAACTTAAATGCGCATATTTTTTCCACATACTTCCTTACGTCTTTGTTACTTGAAATAAATATTAATTAGATATTAACGAGGATTTGTCAGACGTAAATCAAAATTTAATCGACAAAATACGAGTAAATGTCTGTGATTTTACAACCTTCTACCAAAGACTCGAATAATATATTTATATATTCTATATGTGGGAGTGAAACTACAGTATGTGGAGTTTTGGCCAATGTGAAATATTAACATAGTGTCATAGTCCTTGTTATGCTCTTTTTAATGGCATATTCACTTACCTTGAAATGCGTTGCATCATGTAATATCCATAAATAAAATTTTATGTCAAACTTTTGTTAAAGCAAAACAACGCCATTTGAACACAATATTGTAAAAAGTGTGATATTTGATTAATAGCAACATGTGAGAAGCAAATGTAATTTTACATAAAAAAAACTTTGAACTGCTGTACAGAAAAATGGTGTCTTGTGACTTAATGTAGTTTCACTTCGGCATACAAATATTATATAAACCAACACAAAATGCACAACAAATTCTTCTACCTCCTTCACCGCCCACCCTCTCTTCTTCACTTACCACAAATAACACTCCTCACCCCACCCCTTCCTCGCTATCATACAGGCAACACGGCATTGTAAACGAATACAAGAACGACTTCAGTTGGTTTGAAGATGACGGCCTGTACACAGTCAAAAGTTCACCAACAAAATTCAATATGTGAAGTAACCGCAAAATCAAGTTTTGTTATTAATATTATATGTTATGTTTTTATCAATTAATATTTTCTATTTTTATTTTGTTTATATAATATTTGCATACATCATATCCGTTGTGAAATAGGAAGATAGTAGCAGTGAGTGTCATACATTCCTATCTAGGTGAAAAAATAATACTCACTGCATTACCATATTAAATGCATATTTATGATAAAATAATATATGAAAAAATGATAAACGTTCTGATAAAACTATTATATGTACGGCACGTCCATACACAAACTATGCATTCTATTATGAAAATTAAAGTATCTTTATTTATGTTAAAGTATGTTAATTAGAATAATCACTATTTAGGTTAAATATATAAATATGGCGGTCACATATTAAAAAAGACAGCCGGTGTGGTGTGGACATAACGCTCTAGCCTTGGAGGGTTCGATTCTCAGCCGGAACAAATTGAAGAATGACCTTTTTTCAAATTGTCCTGGGTCTGGGTGTTCACATGTAATTTGTTTAATGCATTGGACATATGTAAATTGTTGTGTTAGTACCCATATTACAAGTTACATATCCTAGTTTGGAACTAGCTCGATCTCTGTGAATTAGCTATACACATTATGTTATAAAGAAAAAGCAACTAAATTGACTGTATCAAATTATTACTCATTCAGTTAACGGAGTAATATGTGTTTATTCCGAATGCTTTTTTTAATACACAGCTTAATTTTTCGATGCGCTAAACATTCTGTATGAATTTAAAACATAAACAAGTTAAGTTTGACTGGAATTTTTAAAATTATTTAAATTTGCAATAAACCTAATCACACCCACAAACATTCTCAGATTGACAATACATTCCAAGATGGAGTAGATTGACAGTGAGATTCAAAACCCTTATCACCCAATTAGAAGTTCAAGACACTTTAAATGGAACACTGATAATCAACACTAGTTTTAAGACTCTAAATTAGAGTAAATTATTTATGTATAAATTGACAGTGTAAAATATGGTTACGTCTTGTTTTTTTAGCAAAACGGCTAGTAATTTGATTTAGCCTACAACATCTATACTATATTAATTATCAGCCAAACACTTTTTATCAGACTATTAGGTAAAATTAATAAACCAAAATAATTGATTACCAGCTTAACATCTCTTATTTAATTAAGTATTTTGTAGGTATTTTGTTATTTAGTAAAACTCAATTATAAAAATTAAATATACCTACTGTATTTGGATTTTATCGATAATTGATTATGAGTGACTTGGGTTTCGACATATAATGTAAACATATTACATGTCACAACCCAGGTCACTCTAAGAAAATATTGGTAAAGCTTAAATTGATAATTAATTTTTATTTACTTCATTAATATCCATATTGATCTGAAAGTTTTAGAGTAACCCTTAAGGCAGGTGTGTGAAAATGTTTACCATCCATCCTGTATGTTTTTTTTTTTTTTTGACACGGAGAGGACAGTTTGCACAATTATTAGATGTGCAGCTGTCAGATGGCTACCCCACTTGTGGGATATGCCATGATGGTGTGGTATGATAATGGTAATTAATATCTGCTTGATTAATTTTAATTGGTTTAAAATGATTGATTCGGCAATTATCTTGATACTTGACACCTGTGAATTTTGAGGGCTCGTTAATTTTATATGCCCCCACATAGCCAATTAATTATTATTTTGTTATTTAAATTTTTTATAGATAGAAATTGAGTTAATGATATTTTGGACATGGTGAAAAATTAATAAAGATTAGGTTGCAAATATGATATGCCTATATAAAAAAATTATGGTACATTTGGAAACACCATCAACGATTTACCTATGTGTATCAAATCTTTAAAGAACAATTTGTTTGAAGTAGAAAAATTGAATAGCATATGAAGTAATCAGTGGCCTGATGTTGGAATATTTGATGTGTAATACGTTGATGTCCCACTGCGGACATATTCGCCTTCCCAACACAATTGATTACTATGTGACTATCAAGAACCTGGTGAGACAAAAATAATAAATATACTGAGTAATCTACATTTTATTGTAATTCTGACTAA
This sequence comes from Athripsodes cinereus, assembly GCA_947579605.1. Lineage (NCBI taxonomy): Eukaryota > Metazoa > Arthropoda > Insecta > Trichoptera > Leptoceridae > Athripsodes > Athripsodes cinereus. The sequence continues at coordinate 16,158,940 of OX388318.1, read as the reverse complement.
TATTTATTTAGTATTTAAAACTGCAAACATTCCTACTGTCTCCATAAAAAAATCTTTGTGTTCTTATCTTAATTTATGTTGACGTAAAGTAAATAGTTTTGCAACACATTCTTAAATGTTTGCTTGACACAGCTGTTAGTTTGATCATATAGCCTGTATTTTCTTTTTGCACAATTATAATACACCACTACTTAGCATTATTTATCATCCCGAGTTTAATTTTACAAATTGCATGTTTTAAAAATGAAACAGATGTAATTAACACCTTAATTATCAATCGCGTTGATGAATCAGCTATTTTGGCATATTTAGTGTTATGACTTATAACTGGTTCATAAAAGAGAGGAAGTGCTTACACATGAAATAGGTAAAATGTTATTGTCTAGTCAAGTCAAAATTCCGGTTCAAATAAATCTTTCATACTTCTTACAAAATCAGTCTGAATATAAACTGCAATCTGCCATTTACGTATTCTGGTCTATAAACCGTCACAGCATCTACCATAAGTGAATATCGTTGTTGCATATTCAAAAAGAGACATGTGCACACATTTTTATTTGAGCATACTCTTTTAAAACTGTTCATTAAGACATTAAAATTGTTGTTTGGACTTTCTATTGGCATGTGATATTATTCTTTAAGTATTGAATCTCTGTAATACAGGAGAGACGATGGTCCTGGCTGGAACATGTTTTGAGAATGCCTAGTGATAGTTGGCCAAAAAGAGCACTGTTCTTCCGTCCGCAGGGGTTCCATCGGCCCAGGCGTCCCTTTTTCACAATACACCGTTCCTATGACAACGATATCAGAGCACAAGGAATGTCGTGGAAAGAGGTGACGCAATTGGCGCAGAGACGCTCTGAATGGAGGAGGCTGGTTTCTGCCCTGTGCTCCCGAGAGGAGCGTTGAGGGCGATGATGATGATTGAATTTTAATATTTGGTACTAAGAATCATTTTATAAAATGGTTTTGATGTCATTATGAGCAGTTTATTCTGGAAATGTCAAAACATTTATGAATTCACATGTCCCTTTTTGAATATGCAACAACGATACGCAACAACGTCTATATTCCACACGAATATAAAAAATAATGTATTCGGAATGAGTAGGAAATCTCATCATCAAATTAATGATATCATTTTTCTCTTGTATGAAGTTTTACAAACAGCTGTACCTTATGCATGACATTCAGTAAAAATATATAAAAAAGTGGGTACCATAGGATCTAACATTTTGTTATATCTCTCGTGCATGGCATTAACAGTATAAGTCAAAAAAAATCGATTTTTACTTTTTGATGGAACCTTGTAGTATATCTCAAACTACACATGTGTAATCGATAACAAATGTCAAATTGTAATTATAAGACCTTAAAAACAATATTTGTATTTAATAGTATATCTTATTTATTTTCAAACTCGTATAGCATTAAAAGTATATGTCGACCTATACTCTTAGTGACCAATCATTATGGTTAGTTTTCAACATTGTGAGTGGCATCAACAGTATAAGTCAACATGTACTATGAGCCGCGTGAATGTTTTTTTTTCTTACTAATTCACTTATACTGTTGGTATCACGTGCTGTCTCTCTTATTCTTTTGTTGGCTTTCTTCCTAGCCAGAAACTACCAAGAAAAATTATTAGTTCAGGACAAAAAACACAACATTCAAAGCTTTATCAAATGGGGCTTAAGGAATAGGACAAGGAGTTTGAAAATACTTTTGTTTCTTGAACCCAGGAGCAAGGAAGTATTTGTAGGTAACGGAACCCTATAATGTACCAGGTTGTTAATCAAAGTTGGGTAGAAGTTATTGATCGGGCATTCGAAAAAAAAATGATCAAGGTCCTCCTCCTTCAGGCGGTCGCATAGAGGAGAACCAATAACGTGGATTCGGTAGAGATGCATCTGGGAAGCAATGAGCTAACTTCATTATACAGATCGTGGAGGTGTCAGCCTTACTCATTGAAATTTCCGAAAAATAAAAGTTTCGTGGACACATTGGGTTGGATTGAGGTATACTTTCTTCCTTTGAGTTGGCTGGTCTCTGTCCACTCTGCCTGCCAGCACTGGATGAGATTTCGGCCGAATATCAAAGTGTAATCGGAGGCTGAGACAGTTTCCGATGGGTTAGGGAGGTTCGTTCCCAATTTGGCCAATAGATATACCGCCTCATTGCCCGGGATCCCAGAGTTCACACGGGATCCAACCTAGTACCACCTCTCCACCCAAAATCTGAAGTTTATATAGGAGGTATCTAATATCTAAAGATAAAAGATCATCTGGTCGGGATAATGCTGGAGAGAGAACGGCCTGGAGGGAGAACGGACTGGAGGAAGAACGGACTGGAGAGCGTTTTGAGAGTCGCTGAGGAGAGTTTTAACCCTGTAATGGCGTATGGTCAGAGCCCTTATAGCCTCTCTAATAACAAGACATTCCGCTGAGAAGACTGACGACTCGTCTCTGAGCCTGAACATTTTATTAGTGTTATATTAAAAAAAGAAGCCAGCCCCTGTACGCTCTTTGTCACTTTTCGAACTGTCTGTATAGATAGGTGCCAGTAGTGCCAATCGGAATTAAAAATCGATTTGAAAATATGAGGTGCGAATATGCCATTACTGACACCCAGGTTGAGAGCAACTTTCGGTTTAAAACTTAGTGTGGGAAATGACAAAGAGTATACAGTAAGAACTGTGTAGCTCTCCAACAAGGGAGTTTTAATTTTTCTATAGCTGGTAACAAGAGGTGGTGGATCTTTACCCCTCCATACCGGTAAATGAGTTTCCAAGTATGACAGGAGATGAAGTTTGAGAGACAGAGGGTAATCAATAAAGGGTAATCAATAAAACGCAGGATTTTGACTAAAAACCTGTTACACATAAGATGTCTGCACAGTCCAAGTGGGGGATCTGCAGCCTCCACCTGTAATGCGTTGATAGGGGAGGATTACCCGTAATTAACGGAAGAGACTGAGACCGGATCCGGTCTCAACAAGTTTTCTTGGAGGTTGGGGTTATTAAAAAGGATCCAAAGTCCAAATGGCTGCAGATAAATGCTGTATAAAAGATTTTCTGAGTCGCGGGGTGGCAACTCTCTCATGATTTTGAGGCCGGTCTGACATTTGTGGTGTATGAGTTCAATGAATGAGGTCCATCAAAGACCAGTGACCAATGTGACCTCTAGGAATCTTATTTTGTTAAAAGAATTAATCAACCGTTGGTCAAATCAAAATTTCAGGTAGACTAGACGGAGTTTTCTGGAGAATACTATGATTTTGCACTTCTGGAAGGAAGCATTAAGGCCATATTCCGACAACAACTCTGATTGCAAGGAAACCTGGAAGTTGTCAATGGATTTATCGGAGCAATATACGAACAAATCATCCGCAGATTTCAAAATTTGGACATCCGTAGATACTGACTGATAGACATCATGCGTGTAGGTACAAGTTGAATAGAATGGGTGAGAACACTGAGCCTTGCGGCAATCACCTGTGAATGGTCTTTCTAATAGGAGGGTTATTGCGGATTCGGTTCACGTCCGGATAGGGTAGAAGGAATGTCCAATTGATCAAGCTTTGCACATAGTATAAAAATAATAACATTATCGAAAGCACTATTGATGTCCAAGCATACACCTCCCAAGAGCTTTCTCCTCGATAACGATACGTGAACATCTGTGACCAAAATAGCTACGCTGTCCAGGACTTCCATTCTCTTCCTGAAATTGGATAACCAAGATGGCTGCTTCCTGTTACCTTCTATGAATCAATCTAGTCGATTTTTCACCATGTGTTCTGTATTTTTGGCTATTGCTGAGGAGAGTGCAATTGGTCGATATGATTGGCCCTGGTTTGGGTCAGTCTCTGCTTTCAAGGTTGGAATAATGATCTGAGTTTTCCTCGAGCAAGGTATATTGCCTATGATGAAAATAATTTTAATAATGTTAAGTAAATATTCTAGAGAAACTCTTTGTAATCTTTGTATAAGGCTATACGTTATTCCATCGATTCCTGGGGATGTATCTGTAACGCAGTTCAGGATCAGCTTTAGTTCCTTGTCATTAAACTTTTTGTCAATTTCTCCAAGAGCAAAATGGGAATAGGATTGAGATATTTCATTATGGTTTGGCACTAAATTTGACGCAAGTATGTCTGCGAATTTAAGGATCCATTTGTCTGAGGATGGATGAAGTTTAGGAGAGCTGCAACCCTCGAAGATGGTACCATCAGTTGGGAGACAAAATATGAAAATAGTTTCCTAAACAGTCACAGTGGATAATGAGAAACCACCATGGAAACTTGCAATCTATACCATTACAAAGCGAAGTACTACTACTACTACTATACCATCACGGCATATCCCACAAGTGGGGTAGCCAGCAGACCAGCTGCATATAAAACATGCAAGCTGTCCTCTCCGTGCCAATATAAAAACAAGACATTCAGGATGGGTGGCAAACCTCATCGCTGAATTTAAGATGTAAAATGTCTTAATTTTTTCACAAAGCGAAGTACCTTTGTTTTTTAGTCTTCCAAAGAAGTGTCTGTTTTATGAAATTGGATGATTTTTAATATTATTTTTAGAGCTAGCTTATGAAAAAGTTGCATTTAGTAGTATACGTCACAAACAAAATACCAACACAACTGACATCAACAGTATATGTAAGAATCTAACAGTATATGTCACTGAAACCAGATACCAACACAACTGACATCAACAGTATATGTAAGAATCTAATAGTATATGTCATTTTTATATCAGAATCTATGAGTACAAGTCAATTTAATCTTTTATTTAAGTTATTTTTAAACTTTTGTATACACAGTAACAAAATAATACACATTTTACATTGAAATTGTAAATTTCACGTCTATATATCAATATTTGACTTCAGAAGCTTATTTTAAAAACTTTAAAATGCTCTCCTGTAAAATGTTGAAATTTGACTTATACTGTTAATGCCATGCACGAGAGATATATTGTTCACACATACATAATTTATGTATATGTATATACTCTCTCTCTCTCCCTGGGCAATTATTAATCCCACATGATGGTGGGGTCTGCCATTTTTGTCTTTCGCCGCCACTCGGCTCTATTCTGTGCGTCCTCCGGGGAAGCTCCGCAGTCTCTCATGTCTTGCTTCACAACCTCGCGCCACCTCCGCTTGGGTCTTCCTCGGGATCTACTACCAGATCTACTATCTACTATTTTATCTATATCTATGTATATGTATATACTCATTTGGTTTATTTAATTTTCATGTGATGACTTTGCACATTTCATTTATTTTTGCATACATATAATGTTTTCGATCTTTTACTTTTGGTCATGACAGGTTCAACCTTTTTTTTTACTTAATGCACCTTGTAAATGACGGGTTCACATGCAAAGGCACATCAATCATTTTTTCACAATTATTTAACTATTAATGCAGATTTATTCATATTTTACTACTGGCTTCATTGTAGTATAATCAATACAATGATTTTTTTCAATTCCTATCTTCAAACAAATTCAAATTTAAAAAGTATTTATTCAACATATATAGAATATAATATTACAAAATAAGTTATAGAAAAACAACAGCATATACATTTATATTATCAAGGTGCAGTGAACTAGTAAGATACTGTGTCTCACCGCACGGGATACGTGTGCACCGATACAATTAATAGGAATTAACCCATTGACACACATAGCCGGCGAAACGCCAGTCTGCCTTTGCGTAATCATTTTATGCATAAAAAGGGTTCCAATTTTTTCGTATAATACTTATGGATTACATAAAAATATGTTTAATGTGCAAAGGTTGGCATATAGCGAAGGCATATTAGAGAATATTACGCTACCACCATACAAGAGGCGAGGAAGGGCATCTGGAGGAGCACACCCTTTACAATTACAGACTATACAATGGGCACATTTCTCTAGAAAAATTTCTTGAAATGCTGTCAAACAAAACCCGTCCAGATTTTTTTTAAAAAGTGTTCATTACTGAAAAAGAAAAGTTAATCACGATGGGAATGTGAAAAATGCTTGGTGGCTCTCCACATGTCAGAATGTTTCAAAAAATACCATACCCTTCCAAAACTTTGTTGCCTGGAGTTGGAGATTAAACAAATATTCAAATAACAAAAAAAAATAGTTTTATGTTGTACCATTTTAATTTTATGTGAAGTTTAGTGTTAAGGTTTTTAATTAACAAATTATGTCATATTATAAAAATGCCGGAATGGGTTAGTCGAATCAGTTATGATATTCTAATGAAGGATCAAAAATGCTTGAAGAAAAAGGTATGTCTCAGTTTCAATGTTCTAAGATTGATGGGGCTTTGCATGTGAGCCCCTCATATATCACATTAGGGACATTGAATGAATATATAAAACCAATAAATGAATCCATTGGTATTCCCACATAAGAGTTGCACCCGCCCATTGATGATTTTATCTTTTCGTGTTATGATATTATTGCTTGTGTTATCTCTTTTGTATTGTTATTTTATGCCAAAAGATAACAATAAAGAAAATAAACAAAGTTTTATCAGCTTTATATAGATGGACATATTTATTTTATTTGTTAAGTCATTGTATTTACAAATATTTTTTTATAAATATGAATGTTTCACACTAGGAAATTAGTTATTTTTTTCAATATATCTATCTATACTGTGATAGCATCTGACATAAGTAGGATAGGCAGTGAAACATCTGAATAAAATGAATATAAAGATAATCCTCTCAGTGCCTTAAACTCGTAACATTCAGAGTGGATGTTATATTTCATTTCTGATTTGAAACTATCAAGAGTCTTATAGATAATGTAAAATCGATTTTACAGATATTTGTAAGATATCGTCCATCTTGTCTAATATTTTTTTTTTATTTGTTTTTTTTGCACTTCATTTGTTATGAGTGATTTGTGCTTACCAATAACTCCAACATAAAAACATATATACACTTCCTACTAACTATGAATGTCTTAATTTATGTACTCAACACAATGCGCAAAACTTGCAGTAAAGAATTGTAGACTTCTCCTGTACGGGATTACTTCTTCTTCTTCTATCAGTGCCGTATCAGGTCCCCCCGACGTTGGCGATCACATTTGAGAGTGCCTTTCTGTCTCGCGCTGTGCGGACTAGTTCTCCCATCCGCATTTTTCCAGTCCATTGCCGTATATTCCGCAGCAACGACATCTTTTACCTTCCTACTCCACAACATCCCTCAATCTTGCCTTCTATTATCGCCTCGCAAGATGTGGCCCAAATATGAGACTTTACGAACCTTAATATTATTGGTCACCAAGTCTGTCCACGGTATTCGAAGCATTCTTCGATGAATCCACATCTCAAATGCCTCCAACCGGTTTATTGTGTTAACCTTAAGTGTCTAAGTTTCGCAACCATACAACAGCACAGACCAGATATAACACTTAATCATTCTCTGACGGGAATTTCAAATTAAGGTTGTCATTGCAGAAAAGTGCTTTCATCTTATTAAAAGTGGCTCTTGCTATTTCAATTTTACGGGATTACTCTTCATTTAAATTTTTCAAATATTTGATATATACCTTGGACATAGTGATCATAAACATGATCGATCATTCATCATTTTTCAGTACAAAAGCCACTTGCTGTCTGAGTTATACCAAATTTATACTCGATATTTGATCTTGTCCACTCACAAAGTTATTGATTTCAACTGTTATTGCAACTTGAAGCTCCTGTCATAACAATAATGGCTTGCACAAATATGATATTCTCTTGTGTGTATGTAATGTATATGTATACTATTATTTAGGATCAGATGTCATTTGAATTGTGTGCCAAGTGTCACACCACTCACTGCTCATGAGTACTATGTACCTACGTACTTGTCATGTGCAGGTGATAATACCTTTGTGATTTGGCAATCAGTTGGTTTGGAAACTAATAAATCAATATGGATCGTAATTCAGGCTGTGGGGTTTTACCAACCGTTTATAGGATAAACTAGTAAATGTATGTGTAGAATATAATTTATTTAATATTTTTTTTAATTCAATATTTAAGATGAATTTGAAATTTGAAATAAACCTAATTACTCCCATTTATATAATCTTAACAGAATACAATATGCTTTTGTCACAAAGGTGAAGTTAGTCGTCAACGGATAAAATCAAACCCAGGATCCTTCGATTGGATGTTTGAGACTCTGTCATTAGACTACCAATGACCTTAAACTACTAAAATTCATTAATTATTAATGATAATTAAAATTTTATATTACAAACATTAATATGACTTCTAAATTGTTTAAGTGTGTATGAATTTTCTTATCGTTGTTACTTTGGTTTATTTAGGAAGTCGTAATAAATTGTGAATAATCTCCAAGGTAGCATCCAAAGTACATCATTTTATAATACATGCATTTTGTTACTCAATTTAATCAACAGCTTAAAAGAATATATTTAGTTTACATCTTAAATTTTGTTTTAATTATTTGGGATAACTATTATAACAAAATAAATTATTTCTACCTATCCCACTCATTCTACATCCCTTTGTGGCAGGCAAAGAAAAATGAATACTATCTTGTATCTCTACTATATTCAAACAATTTATATGTTCCTCTGTGTAGCACCTTCCTATCTGCCCTGGAACAAAAATGACCTCCATCTTGTCTAATCTTATTTGTTTATATTCTATTGTCTATTCTATTATATATTGTATTTTGAGAAAGAACTTCGGGTTCAAGAAGTTCGGGAGGTGTTATGATTATTAAATGGGCCCCTGCAATGGTTTTTCCGCATCGCAGTACATTTTTACACTTGTAAATTGTCTTGGTTATTTTTATCCATCCACCATGTATGTACCTACTATAAGTCATAGTTCTACTATTTTTAAACATATTACACATTAAATTTCGAAGTCATCAAATAGAAACCTCGTCGTAGGACATTTTGTAAAATAATAAAATATTACTTAATTTACACACACATTTTTTGATTGGATTTTGTGAATGAATATACGTGCAGTTCATGAATAATCTAATTATTACATCAAGTATGTTATGTGTTTATAATTGCACATGATAATGATATTACTGTACTAATTACATTGAGGCAACAATAATATTACAACATTTGAAGCAGTCAAACTGGATGGAGGCAAAATTTGTCACATAATGTATTGTGATCATTAATCATATATTATTTGTGTTGGCTGATATATTCATATACACGCTTGCATATAGTATTAAAAGTATGTTTAGTTGTCGTGTACAGGAACAAAATAAATTTCAGCTCAAACACATTATGTTGACAATATGAAATTCTCACCTCTAGAGTAATGAATAGTTGTCACGTATAAATATGATTGCAATAAGAGTCTTACACTGATGATGAACTATTTTATTATCTGTATCCACCCCATGGTGTCCCATTAAAAGGTAAGTGAATAAATATGTCATGAATGTAAATATGAGACTGATGTTAGTCAAAATATGATGTCCCTATTACATTATATGGCAAATAATATCTAGACAAGCCGAGACCCCTCAGCACCTCTTGATAGATTGTAATGACGTAGAATTCACAAGAATCAAAACTAGGCAAGCGTTGGGTTGAATTGGAATCTAGCCACACCTTGGATCTCCACAAGATTATAAATTTCATAAGATGTCTGGAACTAGAGAGTTCGCTTTGACTATAATACCAGGAAATTTACATAAGTAGGGGAGTGCAATAGATCTTATATTTCACATTGCACAATAAACTCTATCCAATAAAATAAATAAACAAACATCTAGACATTTAAAAAATATATTTAGCAGACATACATTTGAGAATCATCCTAGGCAACTTCTTATTTAGCCCATATCTATCTACTGCTCAATAAAACCTCTTCAATTCAATGCTATTTATTTCTGTAAAAGTATTGATATAAATAAAACAAGTGTTTTATTCTACTATTGTTTTATTCGGTGAGAGAGACGTCTTTCGTCTTATAAGGACATTGTCAATCTGATTAGTAGAATAAAACGCTTGTTTTATTTATTTCGATATGGAATTCTACTACCTAAACACCGACACAGTAAATAAATGTAGAAGTATTGAAAATAATGGCTGCTGTCTCTTTAAATTAACCTAAAGATTGTTACAGGTAGATGTCTCAGAAATAATACAATCGGAATTAGTAAATTCCGGAAATGTGTTGTGGCATTCAGTTTATTTAATATAACTGCCCATCCGTACACAGGCAATTTTGACTAAGACTTGTCCTAGACAGAACTTACCCGTCTTTTAGATTTTGTATGATCTCTATACTCAACTCACCATGTCCCGAATAATTGTTGAGACAGTGGACTCACCGTATTTATTAAACATACAATTTGTTTTGTAAAATTGGGTTCTTATCAAGTGAAACACATAAGTTCATCAAACCATGCTTCCTACATTATCATTAGGTATGTTCTTTATCAAGTATATAATGAAAAAAGCTAATAAATTGTTCCTTCAAATATTGCAAAGTTAAATATGCGTATAATATTGTGTTTGTGACGCTAAACTATTACATACATACTTGTTGGTAATATTTATGTACTTGTATTTGAATACTTATCACGAGATTTGACTGTATTGTGAATGCTTATTGTTGTTTTGTATACGGTAGTTATTATATTAACAGTAATGATCTGTGATAATATTAGGTATATGTGAAACATGTATGCGTTATTTTATTTTTTGTTACTCTTATTGTTCACATAACCTTTGTTTCATGAGCTGTATATAGCTAACAAAATACAAATGAATATTGAATTTACATGGAACTGCCATTTGGCAATGTCATAATATGTATGTGAATGTATGCTCGTGGAAAATTCTATGAAAATTATTGCTATTGGTAGCACTTGTCGGTTCGAATCCTTTATTTATTCTTTAGTGAGGTTGGCAGTGAGGATGGAATGCAAATAAACCTATCCTTGCATAACTACTTTCCATTCTTACTAATTCTTCATGCATGATGATAGCATGCAGTTCCCCATAACAGTTTTTATTATTTCATTTATATTAGCATTTTGATAATCAATTAAGCGTAACAAAATTAGAATCCTTGGATTAGTTGGAAGAATGGGTTAGTTGGAAGATATTGCGCTTCAGCGATAAACTCGCCCTATGCACAAAATTATGTACCTATTCTATTGTTATGATACCATGTTTTTTCTTCTTCTTTGTATACTAATTTTATGCAATAAAGATTTTTATTATTATTAATCCTGATACATTTTTTACAAAATGTAATACAGATAGGTGGTAGAAATCATATTATAACACAACATTAAAAAATAAATACAAATCAAACAATGAAGAACAAAAACCTGAAAAATTACAAAAGGCAAGCATATCACTCAAACAATGTCTTTTAGCCAACCTTTTAACAATATAGATTTAATATAGATAATGAGCTATGCCTCCCATCCTGAACATCTCAATTTTTATTGACACGGAGAGGATGTCTGCATGTTTATTACATACAGTTTAAATGTCGGAATGATACAAATGAGTATGTTTTTTATGGCTGTTTATTGAATCTGTAGACTTGTGTAACTGATAATAATGATTTGTTTTATTATTTTTGCAGCTCGTTGACCCAAACGCAGAAGATGACAACTTCTATTCAGATGTCAACTTGAGTTTGGTGAGTGTTATTATTTTTTTATTTTATGTCCTAGTCTGTAATACATAATAAGAAATATTTATATTCCTAAGAATGATTCCTGTATCTTTACCGTATTATAAATTGTAGAATGCAGTTGGTGACTAATTAATTACTACAATAAAAAAATACTTTTATGCTAATATCACGCCATCTCAAACACTGCCAGAACATAGAAAAAAATTTACAGAGTAGAAATGTATGCATGACAAACAAACATACAAGTTTATGAGAAAAAAAATTACAGAGTAGAAATGTATGCATGACAAACATACAAGTTTATGAGAAAAAAATTTACAGAGTAGAAATGTATGCATGACAAACAAACATACAAGTTTATGAGAAAAAAATTTACAGAGTAGAAATGTATGCATGACAAACATACAAGTTTATGACGTGAAAGAAGCAAAATAAAAGTACAATCAGATAAACGAAACATTATTGGCATACAAAAATTTTACACTTATAAAAGATATGCTCTTTAGATTGTTGGATTGAAAAACTCCTTAGAATTGTTTATTATTATTCAACAATTCTGTTATATTCTACTTAATATTTATTATTATAAATTATGATATGTTATGCAACTGCTGGGAATCATATTGGTGTTCTGTAAATATTATTATTATTTGTTCAATTAATAATCAATTACGAGGTTATCAAAATAATAATAAATTGTAATATGTGTTGAATGTAGCGTGTCAAAGAGTGTGAGATGAGTAATGGTACAGCGAGTAACACTAACATCAATACGCCAACACAAATATGTAGGAAATATTTGAATCCGTTAGTATGTATGTTGGATGATTTATTCAGCGCCGTTTAATGGAGCATCCATCTCAAGGGCGTATCCATATATTGATCGCCTAGTTCCAAAAACCAACAATTGGATATTTTAATCTTCCGAGATATGGTGTGTCAAAATTTTGAGATATTATAATGCTTATGATGCTTGAGATAGAAATAAAAATGAGATAGAAAATAATAAAATCACAACCACAGATAAGATAATTAATGTAAGATAATAATAATTAAACATAAGATAATTTAAAAGTACCTATTCTATTAAATCATGATATTTCATTTCTTAAACTGTCTAAAACCAACGTATAATGAAGGTTCAGAAATTTTTATAAATAGCAAAATCTTGTTTTAAAGCATTTTTGATAGGTGACAAAAGCTAATTACTACTCTCCAAGAGGAACTGCAAACTCCCCTTCTACGACACAAGCTTTTAACTTACTATGAAAGGCGTATAAGGTTGTATTTGGGTTTATAACAAAAAACCCAGATACATCTTTTAAAAAAAACTGGCCCAAAAGCTGTTTTTTTAGTAATATATTTAAAAAAATAACACTTTTTGTATGCATGTATTATATGTACCTATACTAAATTTTTTACATGCAAAAGGCTTCAGCCGTGAATATCTGAATAAATAAATATATTTCAATGAGTAGGTGTAGTTACCTAGATAAGTGAATTAATATTTATGTTATTGTTGCCATTGCACTAGATTGATTATGTTGAACTGTTTGTTGTTTATTTTTACTGGGGTGATGGTTTGGCTATCATTTTGAAATTCAGATCCAACGAAAGAATGACGTAAATTTGTGCAGTTTATTTATTCTAATTCATGATATATGTACTTCTTCCTCAATACTCTCATCATTGTTATTCATTCCTTTGGTAACCAATACAGTTAAAATACAATGTAACAAATAAAAAATATAATGTCTTACAACAGTAAAAACTCCCATAGACAACCATATTATTTTGTGATTACTCTTCTTCTCTCACTGCCGTATGCCTTATTTTATATCTTCAGTTCATCGTGTAGGTGGTCTCCCTCTTTTTCTTTTATCTTGTTGAGGTCTCCATTCCATTAGCCGTTTCATTTTACTTTGATTGTCAACATAAATAAATGAATTAAATATGTTTGATTCCAGAGTGATTCGACATTTGTGCCTATAAGAACACCAACAGATAGAGAAGGGACCGTTACTTTGATTGTCAACATAAATAAATGAATTAAATATGTTTGATTCCAGAGTGATTCGACATTTGTGCCTATAAGAACACCAACAGATAGAGAAGGGACCGTAGAGAGTGATGACCAGAACAGCAGATCTGTGCGATTCAGCAAAGTTGCTGAGGTAAATTCAAATAGATTCAGACAGATCTCACCATAAGTAAATAACAATTGTCAAAGATTAGAAAATCAATGGATTAACAAATAACAAAGTATTTTTTTTGATTAACTGTGCCTAGTTCTAATACCATTTTATACGTTTGTATGCTGCAGGTCCGTCACATGTCTGAGAGCTGCGCTGTAGAGGCCCTGTTGGCCAGACTATCTCATGCAGCCTCCATGAGAGCCAGTGAGGCGGCCAGGAGGAGGGCAGCTAAACTCAGTGCAAGGAGACAAGCTAAGATAGCACTCTGCTTTTGTCTGCTGGTCAGTTGATACTAGTTTTTTTTATAAATATATCTAGGTTTTATGCGAAACATAAATACACATTTAAAACATTTTGATAGTAATCGGATCGAAAGGGTAAAAAGAAAAGGGTATCGGAAGGAGAAGTTATATTATTGTAAGAACAAAGTACTATTATTTACAACTTAAATTGGAGTGGTGAAGGAGGCAACAGAAGGGACCTTACATAAAGTATTGTAAAGAGCTGAGGATCAAGCTTACTGAAAACACCACCATTTATTTACACCAATACAAATAAATTATGGTACCGATCCTCAGCACTGAGGAAACGATTGAAAAGAAAAAGAACAATTGCTTAAAAAATTATCAATTGGAAGACTTTGTTGTCTATTAATAAAATATTTTTCTTTTTTTAATAGAATTGATACTGTAGCAAAAAACAAAACTAAAATAAATTGTTGTATTGTCCCAAAGAATACTTTTATTTACAATCTGAAGTGTATATTTTTGTGTTCTTTCTTCTTCTTCTTTATCTTTCAAAACTATTGAAATTTAGTACAAACATGCATAGTGATTCCAGAGTGATTTAATACAAATATCATCAAATAGATTTTATAATTGTTTACATTTTCCCATTTCTATAATATTGATTTACATCATATCCTTTATGTTCTATTCTATTTTCAAAGGCCATCCACTTTGTCCACCATCAACAAACTAAATTTAATAAATTGCTTTATTTGTTTGTCAGTGGTTCCTGGCCAACTACACATTCCAAGTGTCGCTGGCATTGACTGAGGCTGGCATAGTTACAGCTCTATCTTCAGCATCCAGCCTCTTCACTCTAATGCTGGCCGCTGTATTCCCCAGTCAGCCGGGGGATAAGATCACACTATCCAAGTTGATAGCTGTGTGTATTACTTTAAGTGGAGTGGTGAGTACAAATGAGGGGCTTGCCTGCAGATCTTCGTGGAAAATTTAAAATAAAGACCTGTGATTTGTTCAAATGGATTGGAATTTTTTAAAATTGATTTTCCGGAGGATAGAGATGGATTTTTATTGTATTGATTAAAGTATATTGTAGCCATATAAAATAGAAACATTTCTGCACTCACAGTTAAATATTTGTGAAAAATGAATTGATGAATATTTGCAGGGGAATATGACAAATAAACACAATAATTACTAATAGATTTAAACCACTTTTGTCTACTGCTAACAAGTAAGCTGTATTATTATTTTTTCACCCTTGATCGTTCCGCTTGGAAACACGGAAAGAAAATAAGCCTCTACCATTTTTAACATTTTTTTATTATTATCTCTGAGCAGAGAGGACACTCTCAATTGAAAGATGGAGATACTATCATCAGGCTAGTGATTAGAAAATACTGATGTAATTGTTAAATATTGCAGGTACTAGTCACATTATCAGATATGAAAGTGGAGGCCAAAAAGGTGCCCCTGGGTGTGATCCTCTCACTGACCAGTGCCTTCTTCTATGCAGCGTACCTTGTCTTCCTCAGGAGGAAGGTGGACCACGAGGATAAGATGGACATTCCATTATTTTTTGGTATATTTAAAAAACAGCTCTTCCACCCTCTTTAACAACCTCAGCAAATTTCAATAATTTTGCCAACCGAGTGGCCACGTACCACGACATTCCCAGTACTTTGATGTTGTCATTGCAACAATTTATTGCGAAAGAAGAACGTCGGAGCTATTGGAACCTTTGTGGACGGTGGAGTAGTGCTCTTTTTGGCTTTTGGATTGGCTGAATTAATTAAAACTCAGGAAGAACCTGCTATGTCCATAAACCTAGCTTTGAGATGTGAACAAAAATGAAAAACTTCAAAGTCGATTATTCCATGTTTAAAAAAAAATCAATGAGCAGAATCACATTGAGGAGTTTTTTTTTCACACTAAGGACACCTTTCAACAAAATTTAAAAAACATTTTCTTTGAAATTGTGCTGTTCTGTGATTATTTATTGAATGTTTGATTGTGTATTCCAGGTTTTGTAGGTCTATTTAATATGCTGTTGTTATGGCCCATGTTCTTCTTGTTCCACATCACATCGTGGGAGTCATTTGAGTGGCCCACCAAACAGCAGTGGGCTTGGCTGCTACTGAACGGCCTGGTAGGAACTGTGCTCTCTGAAGTCTTGTGGCTTTGGTATGTTTGTTATGTATTCTAACTTCTTTATCTATAAATTATAAATAATAAAATTATTTATTCTTACCCTTTATACTACTGTAATATTTTGTGAATACTTGCCATTTACAGGTTAGCCATCTATTTTGATTACCTTATTTTTATGGCACAGAGAGAGGACAACTTGTAGTTTATTCATTACATTCATTTAAAGTTGATATTTTCAACCGACGGTACTTGGTGGAAATTCATGTTGAATTAATTATAAATGAAGTATTTATTTATAGTACTATAAATAAATGTTTTATTTATAATTAATTTAACATTCATTTAATTCACTGAGAGATCTTTTCTATTCTAAACTCCAGCTTGATTACATAAATATTTTTAGTATAAGAAATAATTAGAGTCAAACAATAGTTAGATACATCAATTTACACTTATTTTTACTGCATTATAGTCTTGACACCCTAAAGAATTACCATTTTATTTGAATAAAAAAAATACTTTGTTTCCAGGGGATGCTTTTTGACTTCATCTCTAATTGCCACTATAGCTATAAGTCTGACTATCCCCATGTCCATGATAGCTGATGTACTGCTGAAGCGCATCGCATATCCGGGACTATTTTACGCTGGGACACTGCCCATGTTCCTCTCAATGTTTGGTGTCACATTGCTGGCACACTATGAGAACTGGGACCCAGCTATGGTTATGTTGAAGAAAATGTATTCATCTGTAAGGCAGGTTGCTATTCCAATGAGCAGAAATATAAGGTGTGTAAGTTTTTACATTCAGTATGTTTCAGAAAAAAAATAGTATACAACAGATATCATAATCAATTTGCATCATCAAAATCCTGAAGCATACAGAGTTTAGCAATGCACTCTCTTAACAGAATTGTGTCAGTGCGGGTTTTCTGTAAATATTACAATAATGATAATTCAGCCATGTATATTATTAATTTATATTTTCTTTACTGTACATCGATTACAAACGATTACATAAAAGGTAAACATTCAAGTTAGATACAATCAATATACAGAGGGTGAGTTTATCGGCACAAGCTTTTAGCTTGTTGTAAAAAGTGTATAAGGTTGTATTTGGGCTTATAACAAAAACCCAGATTAAGTTTTTAATGTGATTCAGATTTTTAAGACCTTCTGTAATCATCAATAAGGTCAGATCAAAATGATAATGATACATATCCTCTAGTCAGATTTGCGATTAATTGTAAATAGAGTTATTATCATGCACATGCTATATTTTTTTCATTTCTTTACTATACCTAAGTGCGTTAAGTTTTTTGCAACATAAAAAATAATTGAATATACACATTCTTTATTCTATTATTCAATTAACCATTCAATGTATCTTATTTTGTTTTAGGACACAAGAATTAGACGAACAGACTGAAGCACTGATTGGAATCAATTCGGGTGGAGACGACCACGAGGCGTAAACACAATAAATCACCAAGAAACATCAAAATGTATACTATATATCTATATAATAAATGATAGTAATACATAACCCTATTGTTAATACTACACCACTGTGTTAGTTACTACGTGAGATGTATTATTATATTATACCAGAATCCTACCATCGAAGCTGTCCTATAATATATAGACCACAAGTTTTTATCATTGTATTATTATTATTATGTTATTAACCAATGATACCTGCCAACGTTTCTGCTAGTGGAAGGGAAACTGCACTATATAGATACATATTTGACATGTTACAAACATATTGTTATAGTCCCCCTTATGCTCTTTATATGATGGTATTTTGACTTACGTCAAAAGTGCATTATATTTTCTGAAATCCATGGATAAAAAGTTATGTCAATTTTTTTATGGAAATAAGACAGTGCCACTTCGACTTTATATCATGAATTTTTTGTTGATACCAAGTATGGCGATGCCAAATCGGATTTTGAAAAAGATATATATACCTATATTATGTATTTTAGAAAAGTGGTACGATCAAGAACTAAAATTCGTAGATTTGAGAAAAAATCAAAAGTACATAGATTCGGAATAAAAATTATAGATTTGGCCAAAAGTATGTAGATTTTAGACAAAAATCTACATAAAAATATGTGGAGTTGGCAACCCTGATAAAATATGCAAGTATGTAAATGTAATTGTGTTGAAAATTTTGACATAGTGTATTTTCCTTCTGACCAACAGATTTATTGTACTGTATTATTATTAACTGTTTAAAACATATGTATCAAATTATATTATTGTAATTATATAATTAGAACATTCCATTATGTAATCAATGTTTTTGCAGTATTATAATCGTTGATTCCGTTAATCTTTGTTAATGTATGTAATATCAAAATTCCTAATTGTACCGTAATTTACTCTTGACATTCTAATTTAAAAAATGTATTCTTTATTTTAAAAATTGTTAAACAAAAAATATTTTGACTGTCACGCTCTGTTTGATTTGCTTCATTTTATATACTTTAAAAAAAATTGTTTTATGAATTAAGCGTGTATTGATTTTCATGCTTATTCAACATTCACAACTTGTGAAATAAAATCGCACTCAGTTTGATTTGCATCGTTTTATATACTTTAAAAAAAATTGTTTTATGAATTAAGCGTGTATTGATTTTCATGCTTATTCAACATTCACAACTTGTGAAATAAAATCGCACTCAGTTTGATTTGCATCGTTTTATATACTTTAAAAAAAATTGTTTTATGAATTAAGCGTGTATTGATTTTCATGCTTATTCAACATTCACAACTTGTGAAATAAAATCGCACTCAGTTTGATTTGCATCGTTTTATATACTTTAAAAAAAATTGTTTTATGAATTAAGCGTGTATTGATTTTCATGCTTATTCAACATTCACAACTTGTGAAATAAAATCGCATTCAGTTTGATTTGCATCGTTTTATATACTTTAAAAAAAATTGTTTTATGAATTAAGCGTGTATTGATTTTCATGCTTATTCAACATTCACAACTTGTGAAATAAAATCGCACTCAGTTTGATTTGCATCGTTCAAAAGTTTTAATTTGTGAATTGAGTGTACATTGACTCAATTAATTCTTGAAACACCAAAAAAAATTCTAGAAACATGAACAATGAAATTGTAGTTCAGAGACACAATTTAATTTTCAGTCATTTAAATTGAGCTTGATTAAGTTATGATACATACTATCAAATTTGAAACACAAATGTGAATAGCGAAAAGAGCTTTACTCAAGACTACCACACCATTAAGTTATTTAAGATTCCTTACCAAGTAGTAATGTTAAAGAAATAGATAAATGATTCAAAGAATGTGTATAACTCAATCTGAGCGTACTTAGTTTGTGCATGATGAAATGATAAAAGAAAAAATATAGAATGTAATATTATACTTATATTTTAGCAATACTTAATCTTGTTAAGTTGAAAATGTTTTCTCGTACTATGGAATGTGGGTTTTTAACCTAAAATTGGTCACATGAAATTGGGCGTATATTGAATGTGAACAAATTTTTATTTCACAATGTCAGCATTTATTTCTTGATTATCTATGTTATAAAAAATACATATATTGTAAAATTATTTTTGTTTTATTTTGTATTATGATTTTTTTTTTATTTTGTAAGTAAAACTTGAATCTATTTTTGAATGAAACAAGACAAAATCAATTGTTCAGGATTGTATTCAGATATAAAACAATTCAAATTCTTTGCATGTATTATTGCTCAAAATTCAATCTACACATGGTATTTAAACCATTCACCTAAAGGGCCAAATTTTGGGAAATATTTTTGAGTAGATAAAACAAAAATTTAATTCTTAAATATTTATCAATCTTTTTAATTTTATTATTGTAAACTATGTTTTGTTAACCATTTATATGCATATTGTTCTCAGAGTTCATGAAACCAATCACACAAAATTCTATTATCTTCACATCCAAAATGTAGCCTTGAATCTACAGATTTTAGAAAAATTACTGTTTTATAATCAATGACTTAAATTAGCACAGATGTTTAAGTTCAATTTTTGGTAAATCAAGATACGAGGATAAGTACACAAAAAAAATATATTATCTCAAACGTTATTGTGCATGAATATGGAAAGTTGTCAATAATAAATCAGTGATTATGTATGATAATGTATTAATTAAGTCTTCAAATTCATAAACAAAGCAATAGTTGAAGTTTCAAAATTCCTCTGTAAAATCCCTCTGTGGCACTTACAACATCTGTGCTCTAAGCCATCGAATTATATTTTGTCAATGTTTTGTAATACGTCATTTGTTTCATAATAACATCATTTCAATCTACGTAATCTAATGTAAAAAAGTTTTGTAATTCTGTTATTACGAATAATAAAATTATACATTTATTCCCCTTTATTTGGCTCTCCTGTAAAATTTCAATTTTACAGATCCGACGTTATATTTTGGGTGTGACGACATTCGGATACAGTGTATTTATCTAAGTTCACTAATACAGTCAGCCTAGACGACAAGCAAATATTAGAAAATATTTAATTTGTAGGTTTTTGTTTATTTGTGAAAATGAAAGAATATCACTTTCTAAATATGAATAACCAAAAAAGTCTAATTTTTTTTTAAAAATCGCCTTTAATTTTTATTGTAAATGTCGTACTGACAAAATAACTTGACATAAAAGCTTTTGCTCTTGAAAATGAGAGATTGATGTATTGTTTCATTGCAACAACTCCGTGGATAGTTACCGGCAACTGTGTGTACATATTATTATATTTTAGTACAATAGTATTAATAGTACTTAATGATTATAACTAACAATAGATATGGTGACGCTTATACAGTTATTTTGTTTCACAGCCTACTACTACTACTACTATACCATCACGGCATATCCCACAAGTGGGGTAGCTAGCAGACCAGCTACACAGCCTAACTTGTGTTTTATCGTTTTAGACTTCTGTATTTTTGCTAACTACACAATATTATCAATTTATTCTTTGTATTGATAATTTTTACAAAATTGTGCTATAAAGATGTAAAGAATGTTATTTTATTACTAATAATGTCGTGTAAAATGTGCAAATACTAGAAGATGAAACAGTATATGTAAAGATTTAAGGACTTTTTACATTCTTAACACACATACCATCACGCTGCTTCTCTCGCGGGGTAGGCAGAAATTTCTTGATGTAACTGTAAATCTATATTTCTAAGAAAATCGTTTTTTGCAAAAAAATATTTGTTCACCCTTCCGATAAAACACCGATATAATAATACATAGTTTGTTTCAAAGATTTTCTTTTGTCTAGATAATAATTGAAAACTTTGTGGCCAAATATATTATTTTAATTATACTTTTGATAACAAAAAATATTTATTATCAATTACCAAAAAAATCATATGTCATTTGCTTAGCTGCTTACAAAAATGTTGAAAGTAATTTGAAAAAACATCCTTACAAAATAAATAAAAAACAACAATAATGGCTGTTTTAATGTTTTTTGACAATAAAATATTAATAATTATTTTTTATTGAAACGTCTTGAACATGTTACTCAAATATATGTACCTGTCGTTAAAACAATATTAAACATTAGCTTGGCTTTAAAATAAATTAAATCGGTCTAATTATAACATTGTTTGCACATATCCTGTATTTAAAATAATTATGTATCATTTGGAATTATATTACATTATTTCATAATCATATCATTTGTTATTTCATATCTTACTCATTTCTTGCTCAAACATATTTATTCTATAATCTAACGTCATGCAGCTTTGAAAACTTTTTAGTAATTAACTTATTTTTAAGTATTCAACCAATAAGCTACTATTTCGTTAATTAGCTCTTAGTGAAATTATTTAATTTCGTGACAAATAAAAGATTCCTTTTGTTTTAATTAATTTTTGCATGAAGGTCATGAATATGTTTTGGAATGTAATAACAACTATTTTTATTTCAAAATTTTATTTCAACAAAGCTCTATGAAAAACTTATTGAATTTTTAATTTATTTATTTGAATTGATCAAAAATGAATGTCACAGTACATGTACTTATTAGATTGAAAATATTTTAGATACAATATTGTATGTGATACAGATGTAGTTTTATTTACCACATTTATACATATATTATTTTTGTAGTAATACATTTTATGATAATATTTTGTAAGGCATTGTCTCGCAAATATCTAAGAAATTGGAGTACTGTTTGTCTAGAATAGTATGCATCTAATTATAATGCCGAATCTCTTTAACATGTTGGATATATCATACAATGTCATGTAAAAAACTTTGAAAAATAAATTATTATCCTTGCCAGCAATTCTAAAACATTTTATCCAAATCATAATTTTGCAAATCAAATGTTTTTGTGTTAACACTTTGGAAATTCATTATAATTAAAATGATTTTAAAAACACTGTATAATTTCCAAATTAAATTTATTCACCTCAAACGTTTTCGCCAAGGCATCATCAGGAGGATGATGCCAAGTAGAAGCCTTGGCGAAAACGTTTGAGGTGAATAAATTTAATTTGGAAATTATACAGTGTTTTTAAAATCATTTTAATCATAATTTTGCATTAGTTTCCTTGTATAAAAATCGCATTTGGTTTATCATTAGATTATTTTTTATAGGTCATTGATTACTGAAACAAAGATAAATTTGATTATTGATTGTTGCAACTATGCAATTCCGAAACTGTAAAAAGAGATTTTGAAATATAAAAATTCTCACTTGCTGTCAAGTATACCTAAATGATTTTTTTAACCCTATTGAAGTAATGTATCTCATGTTAAAAGTTGAAGATAAATATTAAAATTAAAATGTGTGATACTGCACCAATTTGATCCTTTAGTCTATATTCTGTATTATAAATATAACTTATTTAAACATTGGTATGACTGCTGAATGTTTGTTTGTGCTCGTGCAAAGTTTATTTTGTGACATATAATAAATGCAAGGTTGTATAATAATCTAATATTAAAAGTATTGAATGATAGTTATTAACGAGGAAGGGAACAATGGTAAATTGGATGTGATATTGTGAATGATTGAATGTGTTTAAATTATATATTTTAAATACATACCTTTTATGAGATAATGTTTGTTAATCACATCATTGTAATTCTTCTGTATGTATCAGGCACCATGATTATGTAAAAATGTTTGCTTTAGGGTCGATTCACACTTAACTATAACAATATAGTTCTATGTTAGTTCTTCAGCAATTCTGTAATGATTTTTATCTATACATGTTGGTTCTACCGCAGAATCTCATCAATAATTTCCCATATTTTTTGATGAACTTATTCAATCAATCGCAGCGTTTTTTTAATGCAGCATTTATGTGATTCAATGAAAATGTTGTTGGAACAAAATATACTAGCATGCTTGCCATTACCTAAACTGATACTGATAGTATTGTGATAGATAGAATTGACATAGAGATGTGTAGAACCATTCATAGAAAATATGTTCAACATTTTTTTTTAATCCATACTGATTTTTATCACTATACCAGAATGCTCTTGTCAGATATGTGTTAATACACCCTCATGTATTTCGTCTAGTGATGCTCTTGGATCAAACAGTTCAAAATCGCTAAATGATAATATTTATTATAAATAACTTGACCCTGAATGAAATAAAAAGAATTTAGAATGAAAATAAATAAATTGATTGGCGTGAAATTCTTTTGACTGTACAATTTCTTTTATATCTGAAATAGTATTTATGTATCTTCCATGATAATAGAGAAATAAAAAAAAATCTAATTGCCAATACATTTGTTCATAAGTTCTGAAGGAATGATAGAAATAAATGTTCCATCTCTCTTTTTTTCATTGTCAATGTCGGAAAGAAATGAGAAAGAAAACAACTCAACTAATCGTGGATAGATCTCTTTCTTTTGATTATTTTAACCATGGGTGGAAAAAAGAGAAAAAATATTTGTTAAATACATTTGGAGCATAGTTTGTATAGACCAAATTAGTAACAATAATTAATTATCGAATGTGGCTCCTTTCTCATATAATTATTGAAAAACAGAATACATTCTCATTTGTCTGCATTTATTTATTTTATTAGTTTGATATGAGCATCTTTTATTATTCCCCCCCCCCCCCCTCTAGCATGTTTCGTTTTTTGATATAATTATTTTTCTGCAAATGTTATTCATTATTCTTTATTTTATTCTATTTATTTATTGTGTTTTATTTGTTTTTGTATTTTTATTGTTTTCACTCACATTTTGATTTTGTAGTTCACTTTGTTAGTTTGGTTTGTAACACTGACAGTAAATTTTATTATAATATTAATGTGCACTAATATGATGTTAATGTAAGTATTCTATTGAAAATGTTTGTCTCAAATAAATTTTATTTTATTTTTTCTGTTGTACAGCATTAATAATTATTTGATTAAACATTTATATTGATTTTGATTGTTTTTATTTTATTTTACCTTTTCCTTCTCTAATCTAAAAAGTTCTTATACCTACTTCCGATACTTAAATACTGAGTAGCTATAAAATGGTTTATTTCTCTTGCATATTAGCTGAATAACATAACAGTACATATGTCTTGCAAGTAGACAAAACCATACATCGAAAATCCTTGTGTTAATGCGTCAAATGTTAGAATCATCCCTTTATTGAACGTTAGGAATATTATTTAATTTTAAAATCCTCATTCCTTTTAGATATTATAAGTAGTTCAACAACATAGAATACTTATGTAAATTTATTATCATTTATATTTTACAAAAGGTCAAAATGAATTACACAAAAGGTCAAAAATGAATCATGTTTAAACTGATTTATAAACATAATTACATATTTTCTTAGTAATTGCCTGGAGCAACATTGTTTAAATCCTGTAAAGAATAACTTTATTCATACTCGAAGAAGATTAACCAGCGGTTTACCTATTCTAAGTATTAGTTTCTTAAGTTTCTTGAAAGTAACTATAGTCAATGAAATTACATTTTAACAATGTCTTAATGAAAAAAATGTAACCGATCTATGATCAAAAAGTGTTTTACAAAGAACTGCATAAAAGGTCTTGTTTAATATTTTTATATGTTTATTAAATACTATTTTTTCTATTTCCACAAAGATCGCTTAATTTTTTTAAACCTTAAAAAGGAAAAAAATATGGTAGCATTAAAATTTGAACAAATTTTTTATTCAATATATAGAAACTAACATCATATTTTAAAATTTGAAAAGTTTAATAAAATAGTAAGAAGATAGATATTATGTAGTATATTAAAAAAATAATCAATCGTTTACGAGTATTTAAATGTGCCTAGAAATTAAACCCTAAATGATTTTCTAGATAACTAAAGGGTCTCCCAAATGATGTATTTTCTTATTTTTGGATAGATAAACATTTGATAGGAATTGATGCTACATAATTGGAATTTCAAACTCAAATATAAAAAAAAATTCAAGGGCTGGTTAATGTCTAAACACAAATTGTCGTTGCATGGATAAAACCTTTTACGTGTCAAAGCTGCATTTTTCAGTAATAATATTTTGATAAAAAATTTAACGTAAATTGATGAAGGAAGAAAGCAATTGCAATAATTTTGAAAACAAAACTATTTTTTATCAACATGAGCACATAGAAGGATTTATTGGTGCAACAACACAATATTAAAAATTTAAGAATAATTAAAATTTAAATTTCATTATAAATCTACTTCACTTTGTACTGTTGACAGTAATAGTGAAAAAACATTCCATGATTTTCAAATTTATTTTGTACTTAAATAAAATAACTTGATTGACAATATATTGTATAAATATATTATAATATATAAATCTACATATTTAGTAGACTATATTAACTACAATATTAAAGGTAAAAATATCTGAATAATTATTGGTAAAATTGTATGTAATATCTATATTATATTTTAGTAAACTGCAAGATAAAACATACCTAGTAGATAAGTATACTATGTATATTTATATTATTACCAATGTATAGCCATTTCCATCAAATAAATAAGTCTATAATATTTATTGCATTTTTATATGAGGTGTACAGAACCATAGTGGATTAAGTTCATAAAATTTAAACCTGAGATTTTTGTAGATAAAGCAATGGATTATACTAGTCGCATTGAGAATAGAACACAATGTTAAATGTAGAATCATAATAATTATGTGGCTTAAATATTGGACATAGAGCTATGTTTGCTTTGACAAACCAATAGCAAGAATCCTCCAATGAAAAAATAGACTCGATCACCATGTTTCTGAACACCTCATATTCAAAATATAATTAATTATTTGTTTCATTACCATGTATATACTTATTATCATAAATGATATACTCAATTTATTTATTTATTATCTATCAATATTCATGAAGCATAAAGTATTATATTAATAAATCATGTACTAAATGTATTGTAAATTGTTTTCAGTTTATCAACATAATAATTATTAAAGTTTTAAATACATATTATAAATTATATATTTTTATTCAAAAATTCACACCTTTTCCAAAAAAGCTTGTTCTTGGTTGAACTTGTCATTTTTTATATTCTGAAAAGACAAATCTGTACTGGACATAGGCCCACAAATACATGCCAAATACCTTCAAATAAAGTTTTCAATTTTCTTGTATCACGAAGGTGAAGTAGGTTTTCTTTTGGGAAAAATCGAACCCGGAAATAACCATCACCTCTAACGGGACATGAGTTACTATAGATGGTATAGACAACATAGAAAACTATACAAATATCGTCAATGTATCCATGAAACCTCTCATGTTTCAATTTTTTCAAGAATGAGATATTGATACCAAATTATTCGTCTCGTCGAATCGCGTCTACAGATGAAATAACTATACATTGAGATATCCACGAAAAAGTAATTGAGGGAAATTAAATCTCTTATGTGCTGCTTTTTCTTGATAATTCAAGATAACTCGCATGTACTATGGGTAGGTTGGAAAATATCGCGCTTCTGCGATAAACTCGCCCATTGCACATATTTATTTGTTCAGTAATAATGTTATCATATTTTTTTCTTACAGAACAATTGTTTCGCTCAATATTGGGTGGAACGCCTAAAGAATAATATAAAAAAATGAAATAAGGATTTATTATTATTATTATGACTTGGTTCTTGGTTATGGTTCTACAATTTTTTTATTCATGCCTAGAATCCTATAAATTCGATATACTGTAAAATTTCTAAGACACCTTCCACGTAACGAATTAGACATATTGAAAATGTCAACCAGCAAAATAGTTTATTTGTTATGTCTTGTAAAATCTTGACAAATGCACATAGGAGGTTTCATAAATCCACCGACGATATACATATAAATGGAATAACTATAGAAATTGATTTGTTTCTTCTTGTAAATATGTTGTTTTTTCTTGTTTTTTTTTCTTATTTTATATGGAGAAATGGTTTGTTTGTGTGTTGTTTCATGTATGGATGGTTTACAGCAGTGTTTTCTTGTTATGAATGTGATTGTGTAAATATAGGAGATGAATGCTTTTTGTAATTGTGTATATGTTTCTATATGATTGATATGTTTGTGAGATGTTTGCCCCAGTACAGGATATACCTAGTTGGGCAGCATCAATAAAAGTATGTATGTTAAAATCTTTTTAGTAATAAATAAATAAATTTTAAAAAAAACTATAAATTAATACAATTTCATGGTTAGCTGTTGTCCAAAAATCCGAAAGAAATCAACAAGTCATCAGAAAAAAAATACTTCCGTTTCACATAATTAGATGGGTGACATCTAGGTATCTCAAATCTGCTAAAAATAATAAGTAATTTTCTTTTATCATAATTAACTATGTACCTGAGAGCCACTAGGACTCAAGTGCATATTTTTGACAAAAATGGCAAATTTACAAAAAAAAACGGAAATAACACAACAATCGTGAGACTTAGAATAGAAATGCTTAGTTAGGGTCATAAGAATTGAAGTGCGCATCATTATGGTATTTACAATATACAGCTTATTACTAGTAAAATGTTGAAATTTTTTCGATTAAAAATTTGAATTTGAAAATGGCATTTTAGTGCATAAGAGTAAATCTCAGGTACAGAAAATTTAAAAAATATGTAGGTAAGTATTTTTTTATAATGTACCTGTACCTAACGTTTTAAACTTTCGATTAATCTATGGGTTTTTTTAACTCTTTCAAGGTTTTCCTGTAATACTTTTATGCTCCCATGATCTCCAACCCATCTGCAATCCCCTCCTAGAACTCTATGACTAGCCCATTACCACTTCAATATAGATATGCTTCTCACGATACACACTTACATAGATAATCATAAAATTACTTAGGTACCTGCATAAAGATAGGAGTGCCTAGATGAAAGACTCTTATTGCAATTTTATTGCACCTGCACCTATTCTAGTCATCTAATTCAAATAAAACATAACTCATCTTTTGTTGCAGACCTTCACAACATAACCTATATGCAAATATATAATATGCACGTATTACATTTTAATTGCACTCACAATAATAATACATACTTATCCACAAAATATTATGGTTTTCTAGGTAGTTTACGATAAAAAGACGGATTGTATTAATTTGCTAAATAATTGTATTAATTTGCTAATTAATACCCAATTATCGTGTGTTATTATAATAAAATAGTCACTCCTAGAATTTACACCCACACCTCTACTCGTTTTGCACCTAAATGGTTTTTATATTAACAGCGATAATTTATTGACCAAACACTTCAGTAGGTATCTCAAAGAAGTTTCAATTAGGATGTACTAATACCTGCTATACTTACCCAAGACATGGTTCCTTAGAAGAAATCACTTTAGAATAATAATCTCGACAATATTGCTGTATAGCAATTTCGTCTAACCAACCGTACTTCATTTCAAATATAAAATTTTCAATGACGATTTCATACTTTCACTAGAAGTCGAACACAAGTCCTCTGTGTTGCAAATCAAGTGCTTTAACATTTAGGCAACAGGGGTGTGTGGGTACCCTCTGAATATTTTTATTACTAGCTGCAAATTTACTTATTACTTTCAGAACGGGTGACTGCACTCATTGCTGTGCAGCAGGCTAATAGAAGTTCACTTATTACTTGTTTAAGTATTCGCAGAATTAAAAATGCCATAAATTATGGAGGTATATACCTATTTACATTTACGCATATTTTTTTCCTGCTGAGATCGCCTTGGTCAAAAGCTGTTATGGTTTCAGTGCAGGGTGATATTTTCAGACTAATTATAATATTATCTATACATACATGATAGACTTTTTTTATGGCGGCTCATCCCGTTGGATGTTATGGCCATAGTATCATCTTTCATATAAACATAATAGACTTCGCTGTCCTAAATACACATAATATACAAACGACCGTCGCAGAAAAAATACGTAAATGTACAGAACTAGCAGGAGAAATAAAAAATATTTGGCATTCTAGGTCCGTTTATATAATACCTTCAGTCATGTTAGCTACAGGGGTAACTCCGAAATCTTTAATAAATAATTAACAAAAATTAGATTTACCGGTTAATTTGTACATAAAAATTCAAAAATTTATTATAATAAACACTTGTAATATTGTTGGAAAGTTTCTGAACACAGATATTTCAGGCACAATGCTGGTATTGTGAACCCGCGTTTTGAGCCTAATCCTTTGATATCCTGCATATCTGGATAGGTGAATTTTTCCCGGCATTAGACTGTTAAGTTTTTGTGTGACCGTGACTGATCATATGGAGACTTATCTGGTTGTATAATGCTAAGAAGTGTGGACGGCAATTCTGCCGCCAAGTTAAAAATTCATAATATGCAATTATACATTAACCAAACAAAGAACGTCCTTTTTGTTTTTGGTAGGTATACATAGGTAGGTTTATATAATTATAAAATGTAAATGAAAGACATTCAGGATTGGTAATAATATGTAGGTGATCATAACGAGAACACGCATCAAAATGATTTAAAATCAATTAGGCATTGACAAAGGACACACGCCAACTCAATAATGATAAATTTATGACACATGTTTGTAGGTATATTTAAATTACATGATAATATTTCGTGTTGGATTACTGGAATTCCTTCAACCACTGACTGTTATGTAATGTATGCGAATGTCGTGAGATAATTGAGTTAATATAATTAAGATAGCTCTTTATAAATAATGTCCTAATGGACTATTAACAAAATACTTATTAATTGAAGAATCGTCACTCTTCAATAATATGTCAAAGATGTAGGTATAATGAATAGATAAGAACTTGTGCACCTAATATCCAAATAACATAACCATTTGGCGTTCGATCATCTTCTTTCTTTTTCTTATACAAAGGGCAGAACATGACAAAATGTAGGTATTGCAAAATGATTTTCATTTTAAAGGGCTGTAAAATAAGCCAAGGCTGGGTTAAACTTTGCATATCTTAAAAAAATATTAATCCATTCGTCTTTTGATTTTTTTTCAATGGACACAATACTTCTTCTTCATATCAATGTATGATAAATCTTCATATCAATGTATACATATCATCATGGCATCTCCCATAAATGAAATACCTAGTGAACTGATTGCATGCAATGAACATACAAGTTGCCCTATCTGTTACTATATTAGTCCAACAACTATCAAGTGTATGTAACTTTTCATCGTCTCAGTTTTCCCGATTTGTAAATTTGGTTCATATACTATACTATTAGTACGGTGAAAAAAATATACATACACTATTAGTAGGGTGAAAAAAAGTTATTATCTGGGTGCCAATAGAAGTAAAGACATTCAGGATGGGTGACATATCTCATATCTGAACTGAACATATTAAATGTCTTAAATGTGATGTTTTAAAAATACCTCTCTGCGTCTTGCAAGATACTCGAAAACTAACAAAAAAAGGTGGGAGAAGTATTCTTTACCGGGGACTCCACTGAACTCCGGAACTTCCTAGGTTTATCTAGGATGTCCAACAACATTCACCTGCAGGGCTACTCTTGACAAAACTAAACACGATCTTAATCTAGTCTTGATCTTGATCATACGTCGCACGAAGTGACTATTGGCCAAAAATACACGCAAACCGATGGCGCGTTAGCGGTAGCGCGGTGTTTTTGACCATAGTCCCTTCGTGCGTCGTATGATCAAGATCAAGACTAGATTAAGATCGTGTTTAGTTTTGTCGAGAGTAACCCTGCTGGTTACATTCTAACCACCTTGCCCATTTTGAAATACTTTTTCGAAATTTAATTCGTCAAAAGTACCCACAAAGATTGTTATGTATCGTACCAATTCATACTTAATGAATTTCCAATTATACTCAAGTATACGAGTAGCTAAGTACAACTCTTTAGAAATACGTTTAAACATCAAATCATTACACTATAATTAAGTAAATAATAATATTATCCAGGTTAATCGATATCACCTGTTAGGCAGGTATAAATATATTATGAAAATAGGAATACATTATTCCTAATTACGTCACAATGATATTACAGAATTAATTATTAATTCCTAATTACAAGCATGAGTATTAGTGTTACACATGACATATTATACTTTGATGTAGGTCCCTATGTAATTACCTAGTGCTAGTCTATTATTAATAATATATCTATTTTATTGTAACTGTTATTGTTTTTAATGGTTAGTATGACACTGAATGTAAATATACAACAACAATATTAAATTAATTAAAATTAACTGTCGATACAAATACGTACATATTCATTTAAATTATGCTTGATGGATTTTTTACACCTGCCTAAGTGAATATCTGATAATATTACCTACTCAATAAACATAACTTTTCTATTTTTGAAGAGGTAACACTATGAAAGCTCATTTTTAAAATTTAGGTAATAAAAATAAAAATATAACACTGTATAACTTTCACTATTTAATATTTTGCTTAAAAGCTTTTCGGACATACGTCCATCTTCAGTAATAAATATCTTATAACTAATGATAAAAGACAAAAAGGAACAAAACGTTAAACATTATAAATAATTGAGAGTGGGGGGGTGGGCGGGGTTAATGGAATTATAATAAGGATCTGTGTAGTTATTGGTAGAGGTGTTGGTTCAAGGTAATGAATGGGTAGAGGTAGTGAAAGGGTGGGTTAAAGGAGAAATGAGAGGAGGTATTTGTATATTAATAATATTATCATTATTTTTGTTGATTTCCACTGCTTCTAGAATATTCATTTTATGTCCTTTTTTGCATGTATATAAGACTTTTAATCCTTCTTGATTGAAAGAATGACCCGATTCTTTGGCATGGTCCGCCATTTCTGAATTAACTTTAATTGTATTCAGAGCCATTCTATGTTCTTTATATCTGGATAAGATTTTTCTTCCAGTTTGGCCAATATAATATTTGGGGCAATCATTACATTGTAATTTATAGATACCACTATGATCGAGTTTATTGATTTTAGATTTTGTATTGAAAATGTTTCTCCCAATGTTGTTTGAAGTATAAAATGCTGGTTTAAAAGTTGTTTTTTTACAAGTATTTAAAGCGTTATATGTTATCTGTCCCATAAATTCAATTCTTTTATATGTTAATTCTTCATTTGACTGTGGTTGTGTTTTAGGATAAATATATTTGTATGTTAGAACATTTCTTTCTTTTTTATGCAATATTTTCATAATATCGCACTTTTTGTAACCATTGTTATTTGCAATATCTAAAATTGTTTTTAATTCTTCGTTATAATTTTCGGATGATAAAGGAATGGATAACAATCGATGTATCATTGAATTAAATGCGGCCATTTTATGTGATGTAGGGTGGCATGATGTTGAATGAATTATTGTGTCTGTATACGTAGGTTTCCGATAAATTTTAAAGTCGAATTTGTTGTTTTTAATTGATATCGATAGATCCAAAAAATTAAGTATTCCTTCTTCTTCTACTTCTAATGTGAATTGAATGTTGGGATGCTGTTTATTAAGATGTGTTAGGAACATGTCTAGTTGCCTTCTTGTACCTGACCAAGTACAGAAGATGTCGTCGACGTATCTATGATAATTTGAAACATGTTGAATAAGTGGATTATCCGATTCAAACAGTTTTTTCTCAAAGTGGTCCATGAAGATATCTGCCATAATTGAACTTAAAGAACATCCCATAGGTAGTCCTGACGTTTGTACATAGATGTCATCTCTAAATTGGAAATAATTTTGTTTGAGACAAGTTTTCAAAATTTCTTCAATACTTTTTGCCATTTCACTATTTTCACACTTTTCGCGCAAAATTGAATTCACTATTTGTAATGTTTCTTCTACTGGGATATTTGTGAATAAGCTTTTTACATCAAATGATACGAGAAAACAATTTTTAGGAGGTATTATTTTATTGAGTTCTTCACAAAGCATAACCGAATTCTTAACTGTGTACTTAGGTTTAAATTGAGTGACATTTAAAAATATTTTGTTTATAAATTTAGATAATTTGCTCGATGGTGCATCTATGTATGAAACAACAGGTCGAATAGGTATATTATCTTTATGGATTTTTGCCAGACCGTATAATTTTGGTGTTTTTGGGTTCATAATAGTTAAATGGTCTTTATTGTTGTTTTGAAAAAGTTTATTATGTTTTTTTATAATATCTTTTGTTTCTTTTTGAAATTTATCCGTTGGGTTTTTAAGCACTTTGGTAAATTTAGAATCGTCAGAAATCACTTCTTTTATCTTATTTACATAGTCATTGTCGTTAAGTATAACAATAGAATTCCCCTTATCGGCTTTGGTTATAATTAAATGTTTTGTTTTTATGATGTTAATAATTTCATTGAGGATTTTATGATCTTTATTTTGTTTCACTGGTTTATTTATGACTTCTTTAATTATTTTGGCACATTTATGTTTAAATATTGGTTCTTCTTTATTTAGAGCAATATCAAGGTCTATAGCAAGATTTTGTATATTTTTTGAATTATATAATGGTGTAAGATTAAATTTAAATCCTCTTTTTAGGAAATTTAAATATTTTTCGTCAAAATTTACACTACTTAAATTAATTACTTTATTATAAAACACTTTTTTGACATTTTGATGTTGTTCATTATTTTGTATTTTAAGAATTTGTTGGTCTTTGAGATTTTGTAGTTTTTTATCTAGACATTTCTTCTTTTCTGTAGCTTTAATGCTCACAAGATCGTACACTTTATCCTCAAAACTATCCCACTCAACACTGTGTAGTTCTTTAGTTAGGTATGTATGTAAAATTTTTATATAGGTTTTAATATTGTTTTGATTTATGTAAGCAGATTTAATTTCATTACGAATCCAAATTACTTTACATTTATGTAACGCGTCTATACTTGAAAACGATTTATTATTACACTTCACATTTGTATATTTAGGAAATATTTTATTTTTAATACACTCCCGATTAAAATAAATCTTTAACGATAACAATCTGTCTTTAGTCTTTAATTTTAAGAACTCTTCTAATTTTTGTGCCATACTCGCTGATAATAACTTTTCTATTTTTGAAGAGGTAACACTATGAAAGCTCATTTTTAAAATTTAGGTAATAAAAATAAAAATATAACACTGTATAACTTTCACTATTTAATATTTTGCTTAAAAGCTTTTCGGACATACGTCCATCTTCAGTAATAAATATCTTATAACTAATGATAAAAGACAAAAAGGAACAAAACGTTAAACATTATAAATAATTGAGAGTGGGGGGGTGGGCGGGGTTATCAATTATTTATAATGTTTAACGTTTTGTTCCTTTTTGTCTTTTATCATTAGTTATAAGATATTTATTACTGAAGATGGACGTATGTCCGAAAAGCTTTTAAGCAAAATATTAAATAGTGAAAGTTATACAGTGTTATATTTTTATTTTTATTACCTAAATTTCAATAAACATCTCATCTGCTCTACCGATCAGATTTTGCAAACTTCTTTTAGTGAGAAATAGGAAAGGTGTTTCGATGCTTACGAATCGACTAAGACTGGTTTACATAAGTGCACTTATGTACTTTATCATTGGTACGATGATAAGTTCCACCAAATGACGGCCAGTGTAACGCGGAGGTAAAGCTCTTGTAGGTAAAGTCACGATGTCCGGGTTCGATTCCCGGCCAAGGCAAAATGAAGAATGACCTTTATCAAATCGTTCTAGGTCTGGCCAATTGCCCACCCATGAAGACAATTTTGGTTTGAATGTGCGAATAAATAGGAGTCTATGACTCCTAAAACATCCGGATTCAATGTTCTGGGTATGAGTCTTTTGCTATTTTATTTCATGTTTTATTTTATGAATGTTTTTTTTTCTTTTCACGGCTAGAGTATGCAGGAACACGGCACGGACATCGAAGGAATGTGATAAAAAGATTCCACACGTGGAAGTTATAGTTGATTCGTGGTTTTTGTCAGACCAGCCCATCAGGCTGCCCACCACGAGGCCTCCGGTGCGGTCATGATTTGCTTAGTCTAGATTTCGGAAAAATAAAAATCCCCAGACTTCTTCGCTATCCGGGTGGTTGGTGGGTCTCCTTCAATGTTCTGGGTCTAAGTCAAAGAACAAATATTATTAACTCTCACTAGATTGTTCCATAGAACCATGCCGTTCTTCTACTTTCAGCGTTTTATTACAATATTTCAACTAAACATGATGTTTAATAAAAAGGTATCAGGTGTATAGTATCAATTGTTTGCGTAAAACTATCATTGCTCTTGATTTTTTTCTATAACGATTTAATTATTTAACTGATGCCTTGAAGTTGTCAAGCGATTAATGATAATTATCAAGAATTATGTAATTAGAATTATTATAAACTTATTTAAAGTACTGTAATTAAATAACCGATGGTCTTAGAGTTCCTGCTTACTCCTCCATCTTGTGCATGAATTGTAGTGTGTGTCCTATAAAAAATATCAAACTGAAAAAATACAGGAATAATGTCGGTGACTACGTATCTTGTGGCATAAGCAGTAAGAAGATATAGGCAGTTAATCCAAAAACACATGAAAAGTTCATTAAGGAACGCGGGAAAACCACCAGTGCGATTTGGTGGAGTTTACCTTACTAATTATTTTAACATCAACTGGATAAAAATGACACAGTATTGGACTATATGAAGACCTTAAGAAAGTTATAATGTAGAAGTAGATTTTATTGAGCTAAGAAGAAGAGGAAATGAATTGAATTGAATACGATTATTAGGTGCGATTTTGTAGGTGATGATATTATAGACAACTAAACATTATTCAAAGCTCATAACTAAGAGATCCTAAGCAATCGAGAATGTCCTCGGGCAACGGCCCAGTTCGCCTTTAAACCCGCCTCTGTATGATAATATTATAATGATATTCACACCATTTATCACAGATATGGCTACATAATAATATTATATTAATAATTTTAATGGGTAAAGTTTAGTTTATATTTGATGTAACTAACTACTAACCAATGTATCACTTGGATAGCTGCTCATATCCTGGATTCATTTAAATAGATACATTATTGAAATAAACGTACCATTAAAATAATCAAGCTGATTACGTAATTATCTTCATTTTAAATTAAATACAAAGTTGTAAATTATTCAACAATATATTCAACAATATATATATGTATCTAAAGCGAAAAAAATTCAATGTGGCAAAAGTTGATTTGTGGATAACATACATACATAATTATGTACATATACATCTTCTTCGCCTTGTCCTAGTTGGGTCGGGGGGCCATTGCGCCCAGGTACCTTCTCCAGAGATCCCTGTCCACTGCTGCTTCCAGGACCTCTGGCCACTCCAAACGAAGCCTTTCAACACACAAATTTGTGGATAACTATATAGATATTAACCTACCTTTTATAATGTAGAATTCTATTGGTTTATTCCTTGCTACCTCACTAAGCTACCTTATTAAGCTCTAATATCTTGAATTTCCCTATAAGAGCTTCAAAAAACTCTCGGGCATTTTTTATAATATTTATTTATTTTATTCTTCACTGTACATTGGTTACAACAGATTCAATTTACTTAAATTTTAAGACCTCAATTGGTTAACTTTATAATAAAATAATTAATGAATTACTTATCATCCATATAAACAATCCTTTTGAGAACACAGGGTGGAACGAGCCGCTTCAATTTAAAGCAATTCTGCTCTTATTGAAACACCTTTTCTCACGACATTCTTAACCCTCTAATTTCGTTGTAGTACCTACCCACTCATGTACATACCTATCATAATTGATAATAAAAATAAATACTTATACTTACTTACCAATCTTAAAATATGTAATGAGTTTAAATTACCCAATTATATTCCTAATATCTATACTTAAGTCTAAACATTGTAGTTAAATAGTATCTCATTCACACTATATATCTAATTACATAAATACCTAAACACATACATACATTGTAAGGAGGTGAAGCGAACTGATTGATCATTGTCTGCGTATTACCGTATAACCGCGAACTTTGGCGCGAATACTACATATTTTTCAGGTCGCGCGTATGAAAATTTAAATTTTTACGTTTATACCCAGTATTTTTCGCGCGTGCAGGTGACAATGGAATCAAACGATCTTAAAACAGTAAAGGCTTTCTTCGCACAACAAATGAAGGATCTTGAGGAGAAGATCGCGAGACAGCGGCAACAGCTAAAAGATATGCATGAGAAAGTGACCTGTCAACAACGCCCCGATGATTTGATGTCTGACTTTAAAGCCTTTAGAGACGAATTATTTAAGAGGGTGGAGGCTCTGGAACAAAAGATGGATGATGCGGATGACCGGATAGAAGAGATGGACAGATTTCGGCGTAGAAAATTTCTCCTTCTACACGGCGCTCCTGAAGACTTATCTGTGGAGTCTGCGTTACGGGAGACACCCCTCTCTATTGATCCTGCCTGCATTAAAGATATGCACAGGATTGGAAGAAAGACTGAAAAATCTAGGCCTATTTTGATTGAATTTGCTACATTTTCCCACAAAAGTGATATATGGAAGAGGAAATCTGTATTAAAAAAATCAAGATGGCTGCTGACGGAATCTTTAACACGAAGAGCTCTCGAATTATTGACTACGGCGAGGAAGAAATACGGAGTAGGAAATAGTTGGTCGACTAATGGAATCATATTTGTTAAACTACCGAATAACTCTGTGAAAAGAATAAGCAAGTTGACTGACCTGGATGGTGTGAATTTAGATCGAAGACAGTTGAGACCACGATCCAATAAATAACCTCTGTCACAAGAAAACCATTTCACTTCACACGGTTTTTGCACAGTAATATGCATCATTTCTTTTTTATTATTATTATTGTTTTTGATTCTCCCGAACTTGTTTCACTATTTTTATGTTTTTAAACACTTTTATCACAAGCACTTAAACTTTTTAGCTGTGGGAGGCCATGTTTACAAAATAAACAATTGTGAAGTTAGCCACATCTAGGGTCGCTCCATTTCTTAAGCATGTTTACAGGTGTACCAACTGGATGATTCCACAGACAACATGTGCAAATACTCCTAGCGGTGATTCTCTTTGGTTTTTATTTTTCGTGTCAATCAGTTGTGACGAGCTGCACAGTTTAACAGCCAACATGTGTGACACGAGAAGTATGAAAGTGTTTGCACACATTAATTTTTGATATTTTTCTTTATGCCTTATCTCTCACTTTTCTATGACATTTGTCGCACGCTATGCTATACTGTCAACAACATAATATTGATAGTATATACATATTAATAGGTTATTTTTCAGTTTGTTATTTTCTTTAATCAAAATGTAATAAGTATATTGATGTATGAATGATAAATGGTAATGTTTCTCTTAATATGCACACTATAATCAGTGAAAGGCTATTAATTTTTATCACCTAAGGATGATTAATATATTTTTGATTTGCTCTCATGCTCAGGTGAGTTAAAAAATGTTTACAGAAGAATAAATATTAGTGTTGTATTGTTTTATAATACTTCCACGATATTTTGTGAAAGATTTATTATTTTTATTGTTTCATTATATTTATGTTTAATTACTTTCGAAATTACAAGCCTGAGTTTCCTCATGGATAGCGAGCCCATTTCGAGGTATTATATTAGATAGTGTACTACTATAGTACCATAAAATACATTTTTTTTTTTCAAATAGTTGTGACCTAGGATTGATAAAATCATAGTTTATTTTTATCATAATACGTGTCTTCATAGATGGATTTATTAGTTTTTTTATTCCTGCCGCGTGAAATCTACGTGGGTGTTTATGTTATACCTTTTTATTGTATTGTTTTGATTGTTCTTTGTATTATTATTTTTTTTATTATTGTTTTATCTTAGAAAATCTCTAGCTCATAAAGTACATGCACACACAACCTGATACCCCTTCCACCTCAACCACACCCTCTACTTCCCTGTTATCTCCAAATGCTTGCCCATTTTCACCCTCCTCATCGGATGCTACAGATTCTCTCAATTCTTCTAGTAACGAGGTTGCTGATCTTCACACTACACTCAAAGCCTCATTTTCTTATAATCCAAAACACCTTAGAGTTTGTCACATTAATGCCCAAAGTGTGGCTAGTCACCACACAGAATTATTGGCAACTTTTCAGAATGCTGATGTTCATGCAATATTAATTTCTGAATCATGGCTAAAACCCACATTACCTTCTTCACTTTTTGATATTCCAGGTTTCACACTTATCCGAAATGACCGACATGAACGACGTGGTGGCGGAGTATGCATCTATCTTCGAAATGACTTAAAATTCGAGATTGTATCGCATTCCACGGTGTCTGGTAATGCAGAACCGGAATTCCTCTTTATTAAGGTAAACATTTTACACTCTATTGTTGTCCTCGGCGTCATTTATTGCCCACCCACTTCAGATTATTTTGGAAAATTGGAACCTATTCTTGAAGATATTTCTTCCAAATATCACGATGTAATTCTTATGGGTGACCTAAATACTTGTTTGTTGAAGCACGATTTTCGATCGGCGAGACTACTTCAGCTAATATTTTCTACCAATTTAAATATTCTCCCTCTTCAGCCTACGCACATACTAGAAAAGTCTCAATCTTTAATTGATCACATTATTGTCTCACAAACGAGTATGGTAAAGGCTCATGGTCAACTCACAGCTGGAGGTTTCTCGCATCATGATCTCCTCTTTCTACAATATTTCATAAAGGTTCCAAAACCCAAACCCAGGGTTGTCTTGGCTCGATCTCTTCGTCATGTTGACAAGGATGCCCTGCTCGCTGATGCTGAGTCTCTTAAGTGGGATGATATTGTACAGGCAGATTCAATTGATAACAAAGTCCAAATCCTCAACAAATGTATAGAAAATTTATATAACAAACATGCACCTCTAAAAATGTT
Organism: Athripsodes cinereus; assembly: GCA_947579605.1. Lineage (NCBI taxonomy): Eukaryota > Metazoa > Arthropoda > Insecta > Trichoptera > Leptoceridae > Athripsodes > Athripsodes cinereus. The sequence goes on along the minus strand of OX388318.1, from coordinate 16,118,286 downwards.
GAGAATTAAAAATCAACCTGCTAAATGGATCACTGAAGAGATTAAAAAACTCATGGCTCGCAGGGACAGGGCTCGTGTCAAACATAAACTCTCTCCTTGTAATAAAAGCTGGATGGTATATAAAAATCTTCGTAACTTATGTTCAAAAAAGTGTAGAAATGCCAAAATAGCTTACACATATAATTTGTTTGATAATTGTACACAATCTCAAGCATGGAAACGCCTGGGCTCGCTTGGAATATCCAAAAATAGTAAGACACACGAGGTCAATGACATGGATCCCAACTTATTAAACAATCATTTTGCTGCCCCTCCGCTAACTCTGGACAGTACCACCAAATCTAGATCATTATCTTCTATAAATGCACAACCCAGACCCCCTTGTATGCTGTTTAGTTTCGCTAGCGTTACAGATGCCGATGTCTTGCAGTCAGTAAAATCAATTAAATCCAAGGCTACTGGATGTGATGACGTTTGTTACACCTTTATTTCTCCCTTCTTTCACGTACTATTACCCTTTTTAACTCACATTATCAATCATTCTTTCTCACATAATGTTTTTCCGGGTGAGTGGAAGAAGGCATATATTATACCACTTCCAAAAAAGAACAAGTCATCAAACCCAGCTGACTTTCGTCCAATTTCAATTCTCCCCTTCTTTTCCAAGGTCACTGAAAAACTGGCATATAACCAACTCAATACTTTTATCACACAAAATAATCTCCATAACAATTTCCAGTCAGGCTTTCGTGAGGGTCATAGTACCACAACTGCTTTGATAAAAATTACGGACGACATCAGATTTTCAATGGACAGTCGGCAGCTGACGTTATTGACTTTGTTAGATTTCAGTACAGCATTTAACACAGTAGATTTTGATTTACTGGTAGCGACACTGGAAAGCTTAAATATCTCTCACACATGTGCCCTATGGTTTGAGTCATACCTTAAGGGACGCTCCCAGTGTGTCAAACTTAACAACGGTGCTGTCTCTGAGTGGGCGGAACTGAAATCTGGTGTGCCACAGGGTGGAATACTTTCACCTCTCCTCTTCTCAATTTTTATAAGCCCTGTTTCACGACTTTTTAATAATATACAATATCACTTATATGCAGACGACCTCCAGATTTACACCCATTTTAACATAGAAAACACTTCTACCGCTGTTGAAAATATGTCACATTGTCTGCAAAAAATTTCAGATTGGGCTGCGAATCATGGACTTCTTTTAAATCCTACTAAATCACAGTCAATATTTCTTGGCAGCCATTATCTTATTTCAAAACTTAAGTCCATATCCGTGCCCAATACAACTATGGGTTCAGATATAATATCTTACTCAACAACAGTGAAGAACCTTGGTATAGTGATGGACCAAAAATTAACCTGGCAGCAGCACGTGAATTCAATCCGACGAAAATTTTTCCACTCTCTACATTCTCTTAAAAGATATCAAATGTTTCTGCCAACCAAAATCAAAACTTTACTCGTACAATCTTTGCTGCTGCCTCTCATAGATTATGCCGATGCGGTATACCTCGATCTTAATGTAGACCTAGCAAATAAACTTGAGAGACTTCAAAACTTTGGTATCCGTTTTATTTTTAATCTCAAAAGGTCCGACCATATCTCCCAGTATCGGCATACTCTGAAATGGCTAACAGTGTGTCAAAGACGTGAACTTCATATTTTATCTCTTGTTCATAAAACACTCTATTCAACGTCTTTTCCTTACTATTTGAAAGAAAAATTCGAGTATCTAGCGAACCATGGTCTACCACTGCGTTCCAACAACGAGCGTCTTCTGGCAATTCCTACACATAACACCAATTTCTTTTCTCAATCATTCTCAGTATGTGGTGCTCGTTGCTGGAATAATCTCCCTTCTTCTCATAGAATATCTCAATCTTTTAATGGGTTTAAATACGCCGTCAAGAAGTATTTATTGTCTTCTAATTCAGCATCCGTCCCCTAACCCCTTCCCGATCCCTTTGGAGTGTTAGGTGTGTGAATTGTAGTTTTTTTCATTTTTTTTTTTTCAAATTAATTTGTGTGGCTATTTTTTTATAATGTTTGTGTTTTTGTTATTATTATTTCTATTTCTGTTTAGTGTTAATGTGACGTGGTTAGATGGAAGAAATCACTATATAGTGATAATCTCGCCACTGCACATCATCACATTTTTTCCTGTGTATATTGCCCTATTTTATTTGTTATATGAATGATGATGTGCAAGAAGAATAAAATAAATAAATAAATAAATATTATTTTCATTCATTAATACATTTTTAATTAATGAAATCATGACAATATTGCTACTACCGTTTCATAACAAAGACTCATTCACGAATTTCAGTTTCATTTCATCATGACGCAATGAGCATCAACGAATTAGAACATTCAACACGAAACCAAAATAATAATGCTCAGTGTAGACTAAAAATGTTCAAACTGTTTTCATAAAACGGAGGAAATACCTATTTAAAATACCACACCTTCAGTGTTCAGATTATTTCATTCACGGAGGGTGTATTATTGGATTATTTTCGAAAACCATTTTCAGAATATTTAGAGTTATAAATGAAATCGAGTTTATTTTATGCAGTTGGTCGGTCGACTGACTACCCCGCTTGTAAGAGATACCATAAAGGTCTAGAAATATTGATAGAATATTGCATAATATGTATAATTAATAAAATTAGAAGTAAATACCTAGGGCCGTGGAGCACCCGGGAAACAATTGGTCTCCGCCCACACTTCCGTAAGTTTTCAAGTATATTGTAAAAGGTAGGTAGGTAATAAAGAAATTTGAAGTCTTAAATTCAGCGATGAGGCTTGCCACCCATTCTGAACATCTTATTTTTTGTTTGCACGGACAGGACGGCTCGCATGTTTCTTACATACGGCTGGTCTGATGACTACCCCACTTGTGGAATATATCGTGTTTGTATAACAGTAGTAGTACTCGTATACCTACATACGCGTAACATTTAAGGGTATATAGGTACTTATCTAAATTTATATATATTTTTTCATAGCAACACCATTTTAAAAGATAAATGTACCCAGTCCCGTTTAAAATAGTTCTATCGCTTCACCTTGGGAATAAAAATAATTTAAGTATATTTTAAATAGCTTTAAAAGGATTCTAATTAGCTACCCATTAAGGCTCAATAAAAAAAACGGAAATCAATTATTTAAACTATTAACACAATGGAGGTTGATTCATTTGGACGACACACGTACTATTGTAATTAAAAATATTCAAACATTTTGATTAACTAATTAATTAAAACTTAAAACATGTTTAACAAAAACCACTCTCTGAGATTGATGCTTGTAACAATGGAGCAATATAACATATTATCCATTATGTAAATCATGTAACTATCATAATAATTTACATAAGTTTTTCTAACAATTACACAATATATACTGTGGGTAAGTCATTGTACAACAATATTTATTCAGTTCATATTGAGTTCTGATTATTATTAAACTAACATTTCATTATTACGAATTTTGTAAATTTATTCGAAATATATTGAAGAACTATAATTTAGTCAATAACTTGTTTTGTTTCCAAACAGTCTCCAAAGTATATTTAAACAATGTAAGATGGTTTCGATGAAGAAAAGTCCAGCATGTGTATTAGACTACAGATTGGTGACTTAATCTTATTAATGTCTTTATGTCTTTAGTTGAAGCGTATATTTTTTAGAATTTCAATAATGATTTTTAACTACAATCTTGTTGAAAATATTTTTTTGATTTTGTGTTTGATCAGACGATGAAGCCTTATTATAGCAGCATTATTGGTACAGTAGAACCTCTCATAACGAGTTTAATTCGTTATGCGAAACGCTCGTTATTCGAAACATTTTTTTCTATAGAAATCAATGTAAAATACGATAATGCGTTCCGTGTCGAAAGAATATATTGTATTCTTGGAGTACTCAATGATTTTTTTTTTATTAACGTTTATTCAATTAAAATTACTTATGAAAGGAATGTAACATTTTATAAAACAATTAAGATTAGGAAAAAAACGTACCTAAATAAAAATATGAATTTATGACAAAGAATTAACCATTTTTAACTAGAAAACTAACCGTAAACGCAACCGTTTCGTAGACATTCTTGACACTCCCTTTGAAGCATCCATCTTCTTAATTTTATCTTTATTCTTGAGAATAGTGCAGATTGTTGATGTTGACCGATAGTATGTGCGCGTATGTGCGCGCTAGATATGCCAGGCTCAAACCTTGTTCTCGCTTTTCAATGATTTTACGATTCATTTCAACAGTTATTTTTAATCTCTTCTGGCTTTCTTCTTGTGTTTTTTCTTTGGGGATATTTTTGAACGGATTATAATACTTTGCAAATAAAAATATTACTAATAATATCAATACAAATTTTGGAAGAATGGGTGTTCACATGCGAAACCAAGGCGCTAACAGACAGATGTAATGGCGCGGAAGTCCCGGCTCACAAGGTCACAAGTGAATGTCGTGAAAAAGGGACTTACCTACCCTTTCTCTGTAGCTCGTTATGCGAAATATCGCTCGTTATGGGAGCAACTTTTTCACTTTTTTTTTTTGCTCGTTATGCGAATTACTCGTTATGAGAGGTGCTCGTTATGAGAGGTTCCACTGTACTTACTTTTGTATTTTATTAACTACTTCATCCATTTCTATGGTGTCCATTTACTCATTTGTGAGTGATTTCAGTGATTAACACTTCCAACTAATATGAAAAAAGGAAGGAACATTATCATGTCTCACGTATAATCTGTATAATATTTTTTTTATATATATTTTTGATGAGAACTAGGAAATTTCAGAAATGTTACCTTATTTAACATAAATCTTCCTTAATATTAAAATAATGCGTAGATATCGAACTTACTCCTTCAAGACACATGATTCTTGTTGTAGAGCAAGTAAATAAAGTACACACAGTTTACATATTATATTTTATGGATGATGAATACCAATGGCGTGCATTCCTTATTGCACAAAAGGCATCTTATGAGACGCGAGTTGGTATGCTTTTTATATGTGATATGATATAATAATATGATACGGACATGATCAAGAGGAACTTAGAGACTGGGCTAAGAGAACATGAACTTTGCCTTCAAAATAACAATTATTCTGAGTTTGACAATCACATCATTTAATCGAATCATAGCTATAATAAAATAAATCACACATCAAAGCAAACAAAATTTCGTAATTATTTTTAACAAGCTTTTGTAACCCGGCATTACTCGGGTTTAAATAAACAGAAACCGTGCAAATACATGGGTTAAAATAGGTATTTTTAGTTTGTAGTACCTACATAAATCTTCAAGTGATTTGCCATGAAAAGTAAAGAAAAATATTAGGCGAAAATAAATAGGTTCTTATGGCTAGTATCAAGATAACAGCGAGAGTCGCTGTTGTATTAGTGACAAAAATGGTAGGGTGACCACGTGACTCATGTCTTCTTCGAATTAAATAGATATTTTTGTAATTATGTTCTGAGTCACAACCCATCGTAATTAACCAATATAAGATTTTTAGTATTAACGTACAATATAGAATTACCTTTTACACTTTAGCATTTCCTATTAGTGTGAGTAATATCCATATCCCATGTGTACTTACGTATTGTATTCATACTTGAAAACATACCCCACATCTACCTGAAAATATATATTTTATACCTTTGACAAACATACCAGACATATCTACCTGAAAATATACCTTTTTTATCATTGAAAAATGAAATAAAAACTTCTTTATACCTTATAGAGAAAAACATTTTATTTCCATACAAAAAGTATAAATAAATAAATAAGATACAAGCACAAAAAATATCATTTTAGTGAAGCTTTCAAAGATATGTTTATGCGAAGGTTTGCTTCTTTCACTTTTATTTTCCATCTCGAAAAAAATAAAAAAATAAATTTATTTACAACGTGTGGTCACCGTGCGCTAAGAAACAACCTTTCACTTTGAGAGCTTTCAACGTTCTGACTTGCACACCAGTCAACAACAAAGGGCTCTGTTTACGACCCAGCCCCTATCGGTATACACTCACACAATAACATTTTTTGTTTTTGGGTCTATACGTATACGTCTAGAACTCACTAATACAACAGCGACTCTCGCTGTTATCTTGATACTACTATACTTTTGTATTATTATTTATACAAAAAATCAATTAACATTGTTTATGGATTTTTTACATAATACTATTCTTATTCTATAGTATGGATTTCTATGGTCTCATAATATCCTCCATTATGAAAATAGCTCAAAATGTCAAAAATATGCAATTTTTATTCTCATAATTCAGGATTTTTTGTCATTAGCAATCACAATGTTTCATTATGTAAACAGTCCCTAATTATTTAGTTTCAGTATTGTTTTATTTATTGTTACATCCATTTTGAAATTAATTCAATACAATGAAAAATGTTTGACTATAAATATTGGATTTTCATACATTCGCTTGGCAATTTTGTCAAGCGAATGTATGGGAATCTCATTAAAATTGTAATATCTTTATCAATACATAAGATATTTAAAATGTTTTCAGCCTTAAACCTGCCCAGGAGATGAGACCTCGTATAGAGTGTATTATTTTACTTCTGTCTTTCCTTATTTCAGAGTCCATTGAGGACATACGCACATACGAACCGACTCAAATATTTATGTGTGGATTATTTGCATTAAAAACCTTGAAAATAAACAAACCTTTGAATTCGAACGTGAACAAAGTAATTAATAATACAAAATCCCCTAATACATATCATGGAAAAAAATCCTGAACTCAACTTAAAATAGATAAAATTGCATCTTTAATGTTTATTCCCCTCCCAGTTACAAAAATTTCTTGAGTCCAATTACAAATAATACAAGTATCGATGACGAAGCATGCGACGAAGCGATATTACGAAGCATTTCAATACAATAATTCTTGTTCCGCCATTGATAAAACCGTGGATTTAAATGAAATACAATAATATTATTGTGGATTCAAATTAATCATTTACGTTATTCTTGATGGAAATATGTCAAATCAATTAATTTTGGATCTGTTACGCGTTACGCGCATTGTTAAACATTTTATTGTTATTTTATAAAGTACATAATATCTACCTATACACTGTATAAAAATATAATACTGATTCTTTGTTAAATTTAACTACACATTTATGGACACTTCCTAAAACATTGTTGTTCAGAAATTTTGATTTATATTAATTTTTATTTTTATTTTATCTTATGTTCATAATTATTAATTATTTCTGTCATAAAATTATTCGGAAATCAAGATAGTTATATATTTATGTACGTATTACATAAATCATTTATTCAATTACATATTTTAATTAATCATAAATAATTAGATTTGCCTTACACATTTAAACAGAATGTTTAAAAATATTGGTAGTATTTGTTAATAATAGAAGCATCGCAAAAGTAAATGCAGATTTCCAAATGCCATGTTGGTTGAATAAGATTTTTTTAGATGATGTGGAAGTCCTGGTTATGTATTCAAGAACACCAACATAGCTGAGAATTCTCTAAATATCGGAGCTAATTGGTTTTCCTCTAACTTACCTGTAAATTTTATTTATAGAGAATATACATAATATATTATGCATATAGACATATTTATACTTATATCAGATTATCCTTATATCAGAGTGCTTAAAATGTCGTAAATGTCTAGGCGACTCAAAGACACTCTGGTTTTTCAGTCTGTTCTCCCGAGAAGAGTGTAGAAAGACGATTAAATTAGGTTAAATACTTCCATGAGGATCGAGCACTAACATAGATACCAATAAGAATTCATCATTAAATTGCAGAGTGAATAAAAACAAACATACCTAGTAGCAAAGACATTAGGTATTGATTACTTCCTAAGGACAGCAATGAAGCGATTACAAGTTCATTGCCAATGTTATTTTAGTATAGTTTTTTGTTTACATTTAAATATTCCGCATGAAATCCAATTTGTCGGTCTATTCCGTTGACACAATACACCGTATCATTAATAAATGACATTCGATAACTTCAACTTATGAAACTTTCCCACGCAATTTGTTAAAGATAACTAAGATCAAGTTTAATTTTTATCATACGAAAAAAATATAAACCTTTATTTGTTTATTTTAATTTTAAATTGATTTTTAACAAGGTATTTTGATTTATGTTATGATTTTTTTGACACAATTGGATATCGGGGACTGGATTTTTTACTTACTAGAAGTGTAGATGTCAAACATATTTTGAACTACTACAGATTAATCATTCCAACTGATCACACTCATCCATACTCAACCTATTTGAATAGGTATTAACTAGGTAGGTATGTTGTATATGATACACATACATATGTGAACTTCCTTAAGGAGTGCACAACACAGTTTCGACGCTTATGAATCGACTTTAGGCTTGGTTAAGAGTACTCTTTAAACCTAGTAGGTAGCTGCACATTTTAAGAAAATATGTGTGTTAATGAAACTGTATAGAAATTTCTAACAAAGAATTAGTATTTTTATTTCAATTAGCGTGGATTTCAAACAACTAAAGTAAAGATATGATGAGAGATCCGCTATTTAAACGAGTACTAAGAAAAATAATGTAGTTTTGTTTTGAGATAGAAGCAAATATAATATATGATGAAGCTTAAATATAATGATACATAGGTATTTATTATTACAATACTATTTTATTTTAGAAGCAGAAAAATCTGTATTCGTTTCATAATATAAATAATAAAACCATTTTACTTCACATGACAGATTTCATTAATTCATCTTAAGTATAATGGCATTAACTGCTACTTTATTCTTTTATATGTATTAAATGTAGAATGAATGGACTTGTATTTTGAAATACTTATAAGAGATGTAAAATACTTTTCATACAATTAATATTAGAAATACATAAGCATAATATAATCTGATTAATTAAAGGATTTTCTATGTAGCAATTTGCACATCCAATAATATCATTGAATCAATTTATCATCCGTGTATACCTGCCAATAATAATAAAGCTCGTACATTACAAATCAAGTAACTAAGAACATAGGATTACAGAATGATAAATAAATAACAACCCGCATTTATTCGATTTGCGAAATAATAGTACCTATTAGGACAGGTACACTGACTTTATGCATTATTTTTATAAAATATGTGCTACAGCAAATAAATTCAAGTAATGAATTATAATTAAATGTACATTGCGAATGTTAAATAGGAACATATCGGAACACGTTAATATTTAAATGTGGACATCAAATGTCAATGAAATTAACAAGAGCTGCATATGGTTAATTAAAATTACCTGTGGTATGTATAATGTGTGATAGCTATGGATACATATCATAAATCTTTATTTAGTTGTTTGTCATTAAAGCTCCATGTGATTTTGTCCCATGAGAGTGAACTCTTATCAAGATATTATTCCAAATAAAGCTGTGATATCATTGCCGTAATGAGCTGTAGAAGAGTATGACAACCTATTGAGAATCTAGTTGGTGAAATAACAAACCTGTTTTTGATAAACTTCCATTGGACATTCTCAAAATGCGACAATGAATGCATTCATGTTTTGTGACAGGTTTATTGAAAGGAAATAATAAAAGTCATTTATATTTTTGAATTTAGCCAGACATTTTATGAATATTTTTTATCACAAATTTTAATTCAATGTGTTTATTTCAAACCAAAACATTTCTGAGTCGATTGATATGCACCTGATGTCTTATAACCATTGGTCTAAAAGAGCACTGTTTTTTGTATCCGCAAGAGAGCTTTTTAAACGATCCACCGTCCTAATTGAATCGATTATTTCGAAAACAACCAAACTTTCATACAAGTTCTATGACACTTTGGTTGTTTTCGAAACAATCGATTCAATTACATTCGATATTAGAGAATTACGAAATGTCATAGAGTGACTAGTTCAAAAACGTGTGGAAAAAGAAGAAGAGATGAATGTATTAAATATTAGTTGAAGTTAACACATATATTAAAACCGATAGGTACAATAAAAAAAACACAAACTATCATTGGCAAAACATTCAAATACGCCCCATTTATTACACATTTATAAAGTGAATCCATCATCTTACATTGTATGGTTAGTAAACCTATAAAGATTGCACATCCAAAGAAGGTGTGTCTTGTTGTTGTATTATTGTGCACTTCACTGAACATTTCTAGAACATTGACAGCTGCTGCTTGTGATATGCAGTTTGCACCAATGCCAATGTGACAGCTAATAATGTTATGATGTTGCAATTAATGGTACATGGAAATAACTAAAATAAATCAAGCAACTTAAAGAAAACAACAAGTCCATGTTTATGTCTTTGGTGCAGTCAGTATTTACTTCAATGAGTAGGATCTCAATAAGTATATTTATTTATTAACATAACATACGATACGGCCTTTTCAAATAGCCTTAACAGTACAATAACGTAATAAAAAACACACTTGAAACAAACACAATCAACATAATAATATAAGATACAATGAAAACAAAAACATGATAACAGAAACATGGGATTTTCAATGGAATGCATGTACGTGTGTAGGTACTCTAAATCGTATTTATCAACTTCTTCACATTAACTATTCCCTATTACATGGAGTTGATTCATCGCTGAGTAATAACTATAGTTGAACGATGATATACTTGATATTTCATAAATAGAAATATAAAAGCACTTACATAAAATATTTCTTTACTATAATATTATAATTTATCCCATTTATTGTTATTATTCCATCCTTATCTGCAAAACAATAATATCTTATAATAATAATACCAAAAAAGGAAAATAAACTCAATATACCTTTTGAAGACGACACACACGTATATATCCAGTGTATTTTAATTTAAAATTGTTATTTTCCTCAAACCGAACCCATAAATGATTTACGCATACGATATACCGTTTCTCGTTGGGATATACCCGGGGTCAAAGAATTTGTAAATAGGTACGTTTCTTGTCAGATGAACGCCTACATAAGAATCACAGTCACGTGAATTATTTATTTATGCTAGAGCTCGTGCAAACTAACAACTCAATAGATGGACATATAAAATAAATGTGATCGCTCGAATACAAATTATTCCTTCATCTATGTGGATTGAAGGCTTTCATGGCGATCTTCACTATCTGGTTGTTATTTTTCGGGTTTGCAATGTCTTGTTTTATTTTGTCGACGTTTCGGTGCGCTTGGTGGCCCCATCTTCAAATGAAGGTATCCTGAATATGAGGCCAGCAAATGCACCGAAACGTCAACAAAATAATCTAGACATGGCAAACCCGAAAAACAACAACCAGATACATAATTCCTTCATCTACTTGTTCTACTACCACTACTACTATACCATCACGGTATATCCCACAAGTGGGGTAGCCAGCAGATCAGCTGCATATAATAAACGTGCCATATATAAAATCAAGACATTCAGGATGAGTGGTAAACCTCATCGCTGAATTTAAGATGTAAAATGTCTTTATTTTATCGAACACCTGCCTTTTACATGACACTCGAAAACTTACGGACAAGATTGAGTGACAAATTCTTTACCGGGTTCTCCACGACTTATTCTTTCATTATTATTATTATTTTTTTATTCTATTTCATTCATAAATACACAGTAAACATTGATATTACAATAACAAAATAATATTACACACGGTAAAAATGCTCCCTCCATAAGCAACTAAATGCTTGTGCGGAGGGTCGGATTTCAACTATAACATTAACACATATATAAGAATCATATATTATATAGTCTAGTAATCTTTTTAATTCTGTCTAGTATTATTTTTAGAATTTATAATTAATCAATTTGCCATTTGTGTACCTACATTTTTTTGTTGCCGTAATTTTATATGACGTTTGTACTTACATTGTAATTTTTTTTGACGTTTTTTACTTACTGTGTAGAGTCTTGATTGGTTTACGTATTATAAATATTTATTGTTATTGTATTATATTGTGAGATAAACTGTATGACTCTGTTACAATAAAATAAAATAAAAATAAATAAAATAGTTTCTTAATGTAGTCCTCTACATAATTTTGAAATATATCCTTACCTTTAAAAACTCATTTTTTTATTTCTTTGTTTGGTGTGTTGCAGGTATGATTAAAATATGCTGCATTTTAAAAATACTCATAAGTCTTATGGAATTTACACAATCAACACTTTCGCAGCACCACCACCGGAGGGCTTAGAAAACCTACATTAGATAGGTCCATGTATCATTAGGTATATCAAAGTGTAATGCATGAATTTCATACTATATGAGTACCTGCATTGATATCATTATCTATATATTTTCTTCTAACAATCTTGTAACGCTATTATCAAGTTAATGGTAATAATAAATAACAGTTAAATAGGTAGGTACCTGGTTAGTTCAATTACATCACAAGTGCGTTTAATTCAATGATATTTATTTAATGTGGATTACGCGTCCACTTATATGTGAAGTAGTACACAATATCAAATACTTTATGCACTGGATATGTCAAATATGTCATAAAAAATGTATGTGTCAATTCTTTATTAAGAAAATACTGACAGTCGCATAGCATGCATATTTATACTGTATACTCAACGTCTGTACATAGTATTGAAGCCATATTCCTGTAGTTTTCATTTGAACCTTTCGTAGCTCAAGAACACCTTGCTGCAGGAGGCGAATTAGGTATTACAATTTTTTTTTTTTTCTTGAAAGAATATGTAGATATTTCTTATCAAGAATCAGAATGAACACTCTTAAGAGGTTCATTTTTATTTTATTGTTCAACATGTAAAAGGCTCTGCCGTGTAAAGAAGTTAAATAAATATATAAAATAAAAATAAATTTCAATTCGTATTTGTTTTTTCAAAAGGAATACAGCCAAAACTGTTCATGAACTTCATTTTTTACTATTTTTATGTGAAGGGAAACATAACTCGCAGATATAGACTACTTTTTATTTTCTTTGTTAGAGTTAAATGTTTAGAATACTTACTAGTTTTTTTAAAGTTTAACCGGATTTGGGTGCAGATCAGAGATGTTGCGAATATTCGCATCCGCATCCGCAAATGCGGAGCTTCCGCATGTATTTGGACATCTGCATCCGCATCCGCATCCGCAATAATCGATGCGGATGTTCACGCGGATGCGGATGTAAGACAATTTGCGACAAGAAAGAAATGGGGCGGGGCCGGCGAATGGCGCGTGCCGTTCGCACTTGACATTAACCAATGGGAACGAAAAAATTGGTGACAAGATCCGACGCGTTGTTATTTTTGCCGGTTTTATTTTTTTTTTTTGCCGGTTTTAGCAAATAACAAAAAAAAATATTTCGCCAAAAAAACCATAATATTATTTTAGCAACAATTTCGTCACATATTTGACATTGGGGCCTACCAACTAAGATAGTTCCTACTTTTTTTCTATAACATCTTAAATGATGTGATAGAAGAAGGCTCACATCCGCGGATGCGATTCAAAAATCCGCATCCGCATTCACATCCGCGGATGTGTAAAAATCGACATCCGCAACATCCCTGGTGCAGATGACAAAACCAATCAGAAACCTCGATTGGAGAACCATGTCTACACAATGCAACATTGTGCAAAATCTAATCGGAAGAAGTGAGAAAGGTGTCCCAACGCTTACGAATTGGCTCTAGGCTGGCTTAAGTGATCACTTTCGGTGTCCATGGCCAACGTTCACCAATTCCACCATTCTTACTGTCATGATTTAAGGTCCACCAATTTTCTTTTTTTTTTTTATTTTCCTTTATTGGCATTTCTACAGGTTTTTACATAAATATAGTATAAAACAATTAGGTATAGTATTAACCCAATTACAGAATGCACAAATGTTTACAAATACTGTATATAATTAAGATTCCCAGATTAAAAGTACCCATCTATGTAACCCAAAAATAAAAAACCCAAAACAATAACTTTAAAAATTCTAAAAAAAAAATTAAAATAGTTACAGAACTAAAAATACATTACATAGTCGCCATAAAATAAGATAAAAATAATACTAAAAACATCAGCTAAAAATAAAAATAAAAACAATAATCAAAGATTAAAAAAAAATATATATATATATACATAAAATAAAAACAATGGTCATTAGGAAAGGGAAGTATAGGAGACTCATCCCAAAGAAGGGATAAAGAAGGGATAAAGGTTTTCAAACTGCACCATCAACTCATCATCGCCGACTTAATACCAGACTTAAACTGTGAAAGAGTGGAGCCGAAAATATCAACCCCCTGAAATGCGCAATTGTAGCTCTCACAGGAACGGCGAAGAAAACTATTCCTGGCACAACTCGTATTAAATGCAGTAATGTAAAATGTCCGAGGATGTCGGGCAGCAGTTCTAGGAACATGGTAGTGCACTAACTCATTCAGATCCGGGCAGTCCGTTTTCGAATGAATAATTTTGTATAACAATACCTGATCCGCCATTTTACGTCTGCCAGAAAGAGACTGCAGGCCGTGGTATCTTTCAGCTTCCCCATAGTTGTCAAACCTTCTAAAACTCAGAAAGTTAAGCATTCTAAGAGTTCTATGCTGAACCCTCTCAATCCTATCTATGTGAAGCCCAAAGTGTGGACTCCACACAGACGAACAATATTCAAGAATACTCCTTACATATGATACATACAGAGTCTTTACAACTTCGGAACTCCTCAGAGGCCTAGTCACCCTGGAGATAAAACCAAGCATGCGTGAGGCTTTGGAAATAATTTTCTCATAATGGTTACGAAATGTCATTTTGTCATCAATCGTCACACCCAGATCTCTTACCTCAGATACCAGTTTTAGTTCAGAGTTATCAAGCCCATAATTAAATTTAATAGGATTTTTCCCTCTAGTGAATCGGATCAATACACATTTATCAACATTTAGATATAAACAATTTGCCTTACAATAAGCTGTCAATCGATCCAGGTCACGCTGAAATCTGAAACAGTCATTGATCGACCGAATTTGTGAGTAAATCTTCATGTCATCTGCATAAAGAATGAATTTACAAAAACCAAAACACGAATTGATGTCATTTATATAAACGTTAAATAAAGTAGGACCCAAAATAGAGCCCTGTGGCACTCCAGAAGGAACGTCCCTCCAATCTGATCTGTGACCCCCAACAACAACTGCCTGTCTTCGATTTGAAATATAAGAAGAAAACCATCTAAACAAATCACCACATATTCCCAGGCTCCCAAGCTTCTGTAACAGAATAGAGTGGTTTACCTTGTCAAAGGCTTTGCTATAGTCCGTGTATACGGCATCCACCTGACCACCCCGCTCCATTCCATCCACAACATAACTTGTAAAAAGAATTAAGTTTGTAGAAGTAGACCTACCCTGCACAAAACCATGCTGTGATTCATTGATATATGGCTTTATTGACGCATATAGTTGATCCTGCACCAGGTGTTCAAAAATTTTTGCAAACGTACAAAGCTTGGATATTGGTCTATAGTTGGTCACGTCATCTTGCGAACCCGATTTATGTATTGGTGTTATTAGTGCGCTCTTCCACATATTGGGAAAACAGCCCTCGTTCAATGATCTGCAAAATATGATGGATAAAGGGATAGAGAGGTTCTCACGGCAATTATACACAAACAATGGGTGGATACCATCGACTCCCGGTGATTGTATTGTGTTCAAAGATAATAAATATTTCAATACCAAATCCGCATTTACAGTAACATCATTCAGAGTTCTAACACCTTGATCAGCTGGAGAAATATACGATGTTGGCTGACTATCATGATTAAAGCAGTCATAGAAACGAACAGAGAATAAATTCGATATGTCATGCCCACCGCTAGCCACAACTCCATCTAGAAACATTGTTTTAGGAATGCAGTTTTGCTTGTTCTTAGATTTAACGAAGCTCCACAATGAGTTGGGATCAGACTTAAGAGTATTTTTCATGTTATTCAGATAATTATTGTAACATTCTTTCGCAAGTCTTTTATGCCTTGACCTCAGAGTTGAAAATATAATGTAATCATTATGGCTTCCGTGTCTCTTATACCTTCTGAAGACTCTAAATTTTTCCCTTGTTAACTTTATGAGTGGAATACCACGGAGGATATGAACACGAATCTGCATACTTGGTTCTTTTAGGGATATGTTCATCTATCAAAACTTCAAGTATAGAGTAAAGGATTTGGACATATTCTTCGCAACTCTTACCTTGAAAACGTTCACCCCAGACAATGTCCATCAATGCTTCATTTATTCTCTCGTAATCTCCCTTGTGGAAGAGCTTCACTGTCCTTGTCACTGGTACCAGAGAATCCAAATTATTACACCTTACATCAAACATAAGCGATTTATGGAAAGAATCCTCCCGAACAAATGGGTCATCTGCTGGCGCTAGAAATATATCTTCAATATTTGATATAACCAAGTCAAGTATATTAGAGGATGAGTTCTGTACAAAGTTGAATTGATTTAACAAATTTACATTCAAGCAATCTACAAAATGAGACGTAACTGGGTCATTCAGATTGGATGGTTGACACTTATTCTGATTGGGAAGCTTCGTCCATGTAACCTTCGGCAAGTTAAAGTCTCCAACGATAAGAAATTGATCATTTGGGAATTCACCCATTAGTTTACTTACCTTCTCCATAAAACTTTCTATATTCATAATATGATTCGACCTGTTAGGTATGTATACACAACAAACATGTATGTATGTGTTATGATTAAGCCTCATGGTAATCCAGAGGTCTTCCACAGTTGACGCAGAGTCAGTACACCACTCGTTACGGCGAACAACGTCAAACCGTGAGCGCAGGGCTATTAGGACGCCACCACCAAGAGTCATATTTAAACATGAATAATCTCTATCTCTACGATGCACCACATACCTACCATTGAGAAATTCACCATCCCTTATATCCGAGTCCAACCAAGTTTCAGTTAACGTAATAATATCGTAATCACTGGACAAAGCACCCTGAAATAGTTCATCCGTTTTTGTGCGTAATCCACGCACATTCTGATGATATATAGCTAATTTATCATTCGCGCCAGTTCTACTGTTAATAACACAAATATAATTGGCAAACTCAAACCATCAAGAGATCCCAAAGCTGTTAAACAGCGACAAAGACAGTTATAAGCACACATACAAACATATATCAAATATAGTAAGACATCCGCTTTCATAGAGTGCACATAGTAAAACGACACATAAAAACACACATATTTATTATTCATGATGAGGACCAATAAAGCTTTGCGCGACTCGACACAACCAGAAACCAATAAACAGCACAAAGTTACATTCATCATGATGGTAAAAATCAGAGAATTAGAGCACAAATTCAGAACAAAATCGATTCTCAGACAGCAAACAACCCCAAACCATTCTCGCATCATACAAAATGAGAATAGCATCAAGTACATCAGAATCACAGTTATGGTCAAAACAAACTCCACACAAAACAAACAAACCACACTAACATACCAAATATACCTCGGACAATGGAACAAGCGCAGATTAAGGAAGTGTTTTAGGGAGGGAGGGTTAGGGGGGTTAAGGAGAGGATGACCACCATTTAAAACTCTAAAAATTAAGATTTGAATCAGCTTCAACTTTAACACTAACCAACGTCCAACTTCAGTACAACAAGTATGCACTACATTCATTATCAATACATTAAAATATTCCATCAATATAAGCTCCTTCAGTAAATTACAAATATATATAAATAACAGCAAGCGACCAAAATAAGTAAGCATTATTATGTTATCTTGGATAAATCGTTCTCGCTTCGCACCCAAAAAGACTGGCTAGTTTCATTTTGTCTTACAAGGATCTTATAGTTGTTAATCCATACAAACTTATATCCTTTATCCTTCGCTCTTGTCTTTGTTTTAGATAGCAAAACTTTTCGCTCAGTCGTTAGATGTTCGTTTACGTATATAGTAGTTTCACTACCTCTCCATCCAAGATCCGCTGTGGTAAGTTTTCGCAGTTTTCTGGCCAATGATAAAAATTCCTCTTTACGTGATCGCCGAGCAAACTTTATAATAATAGGCTTAGGCCCCTGCGCTCTTGTCGCCACCCTTGTCATCAGATCAATATCATCCTGCTTCAAAGAGAAACCTATTTTCTCAGCAACCTGGCCAACAATGGATGATAGATTTTCAGTATTTTTGAATGGAATATTCTTTATCTCCACATTATTAGCACGCAAAAATTGCTCCTTTTCTTCATTCGCTATCTGCAGAGACTGAACAGATGCCTTAAGGGTATTGATTTCGGCTACACTCGCATCATTATCCTTTAACTTCTTCTCCAATACTGACACCCTCTGATCCAGATCGTTAACGGAGGAAACACAGACCTCTATCTGTTTTCGCTGAGAGAAGAGTTCCTCCCATATCAGCTGCAGAGATTCATTGGTCTTTGACACTTCCGCCTCAATTCGTACTAATCTGTCAGCAATATCAGAAGACAGTGTAAAGCAGGGCTGAGCCTGCCCAACAGGAGTCATAGAGAGTGCCTCTTGATTGTCTATTGGGACAACAGTCGTTGGAGTGGACGTGGTTGAAGTATTGGATCTTGGATCCTGGCCTTTACATGTTTTACACTTCCATGATGATTTAGCAACCGATGACATCTTTTTATAGTTTGTTTCTGTGGTTTCCACACAAGTGAAATGGAAACAGCTGTGACATCTACTGCAGCGCAAATGCTTCTTTGGGCTAATAGCCAGAGTACATTTATTGCAAGGCACTTTCCTCTCTGAACCAGGCATTTTATATACTGAAAAATATATTCAACAGTAGTCGAATATATTGCACACTATCAGTCATACAATAAAGTAGGAGAATAAAATATTGTCCGTATAAACTCAATAAATAAATTCAAACGGAAGAGTAACCACGAAACCCGAAAGCAGATCACAGCTATGTAGGTAATATCGATCCGCTTAACAAAATAGTATGAGAAAAATGTTATTTTCCTCAATAGCTCAAACACTGTTAAAGATACAAAATAGTCACCACTAAGTTTTTGATAGAGTTTTTTTCAGGCTTTCCAATGATACTAGGCACTTCACAAAAAAAAATATCTTTACGGTACCACTCAATAAAAAGGGTATTTTTTAACCTTAACTCAGTATAACTTTCCCATTTATGGACCGTTTTAAAAGTTTCAAAGCAAGGTACACTCCCAATTTTGAGTAGAATTTGAAAATATGAAAAAGATTTTTTTTCGGAAAATTTGAAAATTTTTCACTTAGGAAAAGTCAGTTTTCCACCCAAACCGTCACACATATAGGTATATCACCGCGAGGTTTTTCACTCGGACTGACGTCTCCTATCGTTATTCAATGAAATATCGACACTCCAGTTACCAGGAGGAGCAGCGTTTTCACTTTTGTCCCGATTGTTTACAGTTTTCTCCAGTTTTTCACAAAATTCACTAGTTTTTCACAGTTCATTCAAAAACCACCACTCTCACTGCACAGAGCACAAAATTTCACGCCGAATGATATATAAAAACTTCCTTATCGTGGTTATATTACCAAAAAAAACTAATTAAATATGAAGAGCGAAAAAAATGCGTGTAATTGGAATCTTGATAATTGCGTGTCCAATCGAGAAACGCTTTATGCAAACCTTAGAAGCAACCATCTTTTTGGGATCTCATTTTTCAGTGGGCCTAGTCAAAACACATTTAAGCGTTACGTTATCGTTTCGTTTTCGTTCAAACGCGGACGACGTTGCGAGAACGCGTCAATTTTCGGAGCTACTTGTGTATTTTAGCTCCGAAAATTGACGCGTTCCTGCAACCTCGTCTTGTTAGAACGAAAACGTAACGCTTAAATGTGTTTTGACTAGGCCTACTGATCTCAAATAGATCGCGATATCCCGTCTAAATGGCGCCAGAACAATTAAGTTCAATACGTTATCGGCTGCTAGTTCGACAGTCAGCAACAAATGTTTAGAATATTTACTAATTTTTTTATTATTTAACCGGATTTGGGTGCAGATGACAAAACCATCATCTGGTTTTCGTCGACAGTGAGAATGGTGGAATTGGCGAACGTTGTCCATCGACACCGAAAGTGATCACTTAAGCCAGCCTAGAGCCAATTCGTAAGCGTTGGGATACCTTTCTCACTTCTTCCGATTAGATTTTGCACAATGTTGCATTATGTAGACATGGTTCTCCAATCGAGGTTTCTGATTGGTTTTGTCATCTGCACCCAAATCCGGTTAAACTATAAAAAAAAGGTAAATATTCTAAACATTTGTTGCTGACTGTTCGAACTAGCAGCCGATAAAGTATTGAACTTAATTATTCCGGCGCTATTTAGACGGGAGATCGCGATCTACTTGAGATCTGAAAAATGAAATCCCAAAAAGATGGTTGCTTCTAAGGTTTGCATAAAGCTTTTTTTCGATTGGTGGACCTTAAATCGTGACAGTGAGAATGGTGGAATTGGTGAACGTTCTCCATGGACACTGAAAGTGATCACTTAAGCCAGCCTAGAGCCAATTCGTAAGCGTTGGGACACCTTTCTCACTTCTTCCGATTAGATTTTACACCATGTTGCATTGTGTAGACGTGGTTCTCCAATCGAGGTTTCTGATTGGTTTTGTTTGAGTTAATGTTCAAAGGTTTTTTTAATATTTTTACTATGTTAAAGAAAGCAGGTGAGAAGTGTGCAAGCACAAAGAAAGCAGGTTGCCAGCGCCGATAAGTGCCGGTAAGCGCCGGCAAAGTAAATCGCAATCGGCGTTCCTGCTTTTACTATGTTCGTGTCCATTGAAATGCATGTAAACATTCTCGGCGCCGGTAGACGCAGGCATCTGAAAGCAGGTAAACCGCTTTCTTTGTGTTAGGACGAAAAACCCTTAGGAAGGAAAATAAAAAATGTCAAAATAACTGGCGTTATTCAGAATAGTTTATATAATAAAAATAAAAATATCAAACATAAGAATGGAAACGCCTTTATCCTCGTCTTCAGTTGGATTCAATCTTCATTGAACTTTTTATGTGCTCATACAAATGTTGACAATATTCAATTCCTCTCATTTATTTCTATGTACATTGGTACACCCATTCAAATGATTGACAAGATCTGATTGATTGTATCGAAGAATTCATAGTAAAATAATCAGTACAATATTATTTTAATGTGGAACATTCTTTTTGTAAGTACATAGGCACATGCGTGTTTGTTTAGATGCGTTCAATACCAAACAGGTGTGTGTAGGTATGTATGTGAGTTAATAGACACATACTCGCAGTACATATATGTAGGTACCTAGGTTATTGTAAAACCTAATATGTGACCACTATATTCCGCATAAGACCCGCAGATACTAGGACACATAGGTACCTACCTACGTACATATTTCTGTGTCATGTCAGTTTGGGTTCTTAATATAATTATGAGTATTTCAAATATTTACATTGATTTAAATAATATGTAAATCTCTCTTTATTATATTTTTGTTTTTGCTTTTTTCCTCATTGCTGAAGGTCATGATCTGCCATGACTCATTTTCGTACGACGTTGTCATTTTACGTCACAAGTCATGTCACGATCCTGATGAATGACTTTCATTTTTTAATAAGCAAAATGAAATGAAATCATCCCAATATTTATTTGACTCATGAAGTTGGAGTAGTCGGCATGACGAAATGCTAATATTGTCCCAGAGAATAAGTAAAAATAGTTTATATTTTTTGACTCGAAAAAATTATATTTTATTTTAATAAAATACATAATTGGTTAGATGGAAGAAATTACTTCATAGTGATAATCTCGCCACTGCATATCGTCCTAGTATTTTAAATTTTGTATTTATTTGTTAACACTGTTATTATTATGATGATGTGCAAAGATAATAAATTAATAAATAAATAACTTTCTACTCCTAGTAGGTACAAGTTTTTTATTTCACCAAATACGTTGTGCGAGAAGATCACATTTATTGAAAAGTCTTGATCCAATGGCCAGAAATACTTGAGACATATTCGACGTTCCATAAAAGTTTGAAATAGGTACTCGTAACTCTAACTACTATTTACATAAATTAGATCAATACGAATGAGAACTCATACACGTAAAATATCCAACATTTCTACATTGTCTTATGATAATTATTGCGTACCTACGCATTATTTATATATTTACTAGGTATAAACATTGGCTTACTTCACATATTTATGTCATTCGTAATAAGTAATCGACATGCTGTACCTCTAGCTGCAGGAAATGCTGGCAGTTATTACACAATGTATAACTATAATAAAATATATTTCTTTATAAAACAACTTCTTCACAATTTGCATTTCTTATTTAACTGGACATGATTAAATTACCAACAAATGAATCTACATAATGTTTCTATTACTAAGTAGGTACCTACCTTAATATCTATGACAGGGCTAGGTTTTTTTTAATGGTCGTATTTCCTTATGATTACACTAAAATTAATCTGCACTTAAGTCAGCCTAGAGACAATTCGTAAGCGTTTGGACGCCTTACTTCTTCCGATTAAATTTTACTCAATATTACATTGTGTAAATATTGTTCTCCAATCGAGATGCCTGAATGGTTTTGCCATTTGCGCGTTGTGTCAATTCAGTCGAACGAAAAAAAAAAAATATTCTAAACATATGATTATAATTTACTGATATATCATGTATTGTCCGTAAGCGAAAGAAGTATGTAAGGATAGATCTATATGGCGTTCCGTTCTCTCTGCCTACCCCACTTGGGATACGGCTAGAGGTCACAATATAGTATAGTATAACTCAATAATTTATGAAAGTACGCCATTTGCTAAGGTTTTAATTTGAATCAGGAGACAAGTCATATTTCATATTATTATCTTGATATTATCAATTAATTTTATTACACCTGACGGCTATTTAAATTTTATTATGTCGTGTGAATCGTTGTTAGTTACCTTTAAACTTTATAAAGTCTTTTATAATCCAAATAAACATTTATTTCATTATTTACATATTATCAACTCGTTCTCGAAAAGATGATAAAATATTTGAAATATTTGTTTAGTCACATTAAACAGTAAAGGCACTAATTTAATATTTTATTTATATTACCTAGTTATTTATTACTTTTGCAAATAAGTTATTTTAGATTATGATATCCTATATTGCCTTGATGACTCGTAAACGAGTAGATAGCCTTTGTACATATATGTAGAAGAAGAATATATCTTATATTGTAATTAATTAATATTCTACTATTGCGGCTACTAATACTAATTATGTAAATAAATCTTTATTAGCGAAATCTGATATATAAAATTCTCGTGTTATCATACTCCTCCGAAACAGCTGGACAGATTTTGATGAAATTTTGTGTGCTTATCGGGTAGATCTGAGAATCGGCCAACATTTATTTTTCATACCCCTAAAAGTTAAGGGTGTTCCTCCCCAATTTTTTTTTTATTTTTTGTAAATTTTTTTATTTTCATTTTTTTATGGTACTTTCCTACATACCTACGTATGTAAGTACAAAAAGGGAGCGAATAATTTGATTCGCCTGGGGCCTCAGCATGTCCTAAGACGGCCCGTTTCAGGACCAAAAGGTAAGTATGTTTACTTACATTTTGCCACTTGTCACCTGATTTGGTAAGATCAAATTGTAAACATAATAAATTCACAATATGTCCTTATAAAGCTTTAGACATTTGTGGAGAATATAACCGGGTTACTCAGCAGGTAGTAATAGGTTATTATAGAAAATAACAATATTATATTTCTCTACCTATAGGTGCCTACATTATTATTATCTACGCAGAAAAAATGCGGAGGCTTAGCTGCAGAACCTACACAAGTTAAATATATGATCCACGTTTGTACAGCTATTTTAGTTAATTCATATGTGTGTATGTTTATATCTCTATATTATAAACGAAACTATAACATTTGATGAGAAAAAAATACTATCTAATGTAGGAATTTCAGTTTCAGGGAAAGTGAAATTACAATAATTATATTCCTTATATATTGAGAATAATCCGCAACATTACTGGCAGTTTCTCTTATAATTATTTATTCATAATATGAAACATTAACATATTGATCACACGTGTGTTGTTAAAATATTATTCTCATCAACAAAAAAAAATCTTTATGATTAGATGAGTAACTATGGCTTAATGATAACTCTAAAATACATTCTTACTATAAAGGATACTTGAGATATTGTAATAAATCAAAAATGGATCACATGAAACTATGAAAAATTACAAATATAATTTATTGCTGCTATTTTTATAGGTAGTGATTTAGCCTATGATTTAGATAGCTATGTAGGTGAGCGAATATTTTTTTGTGATTTCGAAGATCTCCATCTGGGTATATAAAGACTGAAAGATACCAAGTTGAAAGATTTATTTATATAGGAAATATTGACATGACTAACATTCTTTATGATTGATTTTTTTATTGATTATATTATCTGGTGTGCAATACCAAATCCCGATGTTGACAATTTATTTTTTCTTGGAAATTTAATAATCGCATAAACTGGTTATTTTTTTATTCAATTGCAATAAAAATTTCATTATCTTGATACTATTCATTACAAATTATTCTTATATCATGTTTCCTGAATAGGCTGGAGAAATTGTATGAGCAATAAATATTTATGCCCTTTAGCAAAAATACATATTTATCGGGCACAAAATATTTGTAATTTTTATTTAGTATTACAAATAGCAATATGAATAGTTATAGCCCATGTAAGTAAATTGAATAGATTTGGACATATGCAGCGAATGAATTATGAAATAACGACAAAGAAAGTACCTATATTATTTAAAATCTGAAATAAAGAGTGTGATATACCTACCTGCTTTTAAACTTATACATAATTAATCGGCCCGCGAAGAATATGCCCACTTTTTTTATAATAGTCGGTACAAATACCTACCCGTTTTTTACTTTTTTGAAAAAAGGTATTTGGAGAAAATATTCTTAAAGAAAACCGAGAAGTTTGCAAAACTTTTCAAATTCCTATACCATTTTGAAAAGACGGGGGGGGGGGGGGGTAGAAATTTTAAGGTGAAGTAATATTAACAAATGTTCCATATACGGAGTATATTGTTATGCGGCCCGGTAGGAAATCTCACTCTGAAATTTGGCCCGGCTGCTGACAAGGCTGGCCATCTATGGTCTATACCAGGGATGTTGCGGATGTCGATTTTTACACATCCGCGGATGTGAATGCGGATGCGGATTTTTGAAGGCTCACATCCGCGGATGCGGATGCGAATGCGGATGCGGATGTTTAAGATGTTATAGAAAAATTTTTATTTATTAAAATTTTATTAAAAATATATTTATTAATAGAGCACTAGTGTTACCTAGTTGTGTTAGCTTGTATTTTTTTTTTGTTTTTGTTGATTGATTTGTCGTTTGTAAGTGAAGACTGTATTATTTTTTGATCATGTTATTTGTAAAAAGGCGCAAGCCGTATATTTCATAAATAAATAAATAAAAACAAGTAGGAACTATCTTAGTTGGTAGGCCCCATTGTCAAATATGTGACGAAATTTTTGTTACAATAATATTATGGATTTTTGAGGGAAATATTTTTTTTCTTCTTTGTTATTTGCAAAAATAAAATAAAACCGGCAAAAATAAAAACGCGTCGGATCTTGTCACCATTATTTTTGTTCCCATTGGTTAATTTGAAAACGAAGTGGGTTGCGCGCCGTTTGGCTGCCGCCACGCAAATCAAACCGCTCCTTTAAATAATTTGATTTTACGAAAGATATCGGTCCCATAGTGCTGAACTTTCTTGTGCACGCTAACATTTCAAAACCGCGTAGTTTTTGCATTTCATCATCTCTTAAACTTCATCAAAACTCGAAATAAATTAATATTCATTACTGTTGATTGTCTCTTCAAAACTTTAACAAGTCATCATTTTGTGTTGCATTCCCGCTTCTATTGCCAAAACACGTGTTAAAAAAATCATCCCCTTCCGGGAATCACTCTATACAAGTGCCAGAGTGTAGTGATCAGTGTATGTCCAGTAGTGTAACAGAGAAGGATAACAACACCGACTACTCGCAACAACACAGCGGGTGAAAGAGACAAAAATACTGTTTTGTCTACCACGATGCCTATCTCAGATCTCCGTAAGAAGAAGCTTCTCTATGTGTCCAACGTTTTCTTTGATGTCAACCAAAGTGGAACGCTCGAAAAGAAATACTTCGAGTCGGCTATCGAGAAAATCTGCACTCTTCGTGGATGGCCCCAGAGTCATCCCAAGAACGTAGAGACGAACGACACCATGACCAAGATATGGGATGGCCTGAGGCAGAGAACTGATACCAATAAAGATGGAGAGTCCTCTGCAGTGGCAGCAGCATTACATGAACTTCATGTTTGACCTAGAAGATGCTTTCAACTTAACTAAAAAGCCACGGCGCTCTTGAGATGGTCACGGACCATGAAACAGCGCCAAATACAAATCATCTTTTTATTATTATTATTATTAATTTCAAGTTTAAACGGCACGCGCCATTCACCGGCCCCGCCCCATTTCTTTCTTGTCGCAAATTGTCTTACATCCGCATCCGCATGAACATCCGCATCGATTATTGCGGATGCGGATGCAGATGTCCAAATACATGCGGAAGCTCCGCATTTGCGGATGCGGATGCGAATATTCGCAACATCCCTGGTCTATACCAATACAGTATTTTTTTATTTATTCTTCTTGCACATCATCATTACATTACAGTGTTAACAAAATAGTATAAAATTTTTAAAAACTAGGATGATGTGCAGTGGCGAGATTATCACTATAAAGTGATTTCTTCCATCTAACCACGGAATTAACTACTAGCCATAAAATATACCAAATTTCTCTATGACTGACTTATGTCACATTCAAATTGTGCTGTCAAAATGTCATTTGAATTGGTGGTGGGAAAGTAAATGTGAATTGTATTTTCATTGTTTATAAAGTTATAATTGTGTTCATAAAATATCGATAGCTTCAGTATTAAATTTGTTATACGCTCTCAAACAATCAACTATGGCTTCTGTTAAGGCTGATCGTACTATTTGCAGAATATGTCTTAATACGAAATATATAACTCTGCCTCTATCTTCTATTTCAAAACCAATTAGTTTGACAGAAAAAATCAACTTTATTACTTCAGTTCGTGTAAGTTTTATTTTCCCTTTCAATAACTCAATGATTCTACATAAAATGTTTACAAGAATGTAGAAAATGTATCCTATTATTTCAACATTTGTTGCAGGTTCAAATAGGCGATAAGTTTCCTCAAAGAATTTGCATGAGCTGTTGTAATAATTTAAATATAGCATATGAATTTAAAACACTATGTGAGAATTCAGAGCAACGGTTGATAGACTTATACAAAGACAATAGCGAAGCCACAAATGAATTGAATAATCATTCAGACGGTTATAGTCACTTAAATATATATGAAAGTAGTGATATAACCATAAAGAAACAAGAAACAAAACTGAAATATGCTAAAAATGAATCCTCCTTAAGCTTTCATGAAGACAAATCAAAAAAGAATAAACCGGTTGAGGATTCTAATGTTACCAAATTTGAGGTTATGTCTCAAAATAAATGCCCTACTATGTCCAAGTTATTTAGAAATAAACAAATTACATTCAAAAAATTTAAAACAAATGTACGATATGTCAAAAATGGTTCAAAACCCAATGTTATCAAAAATAAACAAGTAACACCAGAAAAATCTAAAACAAACCTGCGATATGTAAATAACAATTCACAACCTAAACTTATTAAAAATTTTGATCCAAAATATTTAATTGAAGAATTTCCTTTTAAAGATCTTGTTAAAAGAATGGATCATAATGAAAATAATAATAATTATGATGATTCGGAAAGGTTGCCAGATGGTAATGTAGATGATAATAAATATGTTCAAGAGAATAATATAAAAAGTGGAAAGTCATGTGATGCTGGCGACATATTATATTGGGAAGGTGAGGGAAGAATAATAAACTATGATCCTAAATATATTGATCAGTTAACTGTATCATGTAAAAATATTGAGGAAAACAATGCAGTAATAAAGGGTGTGGTGAAAGAACCAATAAATGAATCTGCTAAAACTCGTTATAAACATACTATTTGCCCTATATGTGGGAAAATATTCAGGTATATATATTTGTATCATTTATTAAATAAACATAATTACTATCCGCTGTACTCGCAAAGAAAATGCATATTTATATTTGGCTATTAAGGCGGCGCTGTTCTTCCGTCCGCAAGGGTTCCGTCGGCCCAGGCGTCTCTCTTTCACCATACACTATTCCTATGACAACGACATCAGAGCACAAGGAATGTCGTTGAAAGAGGTGACACAATTGGCGCAGAGACGCTCTGAATGGAGGAGGCTGGTTGCTGCCCTGTGCCCCCGAGAGGAGCGTTGAGGGCGATGAATGAATGAATGAATATCTACAGTTAACCATGATTAAATGAAAAACTTTTTCACAAAATAAGTTGTTGTCTCTGGTTAAATCAAACTCAACTAAATTGCCTTTCAATGTTCCTCCTAGGGGTACAAAGTGAAAACCAACATCCTTCATTCAGAGCATCTTTGCGCTAATCGAGTCCCCACTTCTCTCACATTATTTGAGACGCTCCATTATCATTGTTGTAGAAATGCTGTTTTGTCGAAGAGTAACGCCTGGACTGTCAGATCCCGAGAATAAAAATAAATCTTCGTTAAATCAAAACCTATTTTTATTCTGTGATTAACCTACTAAAACTACACTGAAAATTATGAATTTAACAAATTTATATTAGAAATATACATAAAAATAATTATTATCAACACCTTTTTTTATTTAATGTTTAATAACTTGTATGCATGCTATATGTCAAATGGTATGAACATGTCACAAATGGTGTGCCGACGCACCCGGCAGAGATCTGTAATCTCCGTAATACAGGAGAGACGATAGTCCTGGCTGGATCATATCCTGAGAATGCCCAATGATATCATCTCACTTTCACAATACACCGTTCCTATGACAATGTCATTAGAGCGCAGGGAATGTCTTGGGAAAAGGTGACGTGATTGGCGCATAGACGCTCTGAATGAAGGATACTGGTTTCTGCCCTGTACTCCCGAGAGGAGTGTTGAGGGTGATGATGATGCTATATAATATGTATTATGATATGGGTTTACCTCATCTTTCTAGTCTGAAGTAAACATTTCAATAAAATAAAATACTTTATTTAGGCACAAAGTTGTTACATTGATATTCTCTCTAGTTACTTAGTAATATCTAACTGTTGGAACAGTAGTTGTTCCTTGTCCGTGTGTATGGGTGTATGTGATTACAAAATTTTACGGGACAAATTAACTTAATTAATACTTATGAAATTATAATGATGTGGTCAGTATCCTGACGGTGGAGAATTTGTAAGGTACATATACTGTTCTGTTGCATATTCACAATCCAAATGGTTGTGTTTTAAAAGTCATTTGTCTTTTAAAAAATTAGAATGTCCTTTCTTAAACTATTTTTTATTGTATTTCTCACTGCATATTTGTACTTACTTTTGATGACCTAATAGCTCTGGCCTCCAAAACATTAAATCTCTAAGCCTCTGTATCTTGAGCAGTGAATTTCCAGAAGTCTTTAGCATTTGGCCACTCTATAAATTGGTTGATGTTATCCAAAAGCCTTTACTTTGGTTTGCAAATTGATTACAATGTCAATTATTATTAAAAATCAACTATTATACAATACAGTGTACACAGGGCAAGTTTATCGCTTTAATGCGATATCATCCAATTACTCCCCAGACAAGGTTTTTAAAATTATTTATATCTGTAGTGCAAATTTAGGATTCATGAACATTTTCATTGAAATCCTTCAGTCCAATCCACTGCTAATCTACTCCATTTTTTTAATAAAATTATTTGGCAACAGCTTACTAATCTGGAACCTGCAGATTAAAAGTCCAATGCTCCACTGTCGGGTTACTTATCACAGGGTTCAATCAATCATTTACTAGTGTATTAAATTACCTTATTCTTTTATTACCTATATTTAAATTTATATTATTCATTCTGTTCATAGAAACTCAAACATGAAAAGGCACATTGAAGTGTTTCACGAACGGAAGCGTTCATACACTTGCACTGTTTGCCAAAGAACTTTTCCAAGTAAATCGTACGTACGGGACCATATGAATGTTCACACAGGTGACAAGAAATTCTTGTGTACCCTCTGCGGGAAGACATTTGTCCAAGTTTCTGGTTACAGGCAACACATGAATAGACACCCAGAAATATCAAATAACAAATGCACACTTTGCCCCAGAGTTTTTAAATCACCTGGACTTCTCAATGATCATATGAAGTGAGTTTTTTTTATTATGCAACAAATCTTTTCTTTACATTTTTTTACATCTTAATATCTTAATACTTTGAGTTCGTTGGTAGCCTGGAGGTAGAGTCTCGGCCACCAGAACAAGGGGTCCGTGGTTCGATCCCAGGTGCCGGCAAACTCCCCTTTCACGGCACAAGCTTTTGGCTTAGTGTGAAAGGTGTATAAGGTTGTATATGGGTTTATAACAA
Source organism: Athripsodes cinereus (assembly GCA_947579605.1). Taxonomy (NCBI): domain Eukaryota; kingdom Metazoa; phylum Arthropoda; class Insecta; order Trichoptera; family Leptoceridae; genus Athripsodes; species Athripsodes cinereus. The sequence goes on along the minus strand of OX388318.1, from coordinate 16,087,582 downwards.
ACCCAGATGTATCTTTTTTTTTTTAAATATATAAATTGATTACCTTTTAATCATTTCTTCTTACTATTTTCATCCATGGGCAATGACTAGATCTCCCTCTTTTTTCTATAAGTTTTTGAATGCCCTGTTTACAGGTATTCGTTAAACTTCACATAAGAATCACGGAAGATGCTGTAATGATAGAAAAGTGTCTAAATTTTTCCTTTGCACAGAGAGGACAGCTTGCATGCTTATTACATATTTTAAGTATTCATTAAATTTCTTTTTGTTTTAGTGTACATAATGATGTTCGTAAATATGGCTGTAAAATATGTCAGGATCATTTCTATACAAAAGAATCTCTACGAGCACACTCAAGAGTTCACAAGGAAAAAAAACAGAAGTGTGATATATGCCAAAAATTATTTTATAGTAGAAATGAACTTAAACGCCACACACTTGTACATACAGGAATTAAACCTTATCAGTGTGATATATGTGCTGCCAAATTTTCTCAGAAATCAGACATGAAAAATCATATCCTAAGACACTACAAAGTGACAGGAACATCCTCCAACAAAACAAAGAAACCAGTTAAAATTGCTCAATATAGAATTACATCAAACCCATCCTTTGTTTGGCAAAATGGTTAAATAAACCCAAAACAGTTTGACATCTTTCATGTGAGCTGATACAGAAAAAAAAATGATTTTTTTCAAATACACCCTGTGAAGTCTTAATTCTATTCTCTTTTTCTTCCCCTTTCCCCATCATGTTACTGATTTTTTTCTCCTCTTTTTTTCATATTGGGTCCGTTTGTTTGACCATTTTGGTTTATTTTTTGTTACAGGTGAAAGATTTTTTATTTGAGTTTGTTTATTTATGTTAGTTGAAAAAAATTGAGACTTCCAAGAGTTTAATAAATTCATTGTATCGGCACCAACTTTATAACACCTAATTTTTAGCAATAAATTTGCTCTCTGTATATTGATTGCACTCAATATCAATAAATATTTTTTTATGTTTATACTTCAATGTAGAGTAAGTAGTAATAAATAAACAAAATTGGCTGTTTTTTTCTCACATTTGACTTTTACCTGTTTTCCTTAACTTTTTTATTTTGCCTAGTACCTATCAATGTGGAGGAAGTTATAAAGATATATAGATTATCTTAAGTAGCATTCACTTTGGATGATCATCCAGACTGTCAGGGTCAAACCAGTTCATCGAAAGTGAACACGCCTGTTCACATTTGTTCATCCTATGTTTTCACTGCCATGTCAACACTCTCACTCATGTTGTATGTAGTTTGACGTATTTTCGTATAAAATAATTAAACAAATTCAAAAATGAAAAATAACACTTAAAATAAATTAATATAGCTCTCGACTGCATAAAAATTTATTCATAGAGAACTAAACAAATAATAATATAAAACTTTTTTATGGTCGTTTCAGTGAAAGGACCTTTCATCAAAATTATGACGAATGGTAATCTCTTTCTTCCGTCATCGCTAGTGATCACTAGCGATGAAACGCCTGTTCATCTTGGAGGATCATCCGGAGTGATCACTGAAAGTGAACAAAGGTGAACAAAAAAGTTTGTCAAAAAAAGTTAAGGCATTCAAGATGGGGGGATTTACCTCACCACTGAACTGAAGATGTTTTATACCAAAACGTGATGTTTTACAAATGCCTGCTTTTTACAGAACACTCGAAAACTTATTGAATCAGAAGGAGGCCTATTCTTTATCGGGACTCCAAAGAATTTCTACTTATTATTGGTACTGGTAGGTAATATCTACCTACAGTAGACGCTTATTCGATTACTCACTCTCATTTGAGTGTGGGAAGGAAAATGCACAGTCATGTAAACAAACATTATTATTGTCTTACTGAACGACCTTCACATTGGATTTATACACATACATATAATACATTCATGCCGGGCAATGCACCGATATATACCTAATGCGTAATATACGAGTACATACCCCACAAATGAAAGTGCCTACATACTGTACTTAACTTACGCATTCTAGGACTATAAAGTCTAAAACATCTTGTTTTGTATAATGTATTTACATATACGTACCTGCACAGAAAATGTTTTCCATCTCGTTGACCTCATAAAACGGAAATTCCTCAGTCACTAAAAATTAGAATATCGAGAAATAGGTATATGTTCGAGATTCCTCGTTTCTTAATAATACATATATACCTAAATTACTCCTATTCTGAGTGCCGTCTCCTCTGAGAAGGTCATCAGAAGTATTTTCACCTTGTTGACTGCGGCCCTGACCATATTGAAGAGTGAACCACCTATGAAGACCTTTCCTGGATCTCAAAATGCGTATTGCCCCTTGTTATATGTTTCCAGTGTTATTGGTTATACGTCTCTGGAACCTCACCTCAGCCTTCTGTATACACCAATTTGTGTACCTACATCTTTTGTGACAATTTTTTGTTTTGTTTTACTGTTTATGTATTCTTGGTCTTAAACTGTTTCTTTTTTTGTTTATTTTATTTTTACTTCTATATTTTCTCAATAAACTTTATTACCTCCTAAAAGGGACATCGAAGAGAGAGTGTAAACGATTCCCATGATGTCGATTTTGGCCAATTGGCCCTTCAGACCTGCCCAATGGCCCGCCCGTGAGGACAACTTTGGTTTAAATATGCTGATAAATAGGAATTTATAACTCCTGAGATATCCGGGAGGAGGTGGGTATCTCTTCAATGTTACGTAGTATGGAAGCCTGTACGCTGACTTATGCGATAGAGAGGATAATATGTACAATCATTTGAAATCTGGATGTATGGAAAAATACTAATAACTCTGAGAGACAAAATTCGCAATGAGACTGTGTTCCAACAAATGAAAAAGCTCCTGGAGTTGCTCGACAGTGCAAAAACAAAGAAATCGAAATACTTTGGTCACGTATAGAGGGTTATTTTTCCCGGATTATTTTTGTTCCCGGGAAACGGGAAATTTAAAAATGAATTTCCCGGGAATTTAAAAAAAATATTGAATATCAGGTGAAAATTGTAAAAGTTTAACATAATGTTGTTTTTGCAATTTAAAAGAGTTAATTTTAACTGAAACGATTCTTCCTCAGCACGTGTGACCGAAAAAGCCATAAAAATAATGTCTATCTATAGTGTCCGAATATTAAATTGTGGTGGTATTTATACCTACGTTTATATGTTTACATTATTAGTATTTTGACTGTTTCAAAGAAAAACTGTTTCAAATTTTTTTATTTTCTCATATTGTTTTTACATTAATAAAGAATTAAAAGCATACCTACCATATAAATAAAATAAATGCAATTTGGTAAATTTATGGATTCCTTTTAAACTTGTATACCTATGTGTCTGAATATCAAATTGAGTAACTGTACCATCAGAACGAAAGAAACACATGTCAGCATTTTATAATTTTTCCACGTAAAATGAACAAACAATTTATTTTTTGCTATACTTTACTATACTATACCCTCATGCCATGTCCCAAGTGGGGTAGGCAGAGAGAACGGAACGCCAAAAAGATATATCTTACACACTTCCTTCGCTTCCTCCACATTCATACAGTTTCTCACACACGCACGTCGGTTCCTCTTACTCAACACGCGGCCGTCCTTGAGAATTTGATCCACGTGATCAAGCCACGTGGTTCTCGGACACCCGCGTTTCCTCACACCCTTTCTTTCAGACAAGTATATCCTCTTTGTCATTCTAACCACGTTCATTCGTTCAACATGTCCAAACCACCGTAGTTTAAACACGCGCATTCTGTCCACAACACTCTTCTTGCATTCATTCATTCTTTTCACGCAGCGTTTTACCAACCATTCTTCTCAACGATCGCATCTCTACTGCATTTATTCCATTTTCGTCCTTCTTCGGCCACGTCCATGTCTCGCTTGCATACGTATGTGACGGTACCAGAATGGTATTGTGCACCAGCATTTTAGCCACGTTCGACACATTGCTGACAATGAGTCGTAGTGCACGGTTTACTCTAGCAGAAGCCACTTTTATTTTTTTAAGCGATGTTTCATAGGTATTTCTTATTTTATTCTGATAATTTTGATTTATAAAGTGATAAGTGGGTTATAATTTGATAAGTGCGTAATAATGTGTTGATTATGAAATGGTATATTTATTAGGACTATTAGAGTTAACCAAACAAAGATTTCGGTATCGGTATGGCAATCTGCATCACTAGTAATTTGTGTTTTTTCCCGGGAAATGTTTGGCTTTTTTCCCGGGAAACGGGAAATAAAAATTGAATGAATTTCCCGGGAATTCCCGGGCGGGAATTCCCGGGAATAACCCTCTAGTCACGTATTGAAAGGAGAAAAATATCAACTCCTTAAAAGTATTCCAAAAAGGTTTATATTAGTGAGTTACAGTCCATCGGATTGGTTTGCAACTAGTTTGGATCTTCTTCTCCATTCCTCCCTATTTTCAGCTAATTTCTTTAATTATACGTAGGTTTGTGCCATAGTTCATGTCCTTCTTCACTTAACCCATAAAGGTGTTTCTTGGTTCGTATAGGCCTTTACCATTTGTGCCATCGGTCTTGCTCTCCGCGATGGTGATGAGCAGACCTGGGTGCCTGATGTTGTGGCCAATCCAGTTTGCTCATTGTTGGCTGATTTTTTAAGGAGTTGCCTACTTTCACCTACTCTTAGGTATAGGTACACAATTGAAGATCAATGAGAAAATTATACAATATTTTAATTTTCTTAGTGCAACAGATGGTGCTAACTCCTTTAATAGAATAGTAGGCGAAGATCTTATTTTGAATACTTAACTAATTCTCGTCGAAGATAAGATTTACGTTCAAATTCTCGATAAGTTTTTAATAAATATAATATGTACCTAACTCATAATTTATTCTGCGTATCTTAATAACACTTACCTCATAAAATCACATAAAATGCGAAGTAAAAGTAATTAAATTGGACCTCGACATTTCAGTAAGATTATGGGTAATCTTGAAAAAATTAATAAATAAAAACTTTAGTAATATTTGAATCAATAATTATTGGAATCTACAAGTTTCTTATAATCTTGTTTTACTTAGGTAGATACCGGTATACACCATCAGCCAATATATCTTCTTCTTCGTGTTATACATCATCGATCTGTTAGTTCGGAAGTTGATGCCACTTGTGATGCTGAAGACCAGCTGTTTTTCCATCTTTTTGATGGTTTTGATGAATACAGGTATATACATTTTATATAGTGACCTGACCGTTTAGTAGATTATCACTATATTTGGGTGAGTTTTAAAATGGATAAATTTCATAAAGATTTAAAATCAATTTTTTAAAACAAGATTATTCATTTTGACTTTTTTGTGCTCAGCAAACCTCAGATATGTGAATAAAACAATAATATGTAGATAATAAATCGCTTCAAATCGTTATTTCTCATTACAATTCCGGCAGGTTACATTGTAATTGAAAACATAATCGGGTCATAAATTTGAATAGCCGTAAAAAAAGACTTATTACATTTCCTTTAATAATTATCCCAGTATTTTAAAACAAACTATAAATATAGGATTCTCTTACACAGGCTCTGCTTCAGTGTATTGAACTAACTGTGCTCCACACTAGAGTGCAAATTTTCAGAACATATTTTAAATTTTATTTATTTAAATAATATATTTAGCAAGCAACTATAGTCTCTGTAATACACGAAAGGCGACAGTGTTGAAAGTCGTAAGAATGTCCTTTCATCCACAAAATTTTCTAAGTACCTTTTTCACAACACACTGTTCCTTTGATAAAATTAACAATCTCAACAACTTCGCCAATCTCGTTAGTAGAGAAAAGCGTTAAGCACGATAGATTTGAGTTGAATTGAATTAATATAGTGATAAAACAATATGATTTTATGTTTTAGTGTTACATATTTAGGTTAATGGATTAATAAATATACTATTTTATTTATAAACATACACTGCACATGTCTATTACATGTTGATAAAAAAAAATACAAAATAAATTCGTAAACCATCAGACCAAAGTCAGACAGAAAATATTACGTTTTTAAAAATGCTTAGTGAAATTAGTTAAAATAAATAATAAAAGTAATTAATACTAACGAAAGATATGATATTGTATTTCAATTTAATTATTTCGTAAGTTATGTACAAATATTTTTTTTCGAATCACGAAAATAAATCTAATGTTTTAATGGGCAACTAGATACTTAGTTCGACCCAAATTGTATTTTGCAAACCGAGCCCTGTTCGGAGCCTATGGAAGGTTTTAATTGTATTGTCAAGGTTGGGCTGAAGTTTCATCAGTAGACCGACAAGATAATAAGCATGTAGACATGTGGTAGGCATAGTTCCTATAGTAGTATAATACATGTAATCAGAAGCGGCTGGTGGGTTGTTATAATGGGGAAGCGATAGAATTATAAAAAAATCTTCAAAAACAGAAAAAACGATTTCGTCTTTTGATTCTTATCATCATCTCGCCTATTAACCTTCCTCCCGGGAGCAAAGTGCATAAACCAGCCTTCTCCATTCAGAGCGTTTCTGCGTCAATTAAGTTACTTCTTCCCACGACATTCCTAGCGCTCTGATGATGTTGTCATAGGAACGATGTATTGTGAAAGCGGAACGCCCGGGACGTTGGAACCCTTGAAGGCGAAAGAACAGTAATGCTCTTTTTGTCTTTTATTTATTTATTTATTAATCACAAACAGAAAGTTGACAAAATACACACAAAAAAATAAAAACATCATACATTGATTCGGCCAGGCCAACCCCCCAATTAAGTGTGTCTACAGCATACACATATTAATGTAAACAAAAGAATGAGAGAAAAAAAACCAATCAAACAAAAGCAGACCACAATCACCGCAGGCCCAGTACAAACTGAAATATACAAATACAAATTTATAAAATTATTATAGATGATATTATAAATCATAGTATTTTTTTATTTATTTTGTGTGTAAGAGTAAGATTGTGAGATGTTGTGTGTTTGTTTTGTATGTTAATATTGGAGTGAGCTCTGTTTGAACGCTAGACTAATGGAATAATTTTGTTTTAATTTTATTTATTTATTTATTTATTTATTAACTCTTTCAAGGGACAAACAGTCAATACAGTAAATATTACAAGAATCAATGTGATACACAATATGGACCACAAGAGTCCCCCTATATTACCACAGCATATAATTCAAAGCAACTAAAAACAAGGATGCTAAAATAAACAATCAAAATACAATAAAATATAAAATAATATAATCAATGAAAAATAATAAATAATAATTTATTAAAAAAAAAAATTAAATAACAAAATACAACAATAACTAATAAAATTAACAAACAAATTTACAATTTTAAATTTAATGCAATATACTAAAAAAAGTAATATTAATAATAATAAAAAAAACAATTTGTGCGGCAGGCAATCAATTGAGATAAAAGATATGGCAAAAATGACAGTGGTAAATAAATGAAATTGAAATTAAAGAACAAGTGGTTTGTGAAAGTTCAACAAAATTTATTCACTATGTTTCATTAATCCTCATGTATAATAAATACAAAATAAATAAACCTAAGGAAGATCCGCCTAAAGTACAATATTATGTAAAGTTGAAGATACCTCACCAGTTATATATAATAGGTAGGTACTCTAATATTGTATCAATGGGTATGAAAGGATTTATTGTTTCCATACAATGCCTCCATACAATCAAATCGTTTGAATATTTCTCATAACATTCACTCAATCATAATGGCGATGATAGATTACTTATTTATCTCAGCGCTGCGCTGTTAAACAATCATTTAAGTCAGTTTAAAGATAGTTAGAGTGGAACATAACGAATTTCTAAAATTTTATATAAATTGCTTTTTGTGTCCTATTTTGAACCAATGTAGACCATCCCTTTGGCTTTTCACTCATCCCTATTATACGCATTTGCCTCTCTCGTAGATTAACTTGCTAAGTAAAATTCATCGTCATCATTTATTTATTTATTCTTTTTGCACATCATACTATAATATACTATACTATACTATACCCTCACGCCATGTCCCAGGAGGGGTAGGCAGAGAGAACGGAACGCCATATAGATCTATCCTTACATACTTCTTTCGCTTCCTCTACATTCATCCAGTTTCTCATACATGCACGCCGATTTCTCTTACTCAGCACGCGTCCATCCTTAAGAATTTGGTCCACGTGATCAAGCCACGTGGTTCTTGGACGTCCGCGCTTCCTCACACCCCTTCTTTCAGATAAATACATCCTCTTCGTCATCCTATCATCTTGCATTCGCTCAACATGTCCAAACCATCTCAACTTGTTTACACGCATTCTGTCCACAACACTCCTCTCACATCCGCTCATTCTCCTGATATCCTCATTCTTCACTCTATCTCGCAACGTTTTACCAACCATTCTTCTCAGTGAACGCATCTCCACAGCATTTATTCCACTCTCATCCTTTTTCAACCACGTCCAAGTTTCGCTTGCATACATAAGTGTCGGTACCAGAATGGTATTGTGCACTAGCATTTTTGCCATGTTCGACACACTGCTATTGCTAACAATGGGTCGAAGTGCACCATTCACTCTAGCACCGGCGACTTTTCTTCTTTCAATGTCCTTATCAAATCTTCCATCCCTCGCAAACAGACTTCCCAAATAAACATACTCATTCACTTGCTCTAAACATTCATCGTCAACCTTTATTTCACATACCGTTCTTTCACTCTCTCTTTCAAACACCATTACTTTCGTCTTCGCGACATTCATTTTTAACCCATTTGCACTACAGCTATCATACACACACGACACAATGTCTTGTAAATCACTTTCATTCTCAGCCATTAAGACTAAATCGTCTGCATACATCAAAGCATTCACTCGATTTCCATTCAGTTCAACACCTACATTCATCCCTTTCAAAGGTCGCATACAGAAGTCATAAAATACTTTTTTAAGTTTGCACATCATCATTATATTATAACAGTGTTAACAAATCAATATAAAATTTAAAAAACTAGGATGATGTGCAGTGGCGAGATTATCACTATAAAGTGATTTCTTCCATCTAACCACGTTGTTCTCCGTTGGTCCCTCAATCCTGAGGATCGTGACCATCATACCTCGCTATGTAGACCATCTGTCTCCACCTTGAGCAATCCTCCGCCATGTGCAAGGCCCCGTGTAGTGAACTCTTTGTAGCCTCCTTAATTTGGTTGCTCCATCTTGCTGTTAATCAGTCCCTTTCACGCCTACCTTCTACAGCCTCTGTTATAATTTCTCTTTCCAGGTTCTCAGGCTCTCTTCTTGCAATGTGCCAGAAATATCGCAAAACGCGCTGTCTGCAAATCGTTGTGTAGAAATGTTTAGCTCCCTGAAGATGAACTCATTGGTTCTGTTTTCAGTACAATTAATAACGTAAAATTAAATATGTACTAAAATGTAACATGTTACCCTCAACACAACTAAAAGTATCTAGCATGGTGTAAATAAGTTTGTTTAATTTAATAGATTTTTCGATATATGATAATTTATGCGTAGGCAATTTTGAACGTGTCCGAGCATAAAACTAATACTAAAATAAAATAGCATCTAACGTAAATTTGAATTTTCAAAAATTTGAAGATAAGACCACTGACCTCAAAAGGCCTGAAATTAACATATTATTTTATTTTACACAATGATTTGTGGTAGACACAACACATATTTTATTCAACAGTCACCAATAAAACTATTTTAGATCGTCACCATGATCAACCTGTCTGTCCTTTGATGTGTCCGTATTATTGACTAACATGAATCATTACAGTTTTCTAGGAAGAATGATGTTTAAAAATCAAAATAATTCCTCGTACAAATAATATTTCATCCATTTATATTTCAACTAGATTTAAATCTAGCTTTAAAGTTACACCAATCAACATATTACTTAATTTGAATTCGAGTACTTTATGAGAAGAAATATCATTTTCTTAATGGTTAACAACTACCCTCAAATTTGTCAATATTTATTATGTCTAACATCATGCATTTAATAAAATGAGAGTGCTCTTCTGCAACAACAATCTTAATCTGAAATTTCGACAGGGACTCGTAAAGTCCTATGTATGGTCTGTATTGCTGTACAGTTCTGAACCCTGGACCCTAATAATGAATGCGATGAATCGCTTGGAAGCATTGGAAATGTGGCTTCATAGAAGAATGCTTGGTATTCATTGGACTGATAGGGTCACAAATGTAGAGGTGTTAAGAAGAGCTGGAATGGACAGAGAACTCCTATAAACTATAATGTTTTTGTTAATTAAAACGCGGTCATCCTTGTGAATTTGATCCACATAATCAAGTCTCTTATTTCTGATTAAAATTTATAAAAAATATAAAAGTAAATATTGATGGTTCAAATGACATTTCGTACACACTTTTAAAATGCTTTTAATCGATATTTGATTATTCCTTAAGCGATATCAAATAAAAATCTTACTGCAGTAAGTGTGTAAAATTTATTACGCCTATAAATTAAAGTTGTAAAAATAAGGAAAACAAAACAGTGAAATATTACCCAATCGTAAGTAAATAACAAAACTTTATATACATACACATGGATTTGTGCATCTCAATCTTATTTAAATTGTACAATAATCAAGGCAAATGAGTATCATCAAAAGGCTTTTTACGTATCAGTGTGAATTATAATAAAATATTATATTAATCTTACACATGTATCTATTCAGGAATAGTAAATCCTGGTAGGTATATGTTAATATTGGAGACCGTTAATATGTATGTTTGTACACTCATCCATTGAGTGGATTTCTGGACAATTGTGATCATAAGTTTTTTGTTCATTATTTATCAGGTGAAATACAATATAATAAAAGTCTTATAGAAATTATAATTAATAAATAAATTTTATTAGTATATCGTTTTTCTTTTGCCAATATTTTGTCATTTGATTAATATTCATTGAATTTACATTTATTTATTTATTGACTATCTTAATAACTAGTATCCAAGTATTGATTTTTAGAGGATTTTTTGGGGATTCTCTGCGCAAAGCTGAGTTACAACGATTTGGAAATAATTAGAATAAAATAAAGATAACTTGTGCAAAATAAGTCTTAACTTCGTGCAAAAAAAACATGTTGATTAATATATTAATGTGGCATTTATAAATTGCCTAAAATATATTATATGAAACAAAATGTCGTAGGTACACAAAATAAAAACATTTAATAATGTTGGCACGGGCAGCCTTGAGGCGAGATCAATTTCCTAAATTACTAAATGTCACCCTAACAAATTAAATTAAAACAGTTATATCACAAAGGTGAGGGAGACAAAGATGACTGTTACCTTTTGGTGTAAACAACGAACACGTCGAAGGTATGGACCATATCAGAATTTTTCTCATCGTCCTCCACAGCCCACTACCATCCGGAATTCGCGTCGTAAGAAAACACATCTGTGAACAAAAACTGTTAGGTACAGTAATAGAAATATACTTATATTACTTACATTATACAGACTCCAAAAGTCTCTTAAGAATTTTGAAAAGTGGACTTTCTCCACCATTAATTTAGGTTGCTAAGATTCGTTGGAAAAAATCTGGACCGATACGAAATACTGTGATATCGTAATACGTAGATATCCACATAGAAATATGTTAGAAGACATGTCAATCAATTATCTAAATATTGATTTAAACTATTACTACCTACACTCGGATATAAGTATCCACGCTTACTTATTGTTCACCATCACATGATAAACAAACATTTTTATGGATTTTCCTTTTATTTTCCTGTTTTCCCTATCGATTTTCCTGAGTAAATTGAGTTTCAAATATAGATATTTAATTGAATCATGTGATTGAAGCGTACAATTTTGGAAATATGACGTACAAATATATTTGTCACATTATGCGTCACTAATTTAAAGTTTATCGGAATGTGTGAAACAATATTTTTCCTAATATTTCTTCATATCTCTAACTATACCGTCACTAAATTTCTCAAAAGTGGTGTATTCAGTAAATCCACCGCTTATAATGAACGCACAAATCGCCCTCTTGATATTGCATATCTTGTCGCTGAATTGAAGTTTAAATATTTATTTATTTATAGAAATATAAACGGCAAGAAGTCTTTTACATGTTTACATAAATTTAAAAAAATACAAAGACAACAATGGATATAAAAATACTTAGTGTCGAAAAATCAAACAGTAACCAGAGAAATGTACATATTAAGAATAAATAACTAGTACAATACACACATAAATCGATAACATCTACACGATCACACTAACAATATCAAATAATAGGTAATACAATAAATATGTGTGATAACATTTTTTTAAAAGCTTAGACTGACTTCTGTCTGAGCTTTTTTTACAAAAATTAGCTGAACTAAATAAAAAAATCTGGACCAACAAAGCAGGAAATCCGTGACTCGAATTCCTCTGCCAATTTTCTATACTTTGCTAGTAAGCTAAGATAATTTCTGGATTTTTTCAAGCTCATTTTTAAAAAATGCGCTTCTGATGTTGAAATGTTTATGTTAATGCGTACAAAATATCTGACATAATAGTATCATCGAGTTGTATTGCAAAAACAGTACATAATTAATTATACCTTCTTGAATATTTATGATCGGGTTAGAATTAGCAAATTTTAAATTTATGTTTTCAAAAATAGTAAAAAATGTAAATAAGATAATGGAGCCAAAATTTGTTAGCCAAATGATAATATTCAATAATTTCGTTTTTCAACGCAACATACAACATAACAAACCATCTAAGAAACTCATCCATGTTATAAAGAGACTGCATGCCATGCCTGTACATATTATGTGATGATCAAAGACATTATGTGCAACAAAATTGCGAACTTTTTTGAAAAACGTTCCACTTAAGATACCTACCATGTTTTATGATACTGTCCTCGTCTAACACATACTAGTATCTACTTACTGGATAAACTACATATCAGAAAGGGACACCACCCTTACACTTTTCCTCTCGTACGATACACTTATTTTTTCTATATAGGAATGTAGACCTAATTGCAACAGATGAAAGCATATTTTTGCTTGATTATGGTCAAAGAGTGCAGTCTTGTTATGTATTATGAATGAGGTGAATACATGCTCGTTTATTTTGCGTATTTCGCGGTCAGCACATTGAGTAGGTACATTTTTATAGTATGTACAACTAACCCATAAAAAATGCTGTAATTCTTTCGTAGTAATGTTACGCATAATACGCTGAGGTAAGAAATTCTTAGATGCTTGTGTCCACTTCAAGACATTATACTGTATAGTATGAACGTATTACTCAATGTACTGAGGCTTGATATTATTTGTACCCTTATGGTGATTCTTTATGTAAGCTAGCCCTTAATTTGATTATTTTTTTATCTTACAAACTATTTTCTACCTTCAATATTTCGAAACCCTTATTTTTTCTATCCCATATGGGTTAGTTATTGTTATATTTTCTTTAGTACCTATTCCTGCGAAGCAACATACGTCGTCTTTCCTTTAGGCCTCCCGTAACGAAAAAAAGGAGTGTGTGCAAGTTCGGATAAAAAGGAGTCCTTGACTCCTGAGATATCTGAGTGTGTAGAGGTTCATTCAACGTATTTTTAAACCCTATTGCACCAAAATGTAAGAGACAGATAGAGTTAACCTCAGTGATACTTAGACCTTCCATTTATAAATTACATATTTTTTTATGATTCAATTTATGAGCTACCTTAGAATATTGAAATATCAGACCTAATTTTAGATACCTCTTCCTAAGTTCCTAGTTTTGACTAATTACGAGTATTTACTAGAACTGTTTGACAATTTTATTGAATCAAACGTTACGATAGTAAAACATAAATACACAATATGTGACTTATCTGTCTATATTTTGCTATCATCAATGTATGTAGGCACAAGTACATGTTGGAAAATAGGAAGTATTTGTTACATATTGCAACAACGCATTTGTTTATGATGTATTATACATTCTTTTCATTTAACCACAAAGTTTATTTCTCTATTTCCAAGTAGTTTGATATTTCATATCTTCTGAAGTCAAATGGACCTTTACACACGACTGTTAAAAAAGTTAAGATGGAATTCAAAATCAATCTTATCTATATCGTAGTCACCGTGAAAAAAATATATGGCTAAATCATACAAATCAGAAGACACTACGGCATAATTATGTAAGTTATGGAGTGCCATGGCAAGAGATAGTCCAGTTGAAATATTCAGAAATCATTCCATATGCAGGAAATTTGTCATTTTTTTCATAATTCACTTGATTAGGGGTGTATTGCCATGAAATAAAACAAAAATAAACGTTTTACAGCATAATATACTTAAATAGGATATCAGCTGAAATGTGTATTGACTGTATTCTATGTGAATTTATTTTAAGGAAAATTTCTTGTTATCGGTGTAGAATAAAGAATGAATGAATAAAAATAAAAGTCTTTCTGTAGTATAACAGTTCAAACATTCAATTTGATACGATAATACCTTCTCAGGTGATAATTTTTTGATGTAAATGTTATTATTGTTTACACTTGCAATATGCAGGGGAGTCCCACTACGCAGATTGACAATGACAAAGCATTTTAATAATAAAATTATTCAACTACCTACTATGCACTATTACATACCTACGTGTGTCACTTAGCACATCCGAAATACAACATATCATTAAATACATACTTATCATTATATTGTGTACCCATTTATATAAAGAAACAAGTAGGTACATTAAATACACGAAGGAAGTTTAACAACATTCCTTATTCACGTTGGAGTATCCGACAAAATAAAACTAGATAAGGTGAATGAGAAAAATGAAAATAAGCCGTGGAGCACTTGGCAAAAAATTGGTTTCTTACTCTTGTATTTAAGTTTGTCCTGTGTCCTGTAAAATAATAGAAAACGTCTCTCACTCTTTTCTATTAGTTTTAGAGTGTCCTGTAAAAGGTGAGTATTCATCAAACATTTGGTATATTAACACCTTCAATTCAATTATGACTATGCCATCCATCCTCAATTTCTTATTTCACAGAGAACGACATGTTTCTCCACCACATACAGTAAATTCACTTGTAGGAGATTCCAGGATCGTGTAAGAAATTCTAAATAATAGATTTTTTTAAATTAAAATAGACGCTTGGGATTAAAACCGTGAATATTGAGATGATGGAGCTTCTACTAATTTATCCACACTTCCTACCTCAATGAACAGTGACAATAGGATATATCTAGCGACAAATCAATCACTTGTAAGCGCAACAAAAACGAATGGCAATTTTGCTTGAATGCCCTTAACCTTTTTACTCTGGAGTACCTACCAGTTAGATTCTAAGACATTTTGTAAAAACGCCTATTGTCAAATTTAATAAAAGTAATAACATGATTATTTTAACATGTACTTCAATAATAACTTAAAAACACATTCACCAGGCAACTTGAGACGACAGAGATCCAAATGCTCAGGTGGCCAGCGAGTGTATCGT
Organism: Athripsodes cinereus; assembly: GCA_947579605.1. Lineage (NCBI taxonomy): Eukaryota > Metazoa > Arthropoda > Insecta > Trichoptera > Leptoceridae > Athripsodes > Athripsodes cinereus. The sequence continues at coordinate 16,072,041 of OX388318.1, read as the reverse complement.
TGAAAGAAAAAATAAAAATAAACGCATTCGTGAGAGCATGGGTGTTACTGACATAAATAGCAAGCTTGAAGAGAGGCAACTAAGATGCAATGAGAACATAAGAAGGAAACCATCAGAACACATCATTAATAAAGTCATGTCAATGAATCCCCCTCGACATTCTCCAATAGGGAGAATAACGAGTACCTGGATGACACAGTGCAATAGAATTATGCTGATAAATGGCCTGGATGAAGATGGCATACAAAACAGATGAATATACAACCATAGGAAGAAAAGAACTGACCCAAACAGCCTTCAGCGGCAATAAGTTGGGGCTGTGTCAGGAAGAAAAAGAAGAAGAAAAAGTACTTATTGAATAATTTAAAATATGAATTACTTGGTCAGCTGGGTATTTGAAATCTAGAAGTGTGCTTTGTACACTTGTAGTTAAAACATTTTAATCAACTTGGCCATTGTATTTTCATGCCCCAGTAGGTATATACAGTTGTACACACTTACCCACAAATATAGGGAACAATATGTCAAGAGTTTTGAAAATTGAGACACTTACTACTCGTATTAAAAATATAATAAGTATTTTTGGTTGGTTTCATTTTTAAAATCCCTTGATTACTTTATTTGTAATCTTTTAATACCTTTAATTCTCTGCTCGAGAATATAAAACGGAAACTTTTTTTATTTTCATTCACAGCAGTTTATTCCGTTTTCAATATGTTCCATTTACAAGTGCGTAAGACACAGTCTCTTGCTTTGTTCAAGAGTCGGTTGAAAACACACTTGTTTGGCTTATCATATAACTGATATAAATAGTATAATTCGTTGTTATTATTTTATATGTGTAGTTTATAATATAGTTTGCTCATAAATACACATGTATTAGGATTAAGTTACAAGTTTTAACACAATATTTTAGGATGCGCCCTTGAAGTGGATTTATTCCACAAAACGGCGCATTATAAATTGTCTATTATTATTATAACTGAGGCTTTATTAATAATGCGTTTTAATTAAATGAAGATATGCTATAACATAACCAAGGATCATCCTGGGATTCAGCAAGAAATATTAAAAACACGTTAAATTAATTTAAGCCTCGGTAAATTCTTCAATATATAGTTGATTATGATAAAATATTATGTTTTTTAATTGTAATGTAATGTAATATTTTAAAACATGGTTGATGCGATCCTTAAAAAAATCTCATTTATCAGTTGCCAAATTTATCGTAATGTTTCAGGTAAGAAAAAGTCCTCATTTTTTTGTCAATAACTATTTTCTTCCACTCTTTTCTGTAAATTTTCGCGCATTTTATAATAAGCAGGTTTTTGTTAAACACGTATAGCATCATCAGTTCAGCGATGAAGTATAATGCCAACCTTTCTGAATGTCTTAACTTTTCCTGGTACCGAGAGGAGGATTTATGTGCTAATTACATACATGTACTTAGTTTCTACCTTTACCATCATGCCATATCCTACATGTGGGGTAGCCAGTAAACTAACTACATATAATAAACATGCATATTTTAAGGTAATTACATACATGTACTTAGTTTCTACCTTTACCATCATGCCATATCCTACATTTGGGGTAGCCAGTAAACTAACTACATATAATAAACATGCATATTTTAAGGTAATTACATACATGTACTTAGTTTCTACCTTTACCATCATGCCATATCCTACATTTGGGGTAGCCAGTAAACTAACTACATATAATAAACATGCATATTTTAAGGTAATTACTTACATGTACTTAGTTTCTACCTTTACCATCATGCCATATCCTACATTTGGGGTAGCCAGTAAACTAACTACATATAATAAACATGCATATTTTAAGGTAATTACTTACATGTACTTAGTTTCTACCTTTACCATCATGCCATATCCTACATTTGGGGTAGCCAGTAAACTAACTACATATAATAAACATGCATATTTTAAGGTAATTACTTACATGTACTTAGTTTCTACCTTTACCATCATGCCATATCCTACATTTGGGGTAGCCAGTAAACTAACTACATATAATAAACATGCATATTTTAAGGTAATTACATACATGTACTTAGTTTCTACCTTTACCATCATGCCATATCCTACATTTGGGGTGGCCAGTAAACTAACTACATATAATAAACATGCATATTTTAAGGTAATTACATACATGTACTTAGTTTCTACCTTTACCATCATGCCATATCCTACATTTGGGGTAGCCAGTAAACTAACTACATAATATAATAAACATGCATATTTATGTGCTAATTACATACATGTACTTAGTTTCTACCTTTACCATCATGCCATATCCTACATTTGGGGTAGCCAGTAAACTAACTACATATAATAAACATGCATATTTTAAGGTAATCAGGATCGGTGGAATCTTTTTGTCTATAAAGAATACCTATGTACAAAAAAAATGCTTTGTGTCAATATAAGTACCACATTATACTAAAATTATTTCATAAACGTATTAGTCATCATTACAGAATTAATACAAATCTTGCGTAGGTATATGTACCATGACTGTAAAATAAACTGAAACTTAATATTCATGCAAACTCATCAAAATTATGCTAAACAATTACCTATTACTCAATTAAACTTCGAGTACCTACAAAAAATAATTGTAATCATTCTCTATGATTTATTGACAATGGCAGTTATTATTTATCAAAATCAAAAAAATAATAACAGATATGAACTACAAAGGTTTTCCCAAGACCCGATAGTAATAAGATTTTTATAGTAGGTATCTATAATTTACTTATGAATACGGTCGGCGTTAGGGTCGGCTAGTACCTATATAAACAGCTTGCTTTGCTGAAAAATCAACATTATCTTGTTAGCTATTGTATCGGTAAGTGTGCAGAGGAGATTTGCTTTGCAATACCTATTGTGGTGTGTGCTCGACGAAAAGGAATAGTCAAAATTAAAGTGAGTGAATTTGTTTTCATATTTACTTTATTGATTAACAACACAATCTTAAACAAATTTTCAATGGCCATAACACATAGCAGTCTATACGACATTAATAAATTTTTCAGATCGGATTATATTATCCTGAAAATATCAAATGTGAGCAGAAATTAGTCTATGAAAAAATTTATAACATAATACAGTCAGGATTTGAACGTAGTAGCATAAGTATGCATTTCTTCTAAAATTCAAAAACTAAAAATAAAAGATAAAAAAAATAAAATGCCTATGAAATCAACACTCGAAATGTTTAATAAACTGCATACTATTTTATTGTTTACAGACATTTTTTTGTTTTTTTTTATTATTTTTATTATTAAAAAGTCACGCTGCTCTGAGACCATAACAGCTTTTGGCCAAAGCGATCTCAGCGGGGAAAAAATTAGCTTGTTGTTAGCACAATTAAAAATTTTGTAAAACTATAATAAGTTTGTATTTTAATTCAAACTCTTTCTTAAAACATGAATTTTAAAAAAGAGCCCAAATTTATCATCAAGTCACTTCTTCTTAATTTTATTTGTTTTCTAATTAACTTCAGTTGAATATATTACTTACCAGCTACCTCAACATTTTTTTAATTTATTTATTTTGAAAATATTCTATGTAAGTTTCCTAGAATAATTTTGTGTTTATCAATTATACTTTTGTTGTTTTAGAAAATAGCAAAAAGAGTTAGAATAGACTGACATTAAAAAAACATATCACAGAATAACTTAAATTTCATACAAAAGTATTAATTTAATGTAAACATAAAGACAAAGAACAAAAAGCATGAAAAGTGTCAAAGGGTTGACTTTTTTCTTGATGATTTCAATCTGTCAACTTAAAAGTCATCTTTAAATTTAAACAATAATAACAAATAACAATTATTTTATTCCACATTGTTATCTATACAAGACAGCTTTAAAAGAACTTTTGCTCTCAAATTCAAACAAAACTTAAGTAATTATTCTTAAGAACAATATTAGAGATTGAAATTCAATGTTCAAAAGAGAGTAGAGATAGCAAGATACGTGAGTTCGCATAGTAATGAAAGCCTCCTCCAAACGACCTCAAAAGGTTATTTACCACAGGATATGATATTCCTTCGCGTGATTCAGAATGACTGCTGGTAATTATTGTTCCATCTAGTGGTTCTTTTACTTAGAATATTTAATTTCACAGCGTATTATAGTTCGCAGCTCGTTATTAATTATTATTGTAAGCTATTTTAATAGCGGCATGAATAATGGAGCAACCTCAATGATCCGCGACGTTTCTTTATAGATAAACAATTTGTTTACTAAACCAGTAATGTTTCATTCCCTTTAATTATTTTGAACTTTGATCATGCCTCCTGCTCATGTTCCGTGAAGTTCTTGGCATGAAATAAGTATCCCACTCTTTTCTGTAATATTTTAAGCATCCTGTAAAAGACAAAGATTTTTAAATTATCTCATGTAAGATGTTTAACATTTTGCATTCAATGACAAGGTACATATGTCTATAGACATATTGTATTATTTTATTGTAGAGTGAAGACGACCTTTGTGTAAATGATATATCCATTGGCTACCCCAGTAGTTGTGTGAAATAATGTGATGGTAGAAATAAAACTACAGTTTGATAGCCTTAAACACGTATTTTTATATAAATAATAATGCAAACATTGCCATCTTCCAGATATGCTTCGGGTATAAAACTAAATATTACAACGCACTTTCATAGTGTCGATAAGTGACATATTATATTCCTATACATTTACAAAATTCGTAAGTGATGACAAAAGGGAATCAATGTCCTAATTGTAATAAAAATATACATTTGTAATAAAGACTGTAATAATTATTTATTGATTATGTACATAAATACATTCTCTTCCATTTATTTCATGAGTATCAAAACTTTTCTCCGAAGAGTCCCTAACATTGATATCCTCCATCTTAGTACATTAGTATTAAAGGGGTGTGTAATGGATGCATAATGGATATATACAATATCATGGTGATTTTGTATCAAATAAAGGGAATAACATTAGCAAAGCTTTTACTTATAAGCATTGTGAGTGGAATAAATTATAGGAGTTGTTTTGGAATGATTCATTCTGTGTTATTCTTTGCTTTTTATCACTTTTCCTAGAAACATACGATGAGAATAAGCATCCTCTATTCAGAACTATTTTACGCCAATCTAATCACTTCTCCCCATAATATTCCAAACGCTTGGGTGTCATTTTCACAAAATGGTAACTTGTGGAAGAAGCACGTCCAAGCTCCCAGAAATTCCAACATAAAAATATTGTTGTTAATATTACAGACCTAGGCTTAAGATGTTACTTCAAATATACATAACATCGGTACTCGATTTATTTTTATGATCAATATACAAAATACATATTATCACTATACTTAATAGTTTTAATATTTTTTACAAATATTTTACCATGCATGTGATTCCAATGCATATAAAGAAACGCAATAATAAAATGAGACGCCCACTTCAACAACATGTAGCTACGTTTATAGACGGAGATAAATCCAAATAATATGTAAATTAAACGATCACGTGAAAATAACAATATCATATTTACGAAAAAATCTTCCTTGTTTTTCACAAATTCAATATGTATCTACGGTTGAATGACTTTACAAGAATCGTAGGAAGTCGTTGTCCGGTTAGTTTAGGATGACTGGATAAATATTATTTGTTAGGTAGATTTCATGAGCATGTAATCACCATAGTGATCATCGTGGATCATTGTGTTGTTGATGTTGAAAACTTATTAGTATAATCACCTTTTCTCCAAATATCCTAGTTTTTTTTTTCAAAACAACAGCTTGTTTTAAAATATCATCATTTTCTTTATTTTATTGTTATTCTTTTATTTTTATTTATTTTATTTTTATTTATTTTATTTCAATATACGGCGTCGTCCTTTTACTTGTACATAAATATATGATAAACATAAAAGTTCATAAAAACAAATTCGACAAGACAGGAGTAACCACGACAAAAATAACAATATATAATCCAAAAACAATATGACATAATTATATACAAAATATAAATAAATTATTCAAAAAACTTGATAAAAGTTATTTAATAAAAAGTATTTAATTTTAGCATTTTATTTCTGCCTGTTATGACATATTGTTTTATAGACATCTGTGTATTTCTGTAGATGACTTTCTTACATATTTTCAATTGAGTTTTAACTTGTAAATACTTTTTATCATTTTTTCTTCTATAACTTATCTTTTTCAAATCAATTATGTGTACGCAATACCCATGTTTCCCCAATTGTGGAAAACTCCGTGAAGGAGAAAAGAAATAATCCATGTAAGAGTAAATCGTTCAACAGAGGACACTATAGCAATAAAAATTATGTGTACGCAATACCCATGTTTCCCCAATTGTGGAAAACTCCGTGAAGGAGAAAAGAAATAATCCACGTAAGAGTAAATCGTTCAACAGAGGACACTATAGCAATAAAAATTATGTGTACGCAATACCCATGTTTCCCCAATTGTGGAAAACTCCGTGACGGAGAAAAGAAATAATCCACGTAAGAGTAAATCGTTCAACAGAGGACACTATAGCAATAAAAATTATGTGTACGCAATACCCATGTTTCCCCAATTGTGGAAAACTCCGTGAAGGAGAAAAGAAATAATCCACGTAAGAGTAAATCGTTCAACAGAGGACACTATAGCAATAAAAATTAAAAGAAGCTAGAAAAGTGTTCCGAAGCCCATATATCAGATCTCCAGACTGGCTTAAGTGCAATTTACCCATAATAACATTAGACGTAAATAAAATAGGAAGTATTTGATTTAAATTTATCATATAGTCGGGATTACCTGAATATGCTTAATGGTTAATTTTGACTTGAGTGATCGTACTCGACTCTTCATTTTTTGTGCGGTCCTGTCTTCCTTGGTGAAGAGTTTAAAATCTAGGTGAGATTTCCCTTTGGGGAAGAAAGAATCTCTGGGAGGACTCTAGCATCAACGACCCTCTGGTTCGTCGGTCTGAATACCTTGAAAAAGTTTCTCTGGACACCTCAGCTCGACTTTCTGCTCAAGTTTTTTTTTGTTGTTGTAGTTTATATTAATTTATAACCTAGGTTAAGATAATGGTTCAGGGTACACCTATCCCACACCAAAATGGTATGTACTTTAGACTTTCACTTCACAATTACCAAAAAATTCTAGTATAAAATAAATTCTAGGATCTTTGCGAAACGACTTATAATCTCAGTCATCCTACGACATAGAAAATAACATTAAAAAAGCTTTTAAATTTAAATACAATAAAAATAGCGGAATGAGCTTAATAATTTATTATGTTGATCCCATGCGGCTAGGTGTTAGTTAAGTAAATAAATAAAAGCAGTATGTAATAAAATTTAGTATTTTTAGATATAGCACATGGCAGGTATCACATTGCTAAAGTAATATTTTGAGATAATAAATTATTTATGATTACAATTCCTGTTTCGTGGGATCATGATATCGATGAATTCAATTCACATTTTTTTAATTCTTTATTTTTTATTTAATTTATAAAAAGCAGTCGTTTAACTAGTTCTAAAAGTATGGTGTGGTTCTTAGTCATATTTGTTTTGATTGTTGTATATTCTAATAACGTTTCTTTTTTTAATTTGATCAACATAAGTTAAAAAGCATTTTACAATATTAATTTATTTATCTATGACATTCTATGCCTTAACCAGCAAAAAATTTCATGTAATAGATGTTGGACACAAAATTGTTATATTCGAATCAGATGGGTGGTGAAAATAATATCTACATACATTCAAGATGTTAATAATGGTATTTCTTCTACTGGTGATGTTTTGCGATTTTAATAGATATAACGAAAGATGGCTAAGAAGTTGAAAACAATATCGGTAGGGTCACTATAAATATAAAAAATTGCAGCTTATAATGACAATACTCAGAGAATACCCACACACCTCTGCGGTCTTGGAGCATTCGACTCGTAATACAGAGTTGCTGGGTTCGATTCCTAATAGGTGCGGTTGATAAGGATTTATAAGAGATACAGGTAGAATTGGTGAACGTTTCTATGGTATAAAACGCTTAAGCCAGCTTTAGCCGATTCGTAAGCTTCGGAACACCATCTCTTTTCTCTACCCTGCAAGTGATACATATCTTGAGATTGTATCATACCTATCGTAATAATATAGGTACCTACATCATATTAACAATTTCGTAGGTATGAAAATTCCAGATTATACGAATAAAAAAAAACACTTCGAATATGTAATGAAAGTGTAGGTACCTAATAAGTATTTAAGTATAATTAATTGAAGTATAATATAAAATTGTTTTTAATTAATTCACTGTGTGACATGCAATTTGAAGCAATTATTGCTAAATAAATCATTTCGCAATACATAAATACTCGAACGCATTCATTTTTCTTACGCAGCTCGTGTTGAAAATACAAGGAGTTGCACTAACTAAAACACATAATAATTACAAGTAGGTAAAACATATATTATGATCGTATTGCAATATATTATGAACAAGATATAACATGTCACTTCATAAACCTACATCACTCATACTCACAGTAACGGAATAACTGCTGTTTCAACTATTACGCCGGACTTAGTAACATCTCTTTCACAAACAGAGATAAGTGTAGCTCAGTTGCATAACTGGCTAAAATTATTCATGGCTTTTAGTGTTTTTGCATAAAGCGCATTATGGAACTAATTGTACGCTAACAAAATGTACTTAGTGTAGGAATTCGAATAAATGGAAGCCTCCACTTTTCTGCGCTATCTGGGTGATCGGTGCGTCTCCTTCAATGATGTTTAATTTATTATTTTAATGGGCCGCCCGTGAGGACAACTTTAGATTTAATGTGTGAATAAATAGTCTAGTGTAGAATCTACAACATTTATTTATTTCGTCTCATAAACGGCAAAGCCTTTAGCAATATAGATTAACAGACATTAGTTCGGAAATTGCAGATAAAATAGACATAGACTGCACAGACAAAAAACACTACAATTTCCTAACAATTGTTGTAACCAACCTAAGATATCCGAGTTTGAGGTGGCTCTCTCTCTTCAATGATGTTTAATTTGAATTTTGATTTATGATAATGAGGTAGTATACCATAGAAAAAAATATTTTTTGTGTAAGGTTTTGATAAAATCAGGGATTACCCTAGTATATAAGGATAAATAGAATTTGTTCGGATCTCGATGTATTCAACACGAGTGTATATATAGATATTTTCATACTATACATGATTACTAATCCAACATTAAACATACATTTTTGTGAGTACAGATTTGAGTTTATCACTCAAGATCTTACCAATAATCAGCTTCACGCCCTTAATTCATATTAATATTGGTAGACATTGGTACTGCTTACAGCAGGTGTTTCCTTGACAGAAATATTGCGTAATACACAATAACTCGCATTGGAACTAAATAATAAACAATAAAATTACCATAAATGCATAGAAACACTCTGGACGTAGAAACAGAACAATGTTTTTACTATCAGTTATCAATAGTCACAAAAACAATGAGTTTTTACTATTCATAAGTTAGGAATGATATTCACATCGATGATTATTGTTTCTTATTCTTGTACTTAACACTTAACCTATTATTAGTTGAACCTCACATACTGCGTTGACCATGGTACTTCAATTTACAATTGTAATTTGTTACCGGTCAGTACTTACGCACTTTACATAAGTTATTACGATGACACATAGTTTAGTTGTCATTGTTTATATTGTTATCTTACTAAATGAACTTACCCATGTTCTGAAAACCTTCAGATAAACAAAAGTGAATACCAAGTACGCTTGATACCCCATTACCCAATAATTGCTTGCGAAAATATCAATAATTCATTTTAATTCTATGTAATTATGTATATGAAATTATGAATTGATCTATTTTGAAGACACGTGCGAATCTTTAAAGTTATTTTGTGAAAAGAGAACACGCTTGACACTAAATTGTTGGAGATCGAAATAAGAAAATATTATTGTTCACACTTAAACTAAGAATCAGTAGAAACACCATTTCAAGTCTATTTTACTTACTCTTTATTTTTGTTTAGTTTGAAAGCTTGAATGTTTCGCACGCACAGATACTTCCAGTCAGCCTTCATCACTCTACTATTAGATTAAGGCCTTTTCAATATTTTTATTCGATCTCGAGCAACACGAATGCACTGTATTCCCATGGCTTGGGCTATGTCATCAGCCCATCTACACGTATTCTATGTCTTTTACACTTCTTATGTCCTCCTATACATTCACCAAACCAGAATTTTAGGTTAATTGAAAAAAACACAATATGTAGTTAACTTCCAAATGACTTTATTAACTTCGCGTACTAGTATTCGGAGACTCTCGTCTCCATCATCAGGCGATTAGTAAAAAGTAAAATAAGATACAGAGACAAACAGTATTTATAGGATTTGAACAAAAGAAAGTTGGGAGAAGCCCGTGTTGATAAGAAAGTAATTACAATTCATTGATGAAAAACTATTGGAAAGTGAACCGCTGTGGACGGATTCACGAGAGAATAATTTAAGAAAAATACTATAAATACTGTTTGTCTCTGTATCTTATTTTACTTTTTTACTAATCGCCTGATGATGGAGACGAGAGTCTCCGAATACTAGTACGCGAAGTTAATAAAGTCATTTGGAAGTTAACTACATATTGTGTTTTTTTCAATTATCTTGAAATGGACTTCCAACAAGTACCTTCGGTCAACAACATTAATGTTTTAAGAATTTTAGGTGTTCACTTTACCATGTTTACTTGCTATGTGACCAGCTTATTGCCATTTATCAGGGAAAGATCTGAAATGATAATTTAAAAGGGAAATTGATATAATCCTAAAATCCCATTATTTCACAAATATTTTTTTAACTAATTTGCAATATATGTGTGTAATCAATTGGACACGCATTTAGATCTTCTATTGGAAGGTTATTATAAGACTTTCTGTAGATATCATTACCTTTGACTTGTAACGAACAATACATCTCCCTATTGTAAACCGAAAGATAATGAAATATAAGTATGTTAAAATTGTATATTCGTAACATTCAAGTGTATAAGATAATAACTGAAAATTGTTTATGAATTTATTTATGTGCCACCAATTACCATGACTTCTTCTACGCCCCATGGTCAAAGTCTACCTACATTTAGCTTTATTTGAATACAAAAAAAACTTAGTCATCAACTACTCGCTTAAATAATAGTAAATGGAACTACGTTTCCTTACATAAGCGCTGTAATTTTAAAAAATTATACAACATTTTCAATGTGCGTGCGTGCAATTTAGTCAAATTACTATGAAATTCATCAAGTACCTAGTAATTAATAATTATATACAATTTGATTGTATTTGACAATAGTAAATGCAGCAAAATAATTACAATACAATCATGTGGCTATTTATTTATTGAAAAGGATATCTACTTTTAACTTATGCTGATGGTGAACAAGATAATTAATACGTACATTGGCGGTAGTGCTTGTAAAAAAATACATTATTCTGGAAGTTGTATGTATTGCTGACTACAATTAACTAACCATTATAATATTTGCCTATTAAAGTACTAGAAATAAATATTGTATTGTGTAAAAAAGAGGCAGTGCCCACTCAAGCGTGGAAGGATAGTTGTGCATTACTATTGTGACTTCTTACACACATTAGTATACATTCTTATAAAATACATATAAAGTACACACATTAGTATACATTCTTATAAAATACACACGTGTGCATTTTTTTTTTTAAATTAACTCGGCTAACGAAATTCCGCGCATTTTTTAACAAAACATCAAAGACTATATTAGTTAACATCTCGTTTAAAAAAAAATCTTTATTTTATAATTATTATTCAACCATTTCATTTCATATTATTTTTCGTTCACTTTATAAAATATCATATTTCTAAACACTCGTCTCCTAGAAGAAAAAAGCCTACTTTTTTGTAAAAAAATCAAAAATTTATGGTTGTAAAAGGAAGGTGTTCATAAAACTTGTCAATAAAATGCCAGAATTCCCGATTCCTCGTACGGGTATTACACTGACTTCTTCGTATTTGACTATCTTAAAATTCCCTAGTGTAAGTACAGGCAGGGAGATAAATACAATCGATGTAGGAATTCGCAATTCCAATATCAATCTATTATCTTATTCAATATTATAGATTATGTAATAACATTCATATTCTTAACTGACAGTAAAGTAATTACAACATAACTTTGCATAACACGAAACTACATATAGGTACTACCCTTAGACATTTTACGAGTTAAATATGTTACATAATGACTGCATCGATCGCAGTTGTTTACAAGTAGATAAGTTTGTGAATACATAATTTTAAATAGTTATTAAGGTACATCCCAAGCATTCCAGAACTTGAATATCTCGTATGACCAGTGAGTATACACAAAGGGCCTTATAGCAGCTCTTCCTCTACTAAGTTTATGTTGTACTGATATAATATAAATGAAACCACTCACAAAGGTTACTCACTCACTATAAGACGAGGTTGTTAAGCAACTAAAGAAGACCGTGTACTTATGCTACAGCATACCTACAGATAAATATAGATGCACTTGCTGATCCATAAAACAAAATGATCGCTTTATAACTTTTACACACCCATAGTATTGTACTTTTTAACGCAATATGCATTCAATGTTCACGAGATTCATACACGTTATTTTTGATATTATGTTTTCGGCATATTCATTTAACTGAATATTTTAATCTTATTGTGAAAACGATCATAAAAAATTATCAACAAATCTAAAAATGTGGATTATTTAATACACAATGAATATCACGTAGTAAAATAAGTTAATTTTCTATCAAAGTATCATCTCAAGATTAATGATATAAACATAAAATAATTTTATTCATCAAGACATGTGAAAATGTAATAAAAAAGCATACTCTATAATACAATAACATATTATTGATTCATATAAATTAATTATGTATTTTTTTTCTCACAACGTACTTTTGCAACCTAGATTGACATGGACGACACTATTGTTATCATAATAATTATACAATTGTCTTCATTAAACAATATTTCTCACTTATATCTCGTATTAAAACAGTTGTATATTCATACCTTCTTCTTCTTTTCGTGTCGGTCAGCAACGACAAATAACAAAAACACCAAATTCACATCTACACTCCCATTCCCTCCCAGAAAGCAACGACCTCTCTTGCAGCTCCCCCTAGGTGAGTTCATCCCACGAATTCCTCCCAGTGACACTGTCTGGGAGCCATTGGGCATGTCAGGAGGTGTCCAGTGTCATACCTATATTATTTAGTAAATTAAGTCACATTGTGTGAAAACGACCATCTTGATACATTTCGGTCATCGATTAATAGAAGTTTATTATCGCAACAATCAAATGAATATTCATCCGCGGAAATATATTAAAAGTAAATAATAATACGGAATGTGCAATGTAATAAATTTGTAATCTTCTTAAACTTGCCCCAAGTACTTAAACCAGACCAATCAGATAAGCAGTACAATCTACAGGGCTTTCCGATTACTTCACAATGAAATGCACCTTGATAAGTATTCAGAAGAGTGACTCATAAACCTGTCCAGCAAATAGTTTTTTATATCTATAAACAATTTTTTTAACGATGTTTATAATTGAGAAATGAGACTTCAAGGTCTTTTCATCTGTTAATTCATGCAATTGATAATGATTAAGCACCTTTGCATATTTGAAGACAGACCTTTTTCACCATACAAGCATATTTGTTTAAAAACAGATTCATCTTTTGTGATAAAAAATAATGTTGTAAAATTAACATGTTTGTGAAAGGTTAATATGTGCAATTGTGCAATTATTATTTTTAAAAAAATCAAGGGATAATCGTTTTGACTGCTATATAGAAAGGTAAACCATGCTGCGGTAAATTAGGCTGTTTGGATTCATCAACAAATAATTGCTTCAACTATATTTGACGATTCAGTTTTAAAATCATTCTGGTATCAAAAATTATGTATGCGAATAAGATGTGAACGTGATTTAGAAAGGATGAAAAAATGAAGTGCTATTGAGATACCTACTCGTTGAGAAAAATTGTCATCGTATTTTAAAATTGGCATATTATTATGATTTTTTAAAATTATTTCTACATATAAATAAGAAATATAAATATCATTTCATCAGGTGAAATTGTGCTTTAAATTGAACGTTTTTTTTCAGTTCCCTTCCTTCTACGTTACGTTTCGGCTTCTCTGCTATGGATCATCTTCATAACAAATTATTTTTGATATTCTTGTTGATTTTCATTCATCCGTATTGAAAATTTAGTATTATCGATAGTGATGTGCCAAAATATAAACTTTTAAATACACACTGTATGTACTCGTAAGAGACTAGCCTTGTAGATACTACTTAAAAATGTGTTATACTACTATGTAATATGCTAGTTTATAATAAATATGTATTTATTTTCTCAGATGAAGCTCGCGCTGTTGTCTCTCTTCTTGTTCATGGTGGTGGTGACCGCAGTCCCTGTGGAACAACCCAAAGAAGAACCCGTGGCCGTTGAGGCTGCAGCAGATGACCAACAGCCAGCAGAAGATCTGAAAGCTGACGCATCCAGCTGGGGAGGTTGGGGTGGATGGGGTGGCTGGGGCGGATATTACAGACCATCATATTACAGTGGATACCATGGGGGATGGTCAGGATACTACAGACCGTAAGTTTTTTCCACCATAAATCTCTTTATGAGGAAAAAAATCCAACAATCGTTCAAAATGCAGCAGCGGCAACTTCTTCCTAAAATTTTCTTACCTTTTCCTATCCCCTCTAGAACATAGTCTATCCAATATTTTTATGGCTTTCGGGTGGATTCTGGATCGGGATTGCTCGACTGAAGGTTTGAGATCAGACTCTTCCGTCATGCTTTAGACCACATGTTTATTAAAAAAATACTCTAACTCATCCTTAAAATCTTTCATATTCAGTTAAGTACCTAAGTTGTGATAATCCATTTAAACCATTTCATAAAATTTACATTATTTGTTTTATTTTCTGCAGAAGATCATACTATGGTGGATGGAGTGGATATGGATGGGCTCCATCTTACTACAAACGTTACAGCTACTGGTAAAGAAGATGATGGATGATGAAAATATGAAGAAGAAACTGGGAAGAAATGATTCTATAAATTCATTTACATTCCGTAGATACACAAACTTCACTTCATTACTTATAATTAAATCAATGTAATCTTTGTGCAATGTAATACTATTTATGTCTTAGTACCTGCTAATATAAAATGTTCATATTCTCCTATACAATCTACTTATATATATTTTAATTTAACTTTTTTTCGAGTCATTATAGAGATAACTTTTAAGTTTTAGTTCAATAATTGTTCTGTTATTTTTTATATTTAACTCAAAACAATATTTGTGTTTTTTTTGTGATAAATATATAAACTCTCTGAAAGTTTTTACTTAATATTTATTTTGTAAAAAGCTTCATTTGTAATAGTTATAAGGTTTGAAATGAAATAGCATTTATTTTGTTCTTCCGTAACTCGCAGTCTACCTATATATGTACGTGTATCTACTTTTCAAAGTTCATTTGCTATTATTTGTGTACATTTATTATGATTTTTGTAATTTTCTATTGCCTTTATAATAAAGCTATATGTACTGATTTGGAATATTTATTTATAACCAATTATCCATTTTATTCTTTTATGGTAATGGTAACCATAAACAGAATTTTCGAATTTATACTATGATTTGTCTTCTTCTTCTTTTTCTGCTTGTAGTAGATCATTGATCTGTTTGTTTGGAATTAGTTTCCTCTTGCGACTCTGAAGACCAACTATCCTTTAATATTTTAAGTGGTCAGCCAGGGAATCTGCATCCTAGTAAAATCATGATATCATTTTGGTGAAAATATTTTTGTTAGAGACATTAATTTATTTATTACAAGGTGCAACACAGATATTTGACACAAATAGTTTTAGTTAAGTAATCAAAATTCACACAATTAATCAAACATCCAAACCATGTACAATGTATCAATAGATATTGTCATGAAATGAATATATACAAGACGGTATATATATTATTTTTATATACCTAGATCGAATATTTGTAGTAGGTAATTAATATAGGAATGAAACTTAGTTTGATTTCAAGTGGTTGTTGAACACAACTAGCTATGTAGGAGACAGAGACAGGTATATTTCGGTGTGTGTCAGGAAGAGATGGATGTAGTTTTTTTTTGTTGCTTTGGGTCGACATTTTCAGGGTCTGAAGACAGAGTACTTATTACTCTGGGCAGTTTAGTTTTGAGCCTGGGAGAGGTGGGACTCAATCATATTAATCTCAGTGTTTGAATTCGATATATTTTAATATTTATTTACCCACCTTCGTAGTAGTTAGTACATTATATTTTAGTGATATTTCCACAATTGGGAATATATAAAGATCATCCTAAATTACTTTTAATTAGCATTTAAAATCCGTGATGCTGCCAGCTGTCTAAGATAAGATTTTCTTTTAATATTATTAATTTATTATTTATATCTAGGTGTTAGGATACTCTCTGGATGTCTGTTGTCTACAAGGCAATATTTGTACTCAAGGATTTATTATTTTACGGATTTTGAAAACAAAGGAATTATGTGTTATATGTACATTTATTTTCAGTATATTTGTATGTATGTATGTACTTGTTACCGATTTTATATAGCGCGGTCCGACACATCTAGAACTAGACTAATAACAGTGGCGCACCGCTCTACCCAATATTATACTTTTATTTAATTTACTTTACCATAACGATGGAGTATACAGTTTGAAGAGGAGTTATATGTTGAGAAGGATATTATTTGATTATTAATTTAATTACATATTTTATCGTCGAATGTCATTTGTATTCTACGAACTTACTGGATTTTTCTACTTATTCAACATGCTGTAATTGCTGCGATATCATGGAAGGAACAAATTTGATATTTTGCATGACACTAATCATAAGTAATATTTATGTATTTATTGGTCTTAATATATTTTTATTTGACTTACATGATACCTAAATTCACCTCACCATAAATATGTAGTCTTTTATAGCTAAATCTTGTCGAGATTACCTTATGGATATGGATCCCTTCTGCCTATCGACACTAGACTAGCTACCTTGTGTCTATAGTGTGGGTTTGATCTATTCGTAACCACATATTTATCATTATTATTATACAATTATGCACGAGACGTATTATGTACTTTGTAGAAACATATACTATATACTAACAATTCCAGTCCTAATCCTGCTTCGAAATGTAGGTGTACCGTTAGCAAGCCCTGCTCCCCTCTCATCGATTTCAGCTTTCGAGACAAGGGTCAATACTGGTCTTGCCCCGTTTCCCGCCAGGGTCCAAGACAAAGCTTCTTAACATATATTTATAATTATTCTTATTATATATAGCTGCACGTTCTAACGAGTATACATATTATATGTTATTTTATATATATTCGCGAGTAGAGTTGTGCACTCGGGCTCAAAATGCGGCATGGGACAGTTTGAGACGTGAGGGAGCGGAGGTGGCGCTCCTTCAGCATGGACACAGCATGCTTTCCATGCACTAACATGGTAGTTATAGTCTCCAAAAATGATGTCATAGCAATTGTGTTGAAATTTAATTAATATTCAAAAGTAATAAAGTTATGTTTTTGGGTGCGCCACTGTCCTTTACGACGCAACGAATTAGTAGGTATGTTGTAGAACATATGTACATACATCGGCTATAGAAACTATGAAATGGTTATCTTATGTAGGGACATAGATCGGCAACCAGTTACCATACAACATTCTCGTAATGATATAGAATAATATTATTTGAATTTTATGTTATGATGATTGTTATGTTATATTTCGTTATGTTTTATTATGCACTATTTTTATTATGTTATTTTACAGTATCTCAAGGTAAGTGATCTGACGTCAAAGTTGATCTCAGAGTTAATATGTATCAAAATTCATGTTTAAATTGTTTTATTGATTTTGTGATTTTGTTGTTCTTTTGATTATTGAAATGTATATTTCAGGTGACTTATTTTGCGTTTTTAAAAATACACAACGTAGGTAAAATTATCGGCAAAACACAACGTACTGGGTCCTAATCTACGAAAATAGTTAATAGATAAATCTAGACGATCACGAAAGGTCAAAATTCGTTAATTAATTTAATTAGGAATGCGATATTTCGTGCGTATATTTGCAACAATGCGAAAATTCATACAATTCTTAGCTAGTCGGATAGGGACGTAAATTCTAGTTTGGGAATCATTTATTACAGTAGGTATAGTTTAGAAGCTAGGATGTTGCAAATTCGGAGCTTAGAATGGTTTGGAATAGGTAGGGTCATCACAAATGGTGCCTTGGACCAGAATATTATGTCTGTCATTGCAGACATAAACTGGGTTTTTACGGAGTAGAAGTGGGTTTTGGGTTTGCGATGATAAATAACTAAAATCATGAATATTGGAGGGGGGGAGAGCATAAATGGGTTTTGAGGAGTAGAACTGGGTTATGGACAGAGGAATGTGTTTGGTTTTTGAGGGGAGGAATAAAATTTATTCTTGGTAGATGTAGCGAGGAAATTGGTTGTTGATTTTTTTACTTCGAGAACCGCGGGTTGGTTATCCATGGATTATAGTGTTAGTCGAATTAGGCAACATGATATTATATTTGTGTTTGGCTATCTATAGGTATATACCAAACGTTATGCACAATAATATCGTGAACCCTTAAGAGTTCATTCGGAATTATGTCCTTATGAATAGTCTATTAAAGAACGCTTGTGATTCAGGTATAAAATTGGATAGGTATATATATGTTGAAATCCTGAATAGTTCTTTATTTTATTCAATAATGTATATAGGTACCAAAAATATGTACTTTCATAAGAAGATTGGGTGTTAGAAAAATGGAATATTATATTCCCAAGTAGACTTGTAAACATGAATATTAGGTATGTGGAGTTTATTTTATGTGTATGGGTAGGTATATGACTAGAGTTTTTAGGATTTTTAGATATTATAGTATTTGGGTAAAATGGATAAATAATAGGTAGGTATATAGTTTGATGTTAGTTATATGTACCAAGTGGATGTTTGTTAGGGACAAGAATTGTACCTAATTATAATAGGTATTATTATTTTTTTGGGGGATATGGTCTTAACATTTTACAGTATTTGTAAGTTAAGTGTTTGTTTTTAAACTTTTAGAATTCTGTCAAGTTAATTATTTGGGGTGTGGAATAAATTTATTATCGGGGTAAGAATGGTGAATATATTATTGAGTTTGAAATAATATTAGACCAGATTTTATGAGTATCTGATAACATACATAATACAATATACGAATGAAGCGGATAAGTATATAGGCAATAATCGAATGATGAGGTTTTGATAAAATCACGATTTAGGTGATTATTTTTACAGTTATATGTTAAACGGTTAGCTGGAAGAAATAGTGGATATTCGTTCTTACAGGCTAAGGGGGGGAGGGGACAACCTACACTCTTTTAAGCCCGGGGGGGCAAAACCAAGGGCTTCACATTGGATAACGTTGGAACTCTTTGAGTACCCTGAAAGGTGGTATCTATCATTTTAAAATGGAGGACTGGAAGAAGAAACGAATTTATGAACATATTCTAAGAAGAAAGAGGCTGGTGTTCGCTGATATAACACATCATGTCTTCCAAATAGAGAAATAAGATGTACAACCTATAAATACTAAAATATTAATTAATACGTTATAATATTTAAAACCAAGAACGAGAGTGGAAATAATATTATTACTGGAATGACAAAAAACTATAGTTTTAAATAAAGATGCAAGCAGATAGGTATAGGGATATTATAGTACCTAACGGGATGTATACGATCAGTGGTTGTTAAACTGTATGCCTGATATTGTGATGTTGCTGAATGGAACAAAGAAACCTGAGACAAAGGGTATTAGGAATTATGCGTGCGCTAAAATGAGATAATTATTTCAATTGAATATTTGTTGGTAGGATACCAACATGATTTACTTGCAAGAAACTTGGTGAAAAGTTTGGACAGCGATGATAGTAGTTTTATTGGAGGCCAGAAGGGTGATGTGATGAGATTATGTAGCATTGGATCCTCTCTGTTAACCCAAAAGAGAGTGGTGTACAATAACATAAATCGCTGAAGAGAAGTAATTTGATAAGAAAGTACAACGCTATGATGTAACAGTTTGAGAATCGATTGTGAATCTATCGAAGTCACAAATGGAATAAACTATTTAATGTGTTATAATTTTAAAATTGTGGTGTCAAATATTATAATAATATTATTCAATAGTGTTAGAGTGAAGATGTGAACTATAAAGTGTTTAGTTATTATTATTTTACAAGTGGAACGAATATTATGATATGTGCATATGGAGTTACAATTGTGTGTATTATATTTAGTTGTGTGTGTGATATAGTTTGAAATAGATAAGTGTTTTTTTTTTCAGGACTTTTGAAATGAATGAGGACGATTCATATATATATACCTAATATGTAGGTATATACATTAGGTGACTGTTATATTGGATACAAGGGAAATTCTATATACCTATTATAGAATAACATATTGGGATGTATTATGTAGATATTGTCAATGCAACTCGTTTAAATATTGCGTTTTGTATCTTATATGCATAAATGTGTGTAAATACATCAAGGGAGGGGTTCCCACCACTTACCTCTGGATGTTTCAAGAACATTGTATGTTATCTTTCTCTTGATTATTTGTGGTATTATTATGGGTGATTTATTTTAGGTACATAATTATAGGTATTTTGAGTTAGCTGTTCGCGTTTGAAATTATTTAGGCACACTGTCAACACATTAACACGAATTTTGTTGGTTAGCTGGAGGATGCTGCACAACTTGTAGAATTATGTGGCTTGATCACGTGGATCGAATTCTTATGGAAGGCCGCGTGTTGAGTAGGAGAAATCGGTATGAATTGTGTGAGGGATTGTAAGGCAGTGATGGAGGCGAGGGATGTGTGCCAAGATAGAAGGATTTGTCGTTTGGTTCTCTCTGTCTACCCCATCTGAGACACAGCGTGATGGTGCTGAGAGATGAATGGTTATTTAGGATGGGTTGCCGGTGGAGAGTTGGTCTCCCACTTTTTCCGTGAGTCTTCGTGTGTTCTGTGGGAGGACGGGTGTTCTAGGAAATTAAGACATTTAGCATCTTGGATTCAGCGATGAGGTTTGCCGCCGTCATGAATGTTCTGAATTGGTACGGAGAGGACGATTTGCATGTCTATTTGTGTGCTGCAGGACTACTGGTTGCATCGGCAAAGGAATCATGGATATGAGACATCTGGCGAGTAGTACAGGATTGGTGTTACCAGCGAATTGGATCACCCTGAAGAATGCATATATGGACTATAAAGAACCACACGACTATGAATAATTATAATGATGTGTGAACATGATTACATGAAAAGGAATTTTAACAAAATGCAACTTGGATATTAAAGTATTGGCACAAACTTGTTATTATTATTTTATGTTCTATAGATGTTATGACATAAAATAATAACGAAACTCGAAATAATAAAATATAACAGAATATTAAAATATTATGTTATGTTGGGACAATAATATTGAACGAGTATATCTCAAGTGGTAGCGTTGGGGTGTATTATAATTATTGATGACTTGAATAGAGGGACACAGTTGACGAGGTACCTACGACCTATCGGAAGACAGGGGCGTACTCGAAAGTTGGAATTAAATAATTATGAAAAATAATTAGAAAATAAATAATTGTTTGTGAGATAATGCCTCATCCATTTTGTCTTCAGCATGATCTCAAAGGGGGGATGTCATGAAATGAATATATACAAGACGGTATATATATTATTTTTATATACCTAGATCGAATATTTGTAGTAGGTAATTAATATAGGAATGAAACTTAGTTTGATTTCAAGTGGTTGTTGAACACAACTAGCTATGTAGGAGACAGAGACAGGTATATTTCGGTGTGTGTCAGGAAGAGATGGATGTAGTTTTTTTTTGTTGCTTTGGGTCGACATTTTCAGGGTCTGAAGACAGAGTACTTATTACTCTGGGCAGTTTAGTTTTGAGCCTGGGAGAGGTGGGACTCAATCATATTAATCTCAGTGTTTGAATTCGATATATTTTAATATTTATTTACCCACCTTCGTAGTAGTTAGTACATTATATTTTAGTGATATTTCCACAATTGGGAATATATAAAGATCATCCTAAATTACTTTTAATTAGCATTTAAAATCCGTGATGCTGCCAGCTGTCTAAGATAAGATTTTCTTTTAATATTATTAATTTATTATTTATATCTAGGTGTTAGGATACTCTCTGGATGTCTGTTGTCTACAAGGCAATATTTGTACTCAAGGATTTATTATTTTACGGATTTTGAAAACAAAGGAATTATGTGTTATATGTACATTTATTTTCAGTATATTTGTATGTATGTATGTACTTGTTACCGATTTTATATAGCGCGGTCCGACACATCTAGAACTAGACTAATAACAGTGGCGCACCGCTCTACCCAATATTATACTTTTATTTAATTTACTTTACCATAACGATGGAGTATACAGTTTGAAGAGGAGTTATATGTTGAGAAGGATATTATTTGATTATTAATTTAATTACATATTTTATCGTCGAATGTCATTTGTATTCTACGAACTTACTGGATTTTTCTACTTATTCAACATGCTGTAATTGCTGCGATATCATGGAAGGAACAAATTTGATATTTTGCATGACACTAATCATAAGTAATATTTATGTATTTATTGGTCTTAATATATTTTTATTTGACTTACATGATACCTAAATTCACCTCACCATAAATATGTAGTCTTTTATAGCTAAATCTTGTCGAGATTACCTTATGGATATGGATCCCTTCTGCCTATCGACACTAGACTAGCTACCTTGTGTCTATAGTGTGGGTTTGATCTATTCGTAACCACATATTTATCATTATTATTATACAATTATGCACGAGACGTATTATGTACTTTGTAGAAACATATACTATATACTAACAATTCCAGTCCTAATCCTGCTTCGAAATGTAGGTGTACCGTTAGCAAGCCCTGCTCCCCTCTCATCGATTTCAGCTTTCGAGACAAGGGTCAATACTGGTCTTGCCCCGTTTCCCGCCAGGGTCCAAGACAAAGCTTCTTAACATATATTTATAATTATTCTTATTATATATAGCTGCACGTTCTAACGAGTATACATATTATATGTTATTTTATATATATTCGCGAGTAGAGTTGTGCACTCGGGCTCAAAATGCGGCATGGGACAGTTTGAGACGTGAGGGAGCGGAGGTGGCGCTCCTTCAGCATGGACACAGCATGCTTTCCATGCACTAACATGGTAGTTATAGTCTCCAAAAATGATGTCATAGCAATTGTGTTGAAATTTAATTAATATTCAAAAGTAATAAAGTTATGTTTTTGGGTGCGCCACTGTCCTTTACGACGCAACGAATTAGTAGGTATGTTGTAGAACATATGTACATACATCGGCTATAGAAACTATGAAATGGTTATCTTATGTAGGGACATAGATCGGCAACCAGTTACCATACAACATTCTCGTAATGATATAGAATAATATTATTTGAATTTTATGTTATGATGATTGTTATGTTATATTTCGTTATGTTTTATTATGCACTATTTTTATTATGTTATTTTACAGTATCTCAAGGTAAGTGATCTGACGTCAAAGTTGATCTCAGAGTTAATATGTATCAAAATTCATGTTTAAATTGTTTTATTGATTTTGTGATTTTGTTGTTCTTTTGATTATTGAAATGTATATTTCAGGTGACTTATTTTGCGTTTTTAAAAATACACAACGTAGGTAAAATTATCGGCAAAACACAACGTACTGGGTCCTAATCTACGAAAATAGTTAATAGATAAATCTAGACGATCACGAAAGGTCAAAATTCGTTAATTAATTTAATTAGGAATGCGATATTTCGTGCGTATATTTGCAACAATGCGAAAATTCATACAATTCTTAGCTAGTCGGATAGGGACGTAAATTCTAGTTTGGGAATCATTTATTACAGTAGGTATAGTTTAGAAGCTAGGATGTTGCAAATTCGGAGCTTAGAATGGTTTGGAATAGGTAGGGTCATCACAATATGTACGTGCATTCAACGTCATACAGACATCTCACAAAAACTCACAAATTTACATAACAAACACAATGTTATAATTTATTTAAAAATGTTCAAAAAAGTATACTTATTTGTTTCTTACCCTTATAATTAAAAAACCAAAAGAAAACAATCCGATAATCTGCCCGCTCCAGCGACAACACCTGGACTGAAAATAAGACTCCCAATTTTCTTTTTTATTATTTGTTTAACTTGTGACCTCAATTACATTATAAAAAAATTAATTAGTCTAAGTTTGCTTTAGTCTAAGCAAACAACTAGAATGTAGATAATACCTAACTGTAAGCTAATTTTAAGTCGTATTGTAAAGTAAAGAGTCGGTGAACATTAACGGTTGTATTTAATTTCAGGAAGGATTTTGTCAGGGGGAGTCCTTCAGACGAACTTTGAGCCCTTCCTTAGAAAGAATTTGCTTGAAGAGTATGGATGACATAGGAACTGACATTCCTGTAACATTCATGGGTGAGGGAGGGTACAACCCTTTATGAATAAAAAGTAATCTTATTATAAATATTGCACATTCTATATGTTTATTGGTTTTTAAGAGCCTGCAGTGGAGATAAAAAGAAAAGAAAGATCTAGTCTAAGAAGGCAATCAAAAATTGATTTTTCGTAAGGTATCAATTTCAGAAAACACACTTGCAGACATCAATTAAAGTTTTCCTAGATTCTAACTCCGTGGAGCACTCGGAAAATAGTTTATCTCCATAGTGGGAGAATAGTGTTTCCATAAATTTATGGGTGTCCTGTAAAAGACAGATATTCGAAGAAATAAAGATACGTTACATCTTTAATTTACCGATTAGGTTTTCCACCCATCCTAAATGTTTTTTTTTATTGGCATGGAGAAAATGGCATATATGTTTATAGCATGTAGCCGGTCTGCTAACTACCTCACGTGCCGTGATGGTGTCGTAGTGGATTCTAACATAGGTATAGTGTTACAATTTTATCATTGTGTCTACATATTTATACTATATTTATTTATTTTATTCTTCTTGCACATCATCAATCACATAAAAAAAAATCAACAAATCAATTAACATAAGAAAAAATGTGATGATATGCAGTGACGAGATTATCACTAAATAGTGATTTCTTCCATCTAACTAAAACTTAGATGGAAGATATAACTTCCATATAGCTTCCAAACTAACATGCATGATCTACAACACGACGAAGAAGAAGAAAAAATTTACTATTTGCATAGAATATGCTTTTTTATCTAGATACTTATTCTTATAAAGCATATTCAGGATTTCACTGGTCATTGCACTTTTTGAGAATTAAGTGTAATGGTAAGATAGTATAAATAGATGAAATAAAAAACAGGCAATAGAGCGTGTTTCAATATATAAAAAAAAACATGTTGATAATAATTCTCATACATTTAAAACATTAAAATAACAAGATTTATTTTGAGATAAATCCAATTTAAAAGGCAGCTTTTTTATAATGGAATAGGTATATGGAACAATATAGCCCGAGATTACTATTCTATGTAGATATAGGGTAATAAATTACAATCATTTCGGCTTTTGGTATAACTAAAACAAATTAGAAGACTTTGTGACTCTAGATAGGTACCTACATATTATCATCTATATTCCTATAACTATGTATTTTAGGTCATTCACTCGTCTGTGAAAACAAAGACTTGGCTGGGAAGGATACGATTGTATGCATACTATATTTAAATAAGCGAAGTAAATAATGTGATATAATCATGTTTTAAACAAAAAGATAAATTATTTTGAATTTTACTCAACTCTAGACAGCATTACTCCCAGCGCCATAATAGAGTAATATTTTATAACTAATTAAAAATGTATTACATAATTATTAAAATACATATCTATATTATGGCGACATTTTCATCCCCATCACACAAAAATAGCAACAATAGGTGTTTATGGCATTTCTTAGGTTCGCCTTTTTTCTGCGCTCCTGGTATTAACAACTAAACCAAGTATTTATTTAGATAAGTTTTTTGCCATAAAATTCTTCTGACTTAAAATGCAACTAAAAAACCCTCAGATATCGTTGTCATAAAAATGAAATAAAATAAAAACAAAAGCCCGTTAATAGATTAATTTTGCAGTAATTCCACACACAGATATTTGTCATTGTATGGAAGAAATTTGCAAAAAAATTGAAGAAATATTAATTAATCTATTTATTCATTCTTTACTGTACTCGTACATTGAACAAAACACATACAATTTTATGGAAAATGCATTCAAATTAAATACAGAGGACGAGTTTATGGCAAAAGCACGATCTTTTCCAATTAATCTATAAATAAAAACTATTATGTACACATTAAGGGTTGCACCCTCCCTCACCCATGGATGTTGCAGGAATGTCAATTCCCATGTCATCCATACTCTTCATGCAAATTCTTCTCAAGGAAGGGCTCAAGGTTCGCCTGAAGGGCTATCCCCGACAAAATCTTCCTCAAAATTAAATACAACCGTTAATGTCCACCGACTCCATTGTTTACAAAAGAACTTAAAATTAACTTACAGTTACGTATTTACTACGTACTAGTTGTTAGCCTAAATTAATACAAAATATCTTAAGACTAGATTGAAGTTCTTAAAACTAGTTGTATTTCATAGCCACAATCAATTACACCATCAGTTTCTTCTAAGCGTAGTGTATTATATGTTTAGTATCTCTGTAATCATAAAATAAATTGATCATTACATGCACAACACACACAACAAATGAAAGTGGTAAGTAAGGATCCAGTCATTCTCTCTTTCTGTGTTTGGAAGCCGGTTGCATTAAGCGATTGATCCTGAAAAAAAAGGAATACCTCCCTTTATTGGAGGAAAGGACGTCACAAACAAAGTGAGTTCGGTAAGGTCAAAAGGTCTCTGTAATCATACTGGAAAAACGGACTAAAAAGCATGCCCCTACCAATGCCAAAAGACAAGTCCTCTGTCCTCTTAGTAAGGCCAGAGCAACACAGCCAACATTCAATCTGTGCGACCACACCCTCGCAGCATATGTTATCTGAGCTACGTATGTAGCTTTATAAATGGTCAACAATGTTTTAGGTTTAAATCCCCAGGTCCCTCTACTGAGTTTCCTTAGAGTTACAAATAAAGTCACCAAACAAATATTCAAAGCAATTAACGAAGTATTTTAATATGTATCTGATTAATATCCGATGCATTTTCATGGTGTGAAAGTATCTGACAGGAACAAAATCGATATTATTATTATTATCTGTAATGGTGAAGGGAACGACCCCTTTTGAAAAAATTGAAAACTTTTGATTTTAAAATACATGTATTAAGCCTACAGCTAGGTACTTCATTTAGAGTATGATGATGTGTTGTTCACCTTGATATTATAAGTGAATTATATAGTACATTAATTGATACTCAAAAATTGCAAAATATTTACCATAACCATCAACAGATGCCTCTTTTTGTGAAATTAAACATAAGTTGTGTTTTTTTTATTAATATGTTTTTGTTAGAATAATTTTACTGTGATTCGTTCTAGAATATAATCGTTGAATCATTATCATAACAATATATTTCCGATGTAATTTCTTATTCTCTGGTGATACAATTTGTTGATCGTAAAATTATATAGAGTATGTTAAATGATTTTCTATTAGAACGAATAATATCAACTTGTGATCTATTAGTATGTACCTAAGTGACATCAACGCAGGATGCATTTCAAGGGAAAAACCTTTTTGCTTCGTACCTAGGTAGCTACATTCATTTTTAAAAAATCTTATGCATTCATTGTTTGTTATTACATATTGGTAATGATAGGGGACTTTACTGGTCCATTTATGGCTTTATATTATTCTGTTTATTGTTACCTGTTTATGACTGTCTGTATCCCTGTAAAATGTATTAAATAAATTAACTATTGCATATGTACTTATTTTTTCATGATTAAAAATATTGTACTGATGTATTTTTTAATACAAATTATGAAATAATTGTAAATAATTATATACATCACATTCTGGTGCATCCAGCAGCTACCAGGTGACCCTCTTCTCTAAAATGGTGTACCTATTATAGTCTGAATATTTTACGGTATCCAAACTTTGCGAATGAAAGAACCTATTTTAAAACATCCGATATTATGTATAAAAAGTGTATTTAAATGACAATATGAATCTAAAGACTGTCAATTGCTTTACACCCTTGAAAGTTAGTACAGTAACAATTAGAGTTTCACTGATATAATATTATCCAATTAACACATCAATGTGCGACACATAATATCATATTGACACATTCACACTAACAACATTCTCTAGTAAATAAAAATGATATAAACTTGAGCGATGCCTCAGTTGCATTCAAATATACACTGAACATTAATCCTCTTCGTAAGAGAATCTTACAAGTAATCTTTCGATCGGTAAAGATTGAAATATCAGTATGACTTTTTATCTTACAAAAATGACATTCGTTATTTCAAAAATCATTTGGGGCGCAGCCTAATAGTAGATTTATTTTGCATTGAAAAGAATATATTTGAAAATTTAATACATAGTAAAATAGTTCAGAATAACAATTGAGTAACACAACATGGACAAACTACTGAAATTCGTGAGTATATTATTTCACTTTTTAGTTAGCATCGAATTTAATTCCTACATTTTTAAGGACTTACAATTTTATCTTGAATTACACTCTTAAAAAGTTTTTATAACAATAAAAAGACCAAGAATATTTTTTATTCCTGTAGGGTATAATTTTTGTTACTTAAATGGAAGGTTAGTTCCTCCCAGCATCTGCAATCGCTTTGACTTTGACCTCACTGTCCTGTGCTTGTTAAAAAAGCTTCTCCACTCTCTGGGTTCCTGACTATTCTTTAATATTTTTCAGCCATGCAATTTTTTTTTTCTTATAATTGCAATACGTATTTAAAATTTGTTCCATTTTCAGGATGCAGTACTAATTCTTGAGTTGTTAATTCTTCTTCAAATTCTACATACCGCTTTTCTTTTTCCACAAATGGACAGTACATTGATCTCATATGATAATTCTGAGGAAGACTCCTCTGCAAGTGCATCTAATTCAAATGAAAGCTCAGAAGAAATTGATACAATAGAGAAAAGAAATGCAGACGTGAGCACAAGTGTAGATAAAATATCAAAAATTGTGCAAAGTTTCGGCCAACTGAAAAACAATATTACAAAACGAAGTGTTTATAAGCATTACAGGGAATCAGAGAATGATAAAAATGAAATGGACAACAAAGTAAAATCCAAACGTTCCGTAAAAAGAAGTTCAATTATTTATTCAGATACAAAGAACAAGTTTTTCGACAAGCGTTCAATTTTGCCAATATTCTCGATCAAGAAAAGATCCATTTCTAATAATTTAATCAGCGATGAAGAAATTGATGTTTTAGATGACTTTAATTTCAACAGTAATGATATTATGAACCCTTA
Organism: Athripsodes cinereus; assembly: GCA_947579605.1. Taxonomy (NCBI): domain Eukaryota; kingdom Metazoa; phylum Arthropoda; class Insecta; order Trichoptera; family Leptoceridae; genus Athripsodes; species Athripsodes cinereus. The sequence continues at coordinate 16,042,271 of OX388318.1, read as the reverse complement.
CACTTATGTAAGATTCAAAAGAGATATAGATAGTCAAGAAGAAAGCGGTAGTGAAAATACGGGAGGCATTAAAGATGAGTCACACTTTGTTCAACCAGAAGTATCATCTATTCCATTACTTCAAATGCAAATGGACAATAGGACTCAAGTAAAAGTTACCGTAACAAATGCCACAGACCTTCCTGCAGGAGATCACGTCCAACTAAATGATATTCTTTCCAATATCAAAGTCAAAAGAGATACAAATGAAGTTAATGAAGGCAGTGGAAAAGGAGATATCTTAAACGGAGTTGAAGATTTAGAATTGGCAGAGAGTAATATCGTGTTTAAACCTTTGTTTAGGTACAGTTCACAAATAAGTCAAAGAAGAAGAGTGTTTAGAAATGATTATTACTGAAACTAATATTCAAATCAATTTAATGCAATATTTTTTCGATACAATTAGCACTTTTTCACGTTGAAAGTTTGTACTTACTAAGAGCACAGTGCAAAATGTAATATTTTATTGTTATAAAATGGATTAAATGTTAATATCAATAATTGGTATATTTTAATGTTACTTATTAACAAAACCTACTTTTTCGAAATCAATTTTTATATTATCTAAAAATCAAAAAGGACATACGATAATTATTCAATGCTTGACACGTCAATTTCGTAAAAAGGAATATAAAAATATCTCATTTAAAGTAAAATTTGAGTCTTACATATATTGGTATTTGAATAGAGTTGTATTTTGAAAATTTTCTATTCGTTTAATTTTATCGTGATGATCTCCAATGTCATATCAAAACACATTTTTTTTAAGTATATGTCAAATAATTAATTATTTATTATGTTGAGGTTAAACAGATCGTTTTCCATTTTGTTTATACCTGATTTAAAAGAGCTTCTATAGTATGAACCCATATAAACTCAATCCCAGCCGATGAATATCATTCAATGGTAGCCTTACTTTCATTAATTAAACCTAGAATAAACTAGTTAAATGGTAATTAAATTAGCATCTATTGTGATAAATAATATGGCCTAGGTGATAGATACTAATTTACATTGTGTTATACTCACTATAGGTAACGTTATACACAAACACCGGTAAAAAAAATATATTTAGACCATGTACTAGCTATAAAGACATTTTTAGCGACATTAAACGATGAGGTTTGCCACCCATCCTGAATGTCTTAATTTTTTTATTGGCACAAAGAAAACAGCTTTCTTGATTTTATTTCATGTGTCTGGTCTACTTGTTACCCCAATTGTGGGTAAATATGAAAATATTGTAATACCAGATTAAACAAAAACTTAACACACGAAACATTTAGGTTCACCTACTCAAATCAAACTTTTCATCAACTACGTTCAGTAATATATTTATGTTTATTTTTCAAATAAAATTTATTAGCTTATTATTGGAATGCGGCAAAAACAATAATATCAATATTATAAATAATGTTGAAATTGTCATTTAGCAAGACATAACAGTAGGAATATTAGCTATTCTGTGATTGCGCGCAAGAGTAAATATGGTTTTGTGTTAATTTTAATGTGTGAATTTAATCGACATCTACTACGAATACTTAGTACTTACTTAGCATCTACCTACAGACACAACACAAAGTATAATATTTACAAACAAACATACATACCTAGCCGTTAAAGATTGCAGCGTATTGTATACATTATTGTTGATATTTTCAGTTTCACGTTAACTTATTGGGAAACTTAAAAGTACATGATATCTTCTTTTAACTTGTAAAATCTAGTCTTATCTGTAAATAACCGAACAAGCATATTATCAAAGGTGTATTTCAGTAAAAAAGCAAATGTGTCGGAAGAAAAATGTTTGAATTATTTTTTTTCATGAAGCCATCTATTCGTTGACAAGTGATTAGGGCGAAGTGATAACTACTAAAAATAAAAGATTGCCTGTCATAATACAGTATGATTTCATGAAAAAAAAATCATTGGAAATGAGTAAAACAATCATTTTGCAATTTTAGACAAATTTACTAAAACGCGCTTTTCATTGAGTTTATATTGTTTTTATTTTTTACTTTTTACTGTGGTCATATTTTCGTATAATTCCTATTTTCTAACAAGAGAACAGTTTTACGTTTATATCTAATATAAATTTCATTAAAAAAATATTTTTTGTTTACCAGACCCTGAATGTCATACAAATACATAATATTGTGCAACTTGGGTTACTCATTCATACAAATTAACGTACTTAAACATTCTAGAATCAGTTTGCCTGAAAATTTTGGACGTAAATATTTACCTATTTTAAGATGATATTTTTCGCGTATTTTAGTTTTCTGTGTTTTATTGATTTTGTTTATTTATTTCCGGTGAATGAACATCAAATTATAAATATTCATAATGAAGGAGAATATAAAGACTCAAGTCGAACTACTGATACAAGTTTTCATAACAAATCTGTGGAACTAGAAAAATCGTTGGATTTAGATGTTGCCGAATGTGTAGTGTTTAGACCATATTTCAGAAAAAATAAACAGCGAAATGATAGACGGAAACAAGAGGAAAGTAATTAAATTTATGAAATATTAAAATAATGCCTCAAACAAATCGAGATATTTATAAAAGTTTTATATCTTTGGTATTTGTCACATGTGTAAAACTTTTAAGTAAACAATAGCAAAAGAAAAATTCAATGTCTTGTTATAAATATTATGTGTCTATTTTTGTGCGTCATGTAAATAAAGCTTTGTGAAATAAACAAGTTTTTTTATTCTAAACATAAAAAAGCCACCAATATAAATCTGGAGGTTTATCCACCCGATTTTTATTCCTTTCAGCTTGGGCTCGTAATTTCTTCTGTTGTTGTCTATAGACAAATAGCGGTCGGAATACTATATTATCCTCATTTACCACCAGAAGTTCAGAATGGTCTTCTCCACTTCCCTCTTCTGCAAATTCAGAATCTAATTCTTTAATATCAATAAGTTGTTCACTCGCTTTTTCTATGGCAGGTACTTTTATAGAAGATATTGTGGTCAGTGGTATAACTGGAGTTGCTGAAGATAATGCTATTAAATAAAAATACCACACTAAGAAGAATATTACTGAACTAGCTTTGATTTTCAGCACCTGAAAAATATTGCAAACACCTTTGAGAAAAAACATTCACAACTTTTAATTATAAATATTTTTTAAAAGTAGTATTTTTTCATAAGCTTTATTTTGTATTGAGTTTTTAAATAGTTTTTCACTCCTTTGCAGAATGATTGCAATAAATAAATAATGTAAAGAAGAATTATGTTGATTTACACAGAAAATAAAATTAGTACACTGTATTACTCAGTTTTTTACATATCAAATCTCTTTAATTGTTATATAGGTACTCATAATATAAGTTATTTTTCAAAGGCATTAAAGAAATATTTTACACAATCTACAATAGAAAACAAAAAATACTAACCAATCTTTCTACTTACCATTATGGTACCTTCAAGTATTTTTTTTATATTGTAATGAGAAAAATTGAGCAATATACAGACAAAATGTTTTTGTTTTCGTCAAATATCTTATATCACTTGTGTAAAAAATAGTCCCACGTGCACTTTGCTTATTGCCGTTATTCTGCTAACTAAATGAAAACTCTGATTGCAACCAGTCACAATGCGTACGTATTATTGTTGTACTACTTAATTATTATTTTGGGTAATGGTAAGGTGCTAATTAAAATCACCGTACTTTTTAAAATGTATCAGTCAATAAACAAATATCATTGACACGATTATTTGATACTTACTTATCTGCTATGTACTCATTTTGAGATACCTACACAATAAGTCACTCCGTTCAGACAAATATTAGCGGCCATTCGCCCCTAGTAATATATTAAATTCAGAAGGTCCAAACCGATAACACTTTTGTCTTTTGTATTCCACATATTTTTTTCTCCCTTTGGAATTAATTGACAAAGCTTCCCATTTTTCGTACCGAAAAATACGGAACTCTTAGCATTGGACAATAATTTGCAAACAATATTGTTTAATTTATTCAGATTCCCAAAGACATAGAAGTAAAAAGGATAAATAAGAGTACATTACTTGATTTTAAATACAATTTTATTGAAATACATATCTACAAAAAATCCGTTAAACAAAAATATTCAAGAGCAATTTCTTCCAGCCAATTATTATTACTCACCTTTGTAAAAAGACTTTTCCATTATCATTGTTACTTAATACCTACGCTTAAAAAGTTTAAGGTTCAATTTTAATGTGGGTATAGGTACTAATTATCTATTAAAGACTAGGAAATGCCTTCTCTTGAAGTGAGTAAATGGTCTAATATTTTATATTTATAAATTCATTTCAAACACTCGAATCAATCTATCATCATTCATCCTATTTGTATGTTTTAATAAACGCTATTCATTTTGATTTATTTGTTTATACTTTTTGCACATCAACATTGTACACCAAAACTTATAAAATAATACAAAATATAAAATATTGAAATGATATGCAGTGGCGAGATTTTCACTATGCTATGATTATTTCTACCTAAATAAATTTCTAACCCCCTTAATACTACAAAATATATTTAATTTCTTTCTTTATAAAAAGGACAGGACATACCTACCCGTAAATCTAACAAAAGATAAAAAAATTAATTCGAAGTCGACAACTTCTAATGAAAATAGTGTTAAGTGCTAATTTGATATGTATTATGTGTTTGAACAACTAGAAAATGCGAATTATTTCTCATGTTACGGATAATTATATATTATGTCAATATTAAGGAGTGCATTTTCAATAATATATGTAATGTTGATTCATAGACGTACCCAGGAGAGCGTTATTTTTATTTCCCACATGATCTACGCTGTCAATATATTTTTCAAACTACGTCTTACATCTTATTTACCTTATCTTATCTTATGACATGTATTTGTCACATTTGGATAAAACAGGGATGACAATACGCCTACCCACTTTAAGTACTTATTGACCTTATGAAAACCTCTTGATAAATTGATTATTTTTATTTTATTTCATTTATAAATACACAGTATACATTAATATTACAACAACAAAACAATATTACATAATTATAGTAAAATACTCCCTCCATAAGCAAACAAATGCTTGTGCGGGTGGTCGGATTTCAACTATAATAGGTATAAATACACATACAAGAACATGCACACACAAAAAAAAACATACCTATACAAAAACAATAACAATAAAATAAATCATTTATAAAACAATCAAAACACTGTTATAATTTTCACCACATTTATTCAAACTCTAACGTTTTCGCCCTTGCTTCTTCTCTTCAATGGGCATTCTCTTGAGTACTCTTGAGAATGCCCATTGAAGTGGGCGAAAACGTTAGAGTTTGAATAAATGTGGTGAAAATTATAACAGTGTTTTGATTGTTTTATAAATGATTGAATATGAATTTTCACAGTGTGAACACAAACTCCCTTCAACAATTAATAAAATAAATCTTTGATTAAGCATTAGTTATATGAGAACCTGTAACCGTTATCTAAGATCTGCTATCTAAGATACTATATCTAAGATTTAGATATTTTTGTCTCTCGGCTTGAGCTCGAAGAAATCTTTGCTGCTGTCTATACGCGAACATAGGTCTAAATATGATTTCTCTCTTGTAAATTTGCCCGAGATTCTCTTTTATTAAATCGTTGGGCACCGCAATATTAGGATCGTCATTTTCAATAATTAATAGATAATCTACTTCTGGAATTATAATCACTTCAGAAACAGGATGTGCTGATAGCGATACTGGAAATAATGCACCTGTCACTGATAAGATTAAAATGCATAAACTGATGATATAGACCTGAGAACAAATAAAATAAAATTGTTGGAGAAAATTTCTATGACACATATTTAATAAAACACTACATTTTAGTGAAACACTACATATTATTTTTGTGAAAACTAAGTGAGAAATGTCTAATAAATTTTAAATGGTAATTAACAAAGTAAAAAATTCATCCATTATTTATATGTATAATAAATTATCATGAACTTCACCAAGAACCGTCGGTCGAAAATATCGACTTTATTCATGATTCTGTAAATGTGAAATAAAATTATGTATTATTATTGGATTTAAAAAAGTTAGTGAGCTTTCTTATAAGATCTAAAATTTAAATGTTAATATGTAGTTTCTCGTGTAGGGTATGTTTATTATTTAAAATAAAAAAATAAATAAAAAGAAGACATGCCATGATTTTATATTTTCCTTCACTTAATAGTTAGAAATAGCTGCAATACTAATATAAAGAAAACTGTAATGTTAATGACCCTTCAATAAAATAAAACTTGTCTGACGTGAATAGCTTTGCCAAATATTTTACTTTGACTTGTATCTAAACTTGGCGTAGCTGCTCTATATACTAAACAGTCAGCTGTTTAGTATTCTATCTTACCATATACGAGTAGAATACCACGCAAAATATTAATTTGATTATATTGGGGTGCTAATTTATGGCAAGGTTCATCTAATTTGTTGATTTTTCCGGAAATCATAACAAAAATTAAAACCAGTGCATTCGAAACAAATTACGCTCTTCTTTTGAGTGCCAATCTATTGATCTAGAATGCAACATGCTTGGTTTTTCTTCTCCATTCCTCTCTGTTTTTGTTGTTGAATTCTATGTTTTTACTACCATTTTTTCAATTCTATTTATGTACTACCATTTGATCTGCAGGGCTACTCTTGACAAAAGTAAACACGATCTTAATCTAGTCTTGATCTTGATCATACGACGCACGAAGTGACTATTGGCCAAAAATACACGCAAACCGATCACGCGTTAGCGGTAGCGCGGTGTTTTCGACCATAGTCCCTTTGTGCGTCGTATGATCAAGATCAAAACTAGATTAAGATCTGTTTAGTTTTATCAAGAGTAACCCTGCTGTTTAGGCATTTTTGGTTGACTTCTAGGATTCCTGTATTCGGTCATGCACTCCAAGATATTAATGAACAGGGCTGGGTGCCTGTTCGTGTGAACAAACCAGTGTATCCCTACATTGCAGGATAAACTTCTAAAGAGTTGCCTTCTTTTACCAACCCTGTTCAAAACCTCATTGTTTTTGACATGTTCTATCAACCAATGGATCTTCAACATGCATCTGTTGCACCATATCTCACAGGCAGACAAACGTCTGCTCTCGCTCTTGCCGATGGTTCACGTCTCACAACCATATAGCACCAACACTTTGTTATTTAAATTGTGATTCTTACTCTTCTCTATATCATCACGGCATATCCCAGATGCGGGGTAGTTAGCAGATTATCCGCATGAAAAAACATGCAAGCTGCTTTTTCCTTCATATTTTTAAGATTTTTAATGTTATAAGTAGAATTTTCTTACAAACATGTCTATCAAATTACAAGAGAGAATAGCGCTAAATAATAATAATATTTTTTTGTTTATTTCAAATCATATCAACAATTACCTACACAGTTTACAATAATTGAAATCCATACTACAATATTCTACCTCCCTAATAGAAATATCTTAAACCTAATATTGTATATCTTGATTATAGAATATTATAAATATTGAAGGGGAATATCGAGGGCCGCAGAGGGGTTGGCAGAAAACAGCTCTCCTGGCTTCGAAACATTCGACAGTGGACCGGTGTCAGAACCGTGGAGGAGCTGTTTCGCGCCGCCCAGGACAGGGAAGCTTTCTCTCAAATGGTCGTCAACGTCGGGGGGACCCGGCAAGACACATGAAGAAGAAGATAAATAAACCTTCTAAATATATAATCTACTCCTTCTTCCCTGTATATTTAAAATTTCTTATAAATGGTATGTATTGCTGAAAACTTACGAGTAACTGAAAATCAATTTTTTTTTTTACAAAACTGTCCTTTTATCTTTAAATTTTTGTGTGTCCTATAAAAGACAGGTAATCGCAAAACTTCGCACGTGCAACTTTATATTATCCTGAATGTCGTATATTTTATAGCACGGAGAGGATTGCCTGCGTATTAATGAAATGTTATTTCCTGGCTACCTCATTTAAGGAAAATGGTGCAATAATATATGGTTAAACAGATAAATGGACAGAGTTTTTCCGCACATATTGACGTTTATTGGTGTTAAAAAAAAATATTGTTTTTTGTACAATTATTTTATTAACAATGAATATTTATATTAAAAAATCTATGTCATAGGAATGCAATGGGTTATAAATGGAGAAAAATACAAATGCGGTAAATAAACAATAAATGCGAATGAATATCGTGTTTACGTGCAAATTGTGTGTTATGTACTCAAAGCAGAAAATGCAAAATATTTTTCACCATTCGGATCATTATTAATGTCAACAAGAAAGCGTGCATCTTCAATAAATAATGAATTTAAATATAATGCGCGCTTTTATCCAAGTTTTATATTAGTTTAATATTAGTAAGTAACTTACAGTTTCAATTTTTATTTACTACTTAAATACCTACATGATTTAAAAAATTATCAATCATCTGAAATATTGTTTCAATTGTTAAATTAAATCCCAAATTTCTACTTTATAAGAAATACTTTTATCTAAATTGCAACTTTCATATTTAAAAAATGCCAATATTAGAATATCTATACCCTAAACTAGTTTTATCCAATGATTGTCAAAATCCCCGTTATTCCAGCATGAACCAAAATTGTGCGCTTGGTAGAAAAATATTATATTAATATAAAATTTACGTATTAATAAAATACGTATACCAAAGCATGATATTATCATCTAATTTCATCAGCCATTTCAAGTTTTATGACGTAGCTGAAATTTTCAAAATATTATTACTTGCTTATAAATATTTTTTGTATTGATATTTTTTTAGAAAGGGGCACAATCCCACTGGGTTGTTTTCTCACGTGGTACCGTTATTTTTTTTATAGGAATATCGATCTTATTGAAAAGCAAGTGAGCATATTTTTACTTGAATTTTGTCAAATAGTTCACAGTCTTGTTATATAATATTAAAATGTTTTTGGTCATCACATACTTTGTACATAATTGATGTTCTTCTTATCTGAAGTACAAAACTTCGATAAATTTTCGTGATATGGTATTCATGGATTATTTATCATCGATAATAACTATTTGTTTACATAATTGTAATTATTGTTGCGAGTGGATTGAATTTACATATGTGTAAAACATATTTGATATTAATAAAACACTGTTTTACTTTTCTTTTCTTTTTTTTACGATATTATTTGAATAAAGATTATTATTATTATTTATTTAAAACAGTGTTTTATTAATATCAAATATGTTTAAAATGTCTTTTCACAATGTGAACACACAAACTCTAGATCATTTACATATGTGTAATTGTTTACATAACTACTAATTGTAGCTAATTATTTATTGGTAAGTCTGCTTAACACATTGACTGTCCGTTCCATAATTCAAAAAGTAGAAATTTCAAAAATTTTGGCATATTTACTAACTAACCGCTAATCTACTGACCGCTAACCTGTTTGCTGGCATTCAGGGTTCATTGCGAAACCCAGTGCACTGGCGCGAACATTAAATAACTCACCATCTCATTTGAAGACTAATATACTGACGTTCATGACAATTATTACTAACCCAAGATACTAACACAACCAATAATAACTCATTCGCAGACGGATTTCACTCATTGACATTACTAGATTATTCTCTGACCCATCTTTGTATTGTTATGTGTGTTTATTTTTATAATTGACAGTGTCGTTGAGACATGTTTATAAATTATTGTTTTTTTTGATTAGTTGTTTTTATTAAATTATTATAAGGTTTTAGCTTTCTCTTTCTTTTATTTTTGCTAACTTCAATAATTCTATTGTTTTATATTTATTTGGTATTTCTGCCACAACACAGCCCTATGGCTAGTGTGGAAGACATTTTTTAAGACTGTATTAAGTATGTTCAACTGTGTTGTTATGAAAATGTAAAGACGATATTATTTGAATAAAGATTATTATTATTATTTATATAATGCATTAAAAACACAACAGAATGTGAAATATACTACATAGAAATATTTATTTGTGGAATAGAAAATAGATATATTTTTATCATTAACTTAATATTTAATATATAAAGGCAACTGTGTATTTTTTTATAGTTATTTGTTTGTGGAATTGAAAGAGTGGTGCTGTGAATGTGTATTAGCAATTAAATCAAATGTTGAGTTATGGAAATGGGTAGGCCACATAATTGCAAATATAAACATATCCACCACAGCTAAAAGGTTGGTGCACTCTGCTATCTTAATGCCAACACTTATGTATGCAAGTGAGACGTGGACATGGTTAAAGAAGGATGAAAGTGGCATAAATGCAGTTGAAATGAGATCACTGAAGAGGATGTGTGGTAAAAGCCTGAGAGATTGTGTGCGTAACAGTGAGATACGAAAGGAATGTGGAATGAAAGTTGGAGTAATAACAAGAAGGAATGTAAATAAGTTTAGATGGTTTGGGCACGTGGAAAGAATGAATGAGGACAGAATGACTAAGAAGATATATTTGTCTGAGAGGAATGGAGCTCGGACGTGGACGTCCGAGGATTAAATGGCAAGATCATTTAAATCAAATCCTACAGGACGGTCACGTGTTGAGCACGTTGAACAGGAGAGCATGCATGAGGAATTGTATGACAGTGACGGAAGCGAAAGATGTGTGCAAGGATAGAAGGAAGTGGCGCTCGATCCTTTCTGCCTACCCCGCGAGGGAAGCGGCGTGATGGTATGTATGTATGTATGTATGTAGTCCACATATGCATAATTAGTGATGTGAGAAGAGAAAATTCTCTCCTCTGATGGAAGAGAAATTTCTCTCCATAATTTTTCTTAGTCGTATTATGACTTTTCGCCCAGTATACTTCGCAGCCAACCTGATTGATCCAAAAATTTGTGGGGCTGATTAAGGCCCAAATCAGAGGCTATTAACACTTTTTTCTATGTACGTACCTGTAATTTTTTTAACTTAAATATGGGCATGTGGGGTGTCAAACATCAAGTTTTTCATCAGTTATTAGCACTTTTTTCTATGTAGGTACCAAACATTTTTTTGTTTCCATAATTAATTGTAGCCGTATTGGTGATAAATTGTCTCAACATTTGTACATTGTTATTGATTGATTGAATAAAGTATTTATTATTATTATACTGTTAAATAAAAAATAAAAAAAAATCTCGGAAAATTCTCTACTTCGAGAAATTTACCGAGAATTTTCTCGGTAAATTTCTCGAAAAATTATTTCTTGAGAATTCCACAACACTATACATAATCCATCATAAGACTGTGCACTTCCTTGATGAACAGTGCCACCTCGGATCGTAACTATTTCCAAAACATGGTTTTACTCTATGTATGTATATATTTATATAACTAACATAGTTACATAATTATAGTAAACTATGTATCAGAAAGCTACAGCTGTTTGAGTTACTTTCTCACGTGGTATGCTTTATTATTCCACAGGAATATAAAAAACCTTATCGCGGCGGCAGAAACCATAATGTGTATGCCTATTTTTGGTCAAAAGTGCACAGTCTTGTTCTTATAAAATTAATTTGGCTTGTCAAAACAGAAATAAACATGTTACTTTTTTTTCATTAAAATATTAACGAATATTTAATTATATTATATAAAACAATACTACGATAACAATATATATGGCAATTCAACACTTAATTTTATCATACAACGATAATCCACCGAATGCACATTCCGAATCAAAATTGTTTGTGTAACTCAAAAACGGAATAATTTAGGCACTTCAAAAATAAAACAACCACCATACAACACTCGGAGGTCTCCTATCTGGGTTTTTATCTCTCACAGCCTGGGCTCGAAGTTTTTTCCTTTGTTGTTGTCTGTATACAAAAAGTGGTCGGAATACGATGTTATTTTCACTTGCCACAATATCTTCAGGTGAGTGCAAGTCACTGTTTTCAATTTCTTTCTCTTTTATGAATTCTCTCGATATGTCGATGATTCCATCGTTACTTTTAACAATAAGTACTTTCTCTAATTTGGGAGTGGTTGTCACTTCAGAAAGAGGCATTGCTGATAGTAATACAGGAAATGATATCCACATCACTAATAAAATGAAAATAGATGCACTGATGACGTTAGCCTGTGAACATATAAAACGAAAATATATTTATAATACGTATATTTATAATCCATCAAAGTTTCTTGACATGTAATAAGTTTTAAAGTTCATTTCTTAAATTATGACACTTCCTCAAATACTTTATTCACAATGAGAGTGAAAGCTCTTGAAAGCTGAAAAATTAATAAAAATAAAACACTTATATTTAGTACTTCCGCAATTCCTTTATTTAGGATGAGAGTGAAAGCTCTTGAAAGCCGGCTCGCGATTACCAAATTCACTGTGGAAGTACTAATATGAACTTCCACTAAGTTCCCTTGGTGGACAATATTAACTAAATTAAAAAATTTACTTCAAAAAGTAGATTTATGGAAAAAAAAATAGTTTAGAAAAACTTAAATGTTTATAAACCATAAAAATATATTGTTAATAGTTTGTAAACTAGATTGTTTCTATTAAACTATACCGAGCCTAATTTTCTTGCATTTGGGTTGATTATACAAGATATTATGCACAGAAAAATCTATAATGATTTGTAATACATAGTTTTCCTATACTTTTTCCAAAAAAATAAAATACAAATTTTACCATTGTGAAATGAATAGATATGAGTATTATTTCTGTAGTTCAATCACCAAACTAATCTTTTTTTGTCAATTGTTAATTATTAAAGCTTTCAACTAAACTTAACGAAGCTGCACTGAATACTAAACAGTCAACTTGTTTTGAACTCCTTCTTATTGTTTGAAATATTGGTCTAAATTTTATTTGGATGTGATGTTGGGTGTTAATTAGTATCAAGGTTCACTTAATTTATTAGTCAACAAACAGATTCTTCCGGAAATCATAAACAGATGTATGCCCATGCACGTATAAGATGAATTAGCTCTACTATTTTAGTACTCATACCTCTATACTTCCTTTTACTAGATATACATATATGTACTACCACTTGTTCCAAAGAAGACCATTGACAGGCAAAAAGAAAAATGCATTTCAAATATTTTTAAATTTAAAACCATTCAGATGTTCCAAACTGTATTTATCCATCATCATATTGTCTATTATAATCCTTTGTTTTTCTTTTTTGCCTTTATGCCTCTCGGAAGCACAGAGACCAATATACCTTCTCCATTTAGAACAATACTGCACCAATCATCTATTTCTAAGACGATTCAGACGATGTACCTAACTGTATATAAGTACATCGTCAAGGTCGTCGAAATCCTTGTAAATACCAAAACATATTTCTTTATGTACACCTACCTCAATCGTGAATTTTATACACGTAGTACGAAAGTCATGTGGCATATTTAGAGTTCGTCTGTATATATTGTCTAAGAGGTGGCGGTTCAATTCTAAGCGTTGGAATACTCCCTTTTCACGACACAAGCTTTGAGCTTACTGTGTGAAAAGTGCATAAAGTAAAATAAAGTTGTATTTGGGTCAGTGACAAAAACCCAGGTATATTTAAAAAAATAATACATGATAACATCTTGTTCTCAAGTATAGATATTTCATTACTATATATGAAACTTTCTCAAATCTGCAATAACACTTTTTCTGTATTGTGTAAATTAATAAAATTTTATGCATTTATGACAGATTATACTTCATGAATACATAAGTTGAAACCACCCACTGATATTTTGATATATTTTTTAGTCTTCATTATTAGGTATCTCAAAATTATTTACACTTCAAAATTTTTGAATGTGCATATATTTGGAAAAAAATATTTAGACAGAAGGAAAGGGGTCCAATCAATAAAAAGTACATAGTAAAATTTTATTTACTTTTAAATATATGTATATTTATTGTGATATTTAAAAAATATTGTACAATTCATTGACTAGTACGATTAATATTTAATGTCTATAGTATAATATCTAAAAACACTTATCTCCACAAGCTTCTTAAACAGAGATGTGCAAAATACTTCCAAAAAAGTATTTAAATACAAAATACAAATACTTTTGAATTTTTGTATTTCAAATACAAAATACTAAATACTTTTTCAAAATGGTATTTAAATACAAAATACAAAATACGTATTTTCAAAATACCTTTTTAAAATACTTTTTACAAATAGTCGAACAAGGTGTAAGACAAAAGTATTTAATATTTAAACCATTGATGAATGAAAAAGACAAAATGTACCGTTGTTAGAAGAGATAAGCCGAAAATTGTCATAAATGGATTGAGTATCATCAAGCAGGTAAGAGAATTCCTGACTTGGGCTGCAAAATAAATCAGAATGGATAATCCAAATCTGAAATCGTGTGGACTACTGTAACATCATATTATATACAGGACTGCTCCAGACTCTTCCTTATCGTCTTCAGATGGTTTTTAATGTTGCCTCCGGATCATTTACAGAGAGAATAAAAGCTGCCACATAACTTCACTACTAAGAAGTCTACACTAACTGTGAGTCCTAGAGATAGTGGTGTTTAAACTGTGTCTCACTGTCCACAAGGCAGCACACCACCCACTGAGCTGTTCCGCTGACGAAAATGTGTGGCGAAGGCTGTGATCGGCTTCTTAAACTCGTTGAACTCAAAAGGGCAAATACCTCTAAATTTGCAGAAAGAAAAAACAGAGTCGCAGCGTCATCTGCCTGGAATAGATTGCCTTCAGACAAAATTGGAGATGCTACCATTCAGGAGAAATCACAGCGCCCTTGAAATGGCCATGAAACATTAAACGGCGTCATGTATAATTTGTTCAATCATCATTATTATGTGTGTATATCTCAAACATGGAGTACTCTAATGGAAACGTTGTATTTGTAATTCAACAAATTGGCAAAAAAAGCTTGCGTACGCGCATATCAATTAATGGCAGAATTTTGTTTCAAACAATAAAAAGGTATTTTGTAAAAGTATTTTGTGTAAAATACAAAATACTCAAAAAAAGTATTTCAAATAAAATACAAAATACTTTTTACAAAAAGGTATTTGAAATACAAAATACAAATACGTATTTTGTATTTGTATTTTAAATACTTTTATTTCAAATACGTCACATCTCTGTTCTTAAAGTAACGAATGTATGCTATAAGAACTAGGTTAGAGATGTATGCTACGAATAATCATCCACTCGTTTACTACGAATCTAACTTACTATTTTCATATCACTTTACATACACATACTTAACATACACCTAGAAAAGGTAATAACTTTAGTTGTAACGCTATTGCGGTTGCATTTATATATTTAAGGAATAGACATTGTTTAAATAACATCCAAGCATAATGGTAACTTCATATTCGCAAATATTGTAACAACTATTCCTATGTTTATATTAAATATAATTTTCTTTATCTTTTATAAGAAATTTTCTTTATCTTTTCAAAATTACTTTAATAAATAACATCTACTTTTATACACAGTTACATCACGGCATACCCCACAAGAGCTGTAGTCAGTAAACCAACCGCGTGTAATAAACATACAATGTGTCCTCTCCGTGCCAAAAATTACATTCAGTGTGGGTGCCAAGCCTCATCGCTCAATTTAAGAAGTAAAAGGTATTTATATCTACCTAATTATGGTCAAACTTGATAAACAATTAAATAAATTGGAATGTTATAAACTACAGCAGTTGTGTATGTTTCAGGTAAAATTAAAATATAAGCTAGAAAAACTTTTTCAATACAGGAACTGTTAGATAATTTTTTTTTCATAATTATTAAACAACAAGAAATATCATATACCTCTACTACTAAAATACTCGAGTTGATGATAATTTAAACACGCACTGCAAATAGTAGGTACTATACGCAAACTTTACTCCCAAATCGTACGAGAATTTTCAGTATTTTCACAGTGCTTTTCACATTTTCAGTTTTGATTGAAGAACTCAGGAATAGGTCGATCTTTTGTTCGACTGAGAAAATAACTGTAAAAAGGATTCCTTATCCTTTGAACTTCAGTTTGTAAATTGGAATCGTAATCAATTTGAGTTTGATAGTCAATACTGGTTTGTCTTTTATTCAGCGAATGTGGATTGAAGCCATTCCTCGAATGAACATTCCGCTTATTTCCAAAAATATCTGTGTTGTCCAAAATACTATTCTTCAATTGTATCACTTCTTTGATATCATTGTCTGTGTCCTTACTGGCTTCAAAGTAATAATCTTCGGCACTGGAAACTACATTATAATCTTTTGGCACAAATTCTATTTTTCTCGACGATTGTGGAAGTATAATCGAAGAATCTCCGTTAAATGTTCTCATTTTCACAACTTGACTATTTTCATCTTCATGATATCTGGCTAATAACTCTGTCACTGGTTTTTGGAACGATAAAATACATAAATTTAAAAATAGTATAATTGAAAAAAAGTACATTTTTGAAACTATTTTATAAGCATCATACGACACTAACAAACAATACGAATTTACACATCACTTTTCATAAAAAAAAAATAGTAATATTAAAGATGAGCTTCAACAAAATTCTAAAATTATTAGGAAATAAGAATGTAGTCACTTCGAAAATATTTTGTGAAATAATGTTTATATTTGAAAATCAATCTTTTTTCCATTATACTTTTGCATCGTCGTGATCTATCAATTAATCAGTCCTCGACAACATTTGGAAATCACCTTGTGGTTGTGGCATTTTCAATTATCATCTAAATTAATTATCCAAATTATGAAAATGTTTACTAACTACTAGTTTATGAAGTATTTTTGAAAAAAGCATGCAAGAAGAATTTTTGTAATTAATGACGTCTAATACATTTGATTAGAAATAAATTAACACATTTTTATTTCAATAGAACATTTAATATCATATTTCCAGAATATCATTGTGACTGATGTTTATTTTGTATGATTCGACGATTTTTATGACTAATCTTGGAGATGCATCTGTGATAAATTCTAAGAAAAATATCAGATAAATATGATATGCTTCTCTAATAATAGATTATTTGTAGAATGAATAGAAAGAAGAATCAAAACAAATGTAAACTGTTTCAGACACCTTGCAAAAGGAACAAGATTTTTTAAATATTTTTTCAATATCGTCTTCATACATGGTTTTTGTATTATGTATGTAATTTCATATTAGTAATACTCATATTTAAACAGCGCTAACTATGTACATACAAATGAAATAACATCAGGATAACCTTTATACAATTTGTTGCTTAGTATTATGTCAACATGTTTTGATGGCTATATCTGCAGTTCATTCACATTTCAAATAAAATTCTCTCTATATGGTTTAAAAAAGTTGCTGGAATAATGTCATAAAAATCTTAATAAAAAATCTTATGTGTTGTATAAAAAAATGTCATAAAAAATCTTATTACCTATTATAATTTATTGAATTTGTCAAAAAAAACAAAATTTTATTTTATTTCCTTATCTTATATCTATGCATATAATAAACTTTCTATCTGCCTATGTAGTGATTAGACAGTACATGTTCTCAGTACCATAAAATATTAGACTCTAAGACAAGTGGAAAATCGCTTTTTCCAATTGATATGTCTAATATTTTGGGAGAAAGCCTGAAATTTTTATAACCCTGAATATTTCTGATAACAATGTGTAAATAAAAAGCAAATCTTTTAGTTTTAGGTAAATAGAAATGTGTACATATCAACTCTAATTGATGTAATAACAAATGTTATTTAATGATTCATTGGATAGCATTTACATTTAATACAAAAACATTAGGTATGGAATGCCGGATTACAAATTGGTGTAGTTCCTATAATAGGTATGGTATATATTTAAAACCATATACTACGACTTACCTTAACCTTTGTGGTTAACGATTATTATGCAAGAGTTTTGATGGAATATAACAAACTAGTGAAATCATTCCATACTCGTATTACATGTAGAAAAGATTGAGAATCGTTCGATAGTAATTTTACCTAATGTTTTCTTCGCCAGTATTCGTCGGTTTTCTAATTACTCAGAAAAGTATATTTCATGTTATTTATTTTAGTTTATTACTTTCAGTTTTATTCATGGCATGAAAATAGATATAGGTAATTTTAAACCAGTGAACATATATAGAACCATAATCCACAATTCTATGAACTACAGTGTAACTTATATCATTGTACTAGGAATGAAGTTAATGACAAATCTATCTGCGGCGTACATTTGTAATTTCTATTCTGGTGATCTAAAATAAAAATATACTTTACAATAATTTGATAACATCATTTAGATAAGTAATCACTCCTTCGTACCACTTTTCTTTTATAAAGTCGTACCTTTTCATACTCGAAAATTTACACGTTATCTATCATATTTTTCGCACTTCTGTTAGTGCTAACTATAGCAAATTACAAAATGAATTCAGCAAGTACAAATCACTTACTTTAATAAACAGTTTAGATAATTCAAAATCACGATTTTGAGCTCAACTTGAAATTGCTTATGCAAGCAATGCAGTACATAAATACAAAATCATTACTGACGTCATCGCCATTTTTATTTGAGCTGTGATAATAAAAACATTGCAATTGCGATGTTTTAAGTTTTCATAGAAAGATGTTACGTTTACTGAGTTTATTTTTGTTTGTTAGTGTTTTAATAGTTTCATATCAGTTGCCGACAGAGGACGAGAAAACGGAAAAGATAGAAGAAGTCCACAATTCACATCCACCAATAAGAGCTGCAAACAACCATCAAAAAGTTCCTTTAATAAGTTCTCTCTCACACTCAGCACAGAGGATAGTTCCAATTGTGACACATCATTCAACTCATCACGAGCATCCAATTAAATCCAGGAGTATTGATGTCAAACGCGCATTTCCATCAACCTTTGAAAAGAATAATAATTAACCAGATAGACAAATGTCTTTAGTAAAAAATGTTATGAATATATGTGTAAAGATTAGTTTGTTACATTTAAATTTGTATTAAAATTAAAATTTATTTATTATTAAGTTTTCGGAATGAAAGTTTATTCTCTAAAACTGTATTAATTTAAAACCGTAATGTAATTTTTATATTTTAAACATTATAAATTATTGTAAAATATTACATGTGTCATTATATTGTCTATTTTACTTTATATTGTTGATTTATCGTACAGGAATTAAGAATTTTCCCCAAACAAGAAGAATAACACGAATCCAGTTAATTTATCAATTGATCTCCTATGATTTGAAAACCGCTTACATAGTAAATGTAATATAATACGAAACAAAAACTTTATTATTATTATTATCAAAACAACACCATAATCTACTGGGATCATAACAGTCTTCGGCCAATGCGATCCCAGAGCAGATATGTGACAGATATGAAGAGCGTAATGTTTTGTTAAATGATTATTGAAAGTTGGTAATCATAGCAAGTAAACACACTCTATAACACATTTTTCTACTCTGAAATGTTGAAGAATATTAGTTGATAACGAGTTATTTTTAGTTAAGTTTCCTGCCAAAACATTGGTCAGTAGATTGTTATAAATGAAACACTTATTTGGTACTTCCACTGTGACTATTGGTCACGTGCCGGTTTTCAAGAGTTTCTGCTCTTATCATCAAGCTAGCGTAAAGTGGCTCGGCTGACTTGGTGAAGCCATCGATAAACAGCTCGATGAAAGCCGGCTCGTGACTAATGAAGTCTCACTGGAAGTACTAAATCAGTTTTTAATCAAAAATTATTTTAACATGAACTTTCACCAAGAACCGTCGGTTGAAAATATCGACTCTATTGAGATGAAACTATAAAGTTAAGTCGCACGTAGCCATTAAAGATTTCACTTCTTGTTAAAATTTGTTAACCCTCCTTTACACGAGACTTGTCTCTATAAGGAGGATGTTTAGATTTAAATTTTTATCGAATAGTTTATGTATTGTTGTGTATGTATTTTTTTTTATATTCAATAAAATTAAAATAAATATAACATTGATAGGTATATAGTGGATTACAGTCCATTTCATTGGTCTTTCTTCTCCATTCCTCCCTTTTTTCTGCTATTAATATTATACAAAAAACTTCACTGCACAATCGTATTTGCAGTAAATAACATAACATAACATGTATAGACAATTCACACAGATCGAGCTAGTCCCAAACTAAGATTGAATCTTGTATTATGGGTACTAACGCGACCATACACATAGGTATATACAATGCACTAAACACATATACATGTAACACCCAGACCCAGGACATCTTGAAATAGGTCATTCCTCAATCTGCCCTGGCCGGGAATCGAACCCGGGACCTCGTGACTCAAAAGCAAGAGCGTTACCTCCGCGCAACACTTGCCGCCTTTTTTAAATATAAGTTATAAAATAATACTTGAACGTTTTGATATTGATAGGTAGTATTGTTTATCCTCGACCTTAGATATCATAAATAATTTAATAATAACGCAGTATGTTTAATATACTATATTTAAGTACTTAATATAGTTTGATGATTCAGTAGTTAGCACTTGCATGTTCTCCGATGAGAAATACCAACAAACATACTATTTAAGTATTATATTATGTAGGAATGGAGTAGTATATTGCTTATATTAAAAGTACATACCTGGCTGAATTGAAGAGATACTTATTGTAGGGTCGTACTAAGTATGGTAACAGTTACGTTGATATTACTGTATTCTAAAACAGAGTGACTTATTTTAATGATAGGTATTGAAACGTTGTTGGTCCCAAACATATGTGAGATTATTAAATCCTTGTATAACGTATAAATGAAGTTGGCTGTATTTTAAAATATTAAGGGGATCTTGCTGTAGCTGTCGTCTAACCTTTATTATGAAAATCATTTCACTGAGTTCATCAATTCAAAGGAATTAAATATCTTATTAATGATTCCCTTATATTTTTCTTCTCAAAACTAAAATGTGGTAGTAATTAAAATATGTATATAGAATATATGTAATTTATCCACTTTCTTATTAATAATTGAATAGAATTCAAGAATTATAATTTAATGAATTATAAAAATTATGTATACCTAGAGTTCATAATATCTTTCAAGGCATTTTATAAAAAAACACAAATTTTCATCAATAAAATTCATAAGAAAATGAAATACATCGCAAATTGTAAAACGAAACAGGATAACATAATTTATGAAGACATATAGAGTCTTCAGCACACTTATTATGTAAGACTCACATGTAAGTATTCTCATCTAGAATTTCCTAGACTAGTGTAGGTATTGTTTGTTTATCGATTATGACATGATAATGATCTATAATTTCTGAAGTAAATCATCACGAGGTGTCCCCTGTGAGATGTGAACTTGTACCTTGATGAATTAAGTAACTAATAGTTTCCTTTAAATACCATCGCAGTAATATTATAAAAACATTACAATCACAGAAAAGTTGTGGTTATTAAAGATTATCCACACTTCTGCTACAAGGCTTATATTTCATTACAAAAATGTATACTTCAGTTTTGTTCCTCGCTTTAACACTTTGCGTTCTAACAAGTCAAACTCCTGTCTCTAAGGATACGAAGCCTGCAGTCAGTACACCAGTTCCTACTTCTTCTACAACAACACAGGCCGACAGCAGCTCATCTTCTGAGAGTGATTCTTCTGAATCAGTTGAAGACAGCAAGAATGGAAGTCCACCAGTTGCAAATCTATCACCGCCTAAAGAAGATCATCCTACAGATCTAAGTGCAACCACTTCCAGAGCTAGGCCAGCTGTTGCTGGATCTTTGATCGTCCCAGCTGATATTCCACAACACTTTGCAAGGAAAAGAAGTGTTGATGTAGATAATACAGCCGATCTACTTCCTTCTGTTGACAATGTCAATGAGCAATTTGCATTCTTTGATACGGCCGCACTTGAAGATAGAAGTCGAAAAATCAAAGTCTTACCAGCATTCATGGGATAAAATATTCTAAAAAGATCATTGTATGAACAAGAAGTCCTATTTTTATCATGACTAAATTAAATTAGATGTGTAGAAATCTAGCCTTAATAAAATTTGTTTCATATAAGTATTTGATATTATTTATTTATATTTTTTTATGTTAGATTTTATCAATTCAGTTTTTTACAAATGTTATATTTATATTTTTTTGTAAAAGTTATTTTTGTTGTGATTTATGGTAGTCATTAATTTATGTTTTAAAAATATGTAATTATATATTGTATTATTTAAAAACGGGTGCAAGGTAATAAAATAATCGATGATAACAATAAATTCTTGTTTTGCTTTATTTGTTTTCTCCTACTATCGAAGTAAAAGATAACTGCCTCGTGACACTGCTAATGATCTCACTGGAAAAGATACCTAAGCCAATGATACGCACGTGTATCTTTACCTGATGTAAATGTGTATGTAGTAAATCTAATTACAAACTAAACTCACAAATAAAATTAATTTAGATGGGTCTAAGTTTATAATGAACATGAAACTCCCTCGTAGTAATCATTATGTATCTTGAACATGGATCATCAGTAGCGGAAATCATACAATAGGTACATATCTTAACAGCCGGAGCTGCTATATTAGACTAGCAAAGAACTAAAAATTATTTATTAATTGTGTCGGTGCACACGTAGTAAATTTCCATAATAGTGCAATTTGAAACAAGTGTTCCTTTCTACTATTGTTTGTTAATTCGCAGAGAGACGTCTTTCGACTTATAAGGTCATTATCAATCTCTTATTGATTGATAATGACCTTATAAGTCGAAAGACGTCTCTCTGCGAATTAACAAACAATTAGAGTTGGTCGTTATAACGAGGAACGCGTGATATTAAATTACTTTTACGGAGCGTGGTAGCAGAATATCGATATATCACGTCACACTATTATCGTGTGATTTCTGACTACGACCCGCTACTTCGTTCCGAACGACGTGAATTATCACAGATATCAAATTTTCTATGGAAAATCATTTAGGTATTACTAATACTATTACTTATCACACCGCCATACATTTTACTATGGACGATTATTTAGGTATTCCCGATGACGTTACAAATCACGCGGCGATACAATTTAGTATGAAAAATAATATTTAGGTATTATTTGAAAAGGAACGCGTTCTTTTTTTCGCCTCAAAACGGTACTACTACGGACATCTGTTGATTGACACAAAAGTATTATGAGTTGGAGATACGGGTAGATAATTATTCATAACACTTTTACCACCTGAGTGGTCAAAGGACTTTCTACACTCATGATGTTACATGTTTATTTTTCATAAAATCAAATTAAAAACTTTTAATCTTATTAATATAGTAAAAAATCTTTTACTTTATTAATTTTACGATTGATGTAATTTATTAGAGATTATTTTAATCTTTTAATTATAACTATTTATATTATTATTAGAAAGGTTGACATACAAAAAAATAAGACAGTCAGGATGGGGGACAAACCTCATCGCTGAGTTTTAGATCTAAAATGTCTTTATTTTTTCGAACTTGCCTTTTTTATTTGCGCGTTCAATCTTGCGTATCTTATTATTGTTCGTCGCCAGATAAAAAATATTCTTGAACAAAACCAGGTATTTTTTTGGGGGGGGGGGGGGTGATAACGGTAGCTTTTCTAATAACAGAATATAAATAAATAACAGTCGCTTACGTTCCATTATTTTCAAAGAGCCGTTTTTCCCAACTCTACAAACAATAGTAGAAAGGAACACTTGTTTCAAATTGCATTATTAATAAAAATTATTTATTTATTTATACTTACGGCACAAGCTTATCAAATGTAAAAATACATAAATACAAGAACAACAGGGACATTTAACAATTTTAATAAAATAAAATAATACCAGTAATCAAATGTATAGTGAGATTTCTAGAAATTTCTCTCATAATGCTCTATTTCATAGCATCGATTTTCCAAGGACGCACGTATTTATCAGTTTATTTAATCTAATATTTGTCTTATACTACAAATACTAGAATAGAGATTGATTCAATTGGTACTAATTGTTTGATTTGATGATAAAAAAATTATAATTCGAAATCACGATTCTTTGAGCAATATATGCTTTAAAACTGGTAAATAAATTAAATTGAATCTGCAAGCAATAAAATGCTTTATATACAACCTAAGAACTTCATTGTCTCATAATATCTAATTGAGCTCTGATAAAAGCGTATCTAAGATAAAAAGTTTTACCTAACCAAAAAATGATTCGCCTTCTAAGTTTGTTTTTGTTGACTAATCTTTTTATTGCATCCTACCAATTGCCTGTGGATAGTGTGAAATCGGATTCAGTTCCTGCTGTTAAACTTGACAGCCAAAGTACTACTTCTAAAATAACAAAGGAAAATCCAGTTTCAACTACAGTACGTAACGATGCCAGCAAAAAAGATGAAGCAGAAAAAACTAAAGAAGTGAAAACATCAAGTGTTGATAGCCCACCAGCAACAAAGAACAGTGAAACCAAAGTACCATTGACAAGACCCCTACCTGTTCCAGCTATATTGACTCCAGAATCTGACCTGCATTTGACAAGACAAATAGATCCAGTTTATGCCCATCCTCAAACTCAAGATCGTACCGTCAAAGTTAGAAATATTGATGTTAATGATGCTTTACCATCCGACGATAATGAAAATAATCCTTTTGGAGCTGAAAACTCTGTAGCGGGAAGGAACAAACGTATTAGAATACTCACAGCATTCCTTGGAGGAAAATAAATGAATATTTCGTTTATAATACAGTGATTCAATTATGCTTTTTTTATTTATTACAAGTGTTAACGAGTACCTTATTACACATATGCTTCATTATATGGATTTTTAAAGTACCTATGTAACTTTTTATATTAATTATTGTTTTATTCCCATTCTGTTATGAATGTTTTTATTCCCATTCTGTTATGAAATTAACGAATGTATTTTGTAATATTTTTACAGAAATTTCTTTTTATTTTAAATTGTATATTTAAGTCATATACTGAATAAAAATGTTACCAATTTATACAACAATTCTTTTTTTATTCTTTCATAATCTTATTCATCCAGGGGGCTGTTCACAACGCAATATTAATCCAATTAAAAAAAAAACATTATGGTTTAAGAACTAGGAAGACCATCAGTCAAATTAGACGAAAATTTTCAGCCTTTTTCAAATTTGACGATTCTAGGATTTGATTAAAACTATGTCGGGATAACTTTTCAGATCCCGCTTATATGGTCATTGTCATGGTTATTCTAATTCTTAAATTGATAGGTTAGCAAGTAATAATAATTACCAATATATTTATCAAAGTATCTAATCAACTAAATACTTACATCCAATAACTACAAAATTGGATAAGATTATAATTATTTATTAAAAGGGGCCAAGTAAAAAAATACATTGCAATATTTTTAATTATTTTTTTATATCCAAATTATAAAAATACTACGTATAAAAAATGCATTAACATTATTATATTTTATTTTACATAAGAACTGTTTTTGTAACACGAATTTACGAAAAACTTTGCGTATGTATTCAACAATTTATCTTTATAATAATTTAAAAACTAATAATATTCGTTCATTCACCAAGAGATCATTAACCTATATTGTATAGACCAGAAATTCAAAGAGAAAATTGGTAATGCGACCAAACGCTTTGGAGTTACGATACTTGAAGAACATTGATTTTTGTTGGTAAGTGTCCTTTGTGGTTTTTTCAGGTTCATGGGATATGCAGTACTAAAGTATAAGTTGGAAAGAGATAAATAGCATCTTAGTGTTGGGGAGTGAAACAGCATAATAATATCATTACAGTTTTGTCACATACAATTGTATTTTCTCCTAATACCCGAGGTAACACGAGCACATATGTCAAGTGTCATCCTTTTCTGAGACAATGTTTACAAGATTTGTCTGTTTTGTCTATTTGTAAACATTTACGGAGCATTCTTCAAGAATTCAGAATTCAAGCCTTCTGTATAGTGATGACGTTGCTTGTGGTAGTGCAAATGTATATTAACCATTAAAAAAATGGCTGTATTTGATAAAACTATTGGCACTTTTAAAATTTATTTCATTTTCCAAATTCTTTTTATTTGTTCCTGCAACTCTGTGTACTTCCTGCTTTTTTGAAATTGTCTTAAATAGATGGTTGCTGTACGGAACAGCAATGCCTATTATGTACAAGTTTTCTGCATTTTTGTCAAGTTAGTTTATGTTAGGTCTATCGCTATAAATGGTGTAGTGTCATGATTTTGTTTATTTATCAATTCGGAAAATGTTTTCTTAGATCATTAATACTGCGTTTGTAGTGTTTACCATAAAGGTCAATGGTGTGTGACTACCTTAATTATTAGCATTTTTAAATTTGATTAACTTTTCTATCAACTTACTACATTGAATGCTGATTTTCTTTTTCAATTTTGCAGATATAGATACCATACTACATCACTGTTAGTTCATAATATTCAGTCATCTTGTTTGAAATAGAACTGCTTCCATTAATTTTATCGCACACAGTTCCCATCTTCATCCACTCCAGATAAATATTTCGTTTCTTTACGTCTGTGGTTTGGAAATGAAATTTAAATAATAATATAAGGGGTAATAATAGTAGTATGGCAAGCGTTTTCTTTTCAAAGGTTTTTTGCCTTTTTGATTCTTGAATTTCTGTCTTAACGCTTGTCTTCTTCTGTATATCATTAAAGGAGTAAATACAATACTATTTTCATTCGTCACCATAATTTCTTGAACGTTGATTGGAATTTCAGAATCATTAACGCCGTGGTGTAATGCTTCATCGTTTATGAATGAGAATTCACCTTCAGATACTTGTGTAGATGTTTCAGAGTCATTATCTGCTGCATATAATCTACTATCATCATAATCATTACTATCATTACTTTCTGTATCACTTATCTGAGTTTCTATGGAGCTTTTGTCAGTTTCATTTGACATTTTCATAATTGTATCACTAGTTTCTACGCTATTTTTAACATTTTCGCTTTCATTATAACTGTTATCAAAAACACTTTCTGTCACATTATTTCTATCATTTATTACATCAACAGGTTTTGTTTTAAATATTGTTTCACTACGTGAAAAAGTTAAAACTAAATTTGCGAATACCAGCATAATAACCGTTGTGTAATGCATTGTAGGTAAATTTATTACAAACTGAAATTTTTAGGGTTCAGTATTTTGTATAAATGCAATAAGGCATGATGAATAACGGAATAATTCGTTTGTTTCGTGAGCTTACGCCGTTATGAAAATGACATGTTATTTATTTAAAGACCGCTTCACACTATCAAATTTTGAATCACTGTTACTTGTTTTCATATAAAATCATTTATTTATTTATTTTATTCTTCTTGCACATCATCATTCATATAACAAAATAAATAAATCCGTATACACAAGAAAAAATGTGATGATGTGCAGTGGCGAGATTATCACTATATAGTGATTTCTTCCACCTATCCGCGTCACATTAACACTAAACAAATAAAAATAATAATAGTAAAAACGCAAAAAATAAGAAAAATAGCTACATAAATTAGATTGAAAAAAAAAGAAAAAACTACACACACACCTATGTCAGACACTTATGAAATTTAAGATAAATGTGACGATATTTAGAGGACTTAATTTTGTTATTTTATACCGATATTGTAGATAATATTTTTCAAAGAAGCTCAACCAATAAACTTTTAGTCAAATATTTGTTGTAAATATGGTCAAAATTTTATACATATATACATACCATCACGGCATTTCCCACTATTAGAGCAAACAGTGAACCAAATTCACGCAACAAACATGCAACTTGTACCTACTCTCCGTGGTAATAGAAGTCAAAACATTCAGGATGGATGGTTTTCCTCATCGCTAAACTGAAGATATTAATTAAATATCAGTGTTATTTATTTATTGTTTTATTTATTTATTTATTAATTAATTAATTCATTCTTTATTGTACATTGATTACAATAACATACAATTTTATAGAAAAATGCATTAAGATAATATATTATCATTTTTATCGGGCGAGTTTATGGCAGAGGCGCCATCTCTTCCAACTAGCCCAAATACGAATATCAGCTTCTTACAGGACGCTCAAAAACTTTTAAATCAAATAGGTATATCTTTCAAATTGTTATTCATTTTTAATAAAAGTTTTGTGCACAGATTGAATTTCTACACTGTTTCATTTATTAATAAACAGCAAATTGTTTCAAAGTTACCTAACATTTTGATTAAGTCTTAAACGCAGAGTATCATCAAATATGCTCATCGACGAAATCCCAGTAGACTTCAGTCTTTATGTTGCCATAAATTGCAAGAAGTAGGTTCATTAAGGAAACGATAATTTATTTCACAAACAAATATAACGTTTACAAAGTATGAGATCAACAACTTTTACATTTTGCTAAGTTATTGGAATGTTAATATATCAACTATTCAGTACAAATGCTACACAAAAACATTAAAAAATACATACAGAATTTTCAGTGGAGATGACGTAAAAAATCATGACCACTCCTAAACGAACAAATGGAATTCGAACTGAAAAATGAGATAAAATTAGTTCATTTCAGTTAACCTTGTTTAATACTCTAACTTGGTTAATACTACTCTACCCTGTTTAATACTAAATACATTAACTCCCCTTTCACGACACAAACTTTTAGTAGCTTACTGTGAAAGGTGTATAAGTTTGTATTTGTGTTTATAACAAACAAAAACCCAGATAGGTATATATCATAAAAAAGGCTGAAAATTAATTCAATTGCGGTCTCAATAAAAAATCTTATGTAAACTTCAAATAGTCTTGAAAATGGGCCAAAATGATTTTCATTTGACTTAATGGATTAATAATCCAAGAGATTATCTACTTGGATCCAATTGGGAACAAGGAAAATGTATGAAGATTCACTCACTTTAATCAACCATTTCTCCATAGCTAGATATGGGCCTCCTTCTGCTGTCAACGATATGCTTTCTAATGCATATGTTGAGACTGGAAAGATATGAAGAATTCTAGTGAAAGAAAAATTAGTTCAAATATGAAACATTTGTATTTCAAATAAAGCAAACATACTAACATAATACAGAGAGCATAATATCGTCACATTAGGAATATACCCTTACAACACTGATTACATTGACACTAACGTATAATATTTTTGTAAATATTATTACATAAGTATTACGATTAATAATTATATTATTAAATATTAATATTTTATATCTGTTAGACTAACATAGGCATCTATTTACATACACATCATATATCTAAATATTTTCAGACATAATGTAGGAAATAAAATAACATATTTTAAGCACAAACCCACTATCGAAAAATCGTTTACTTCTATGCCAAACACACGAGTAGTTCTACTATCTTTGATTGAATTTTTAGTTTTCGGGGCTTATCCAGCTTATTGTTACTTTAAGTAAATTATTACTTGGAAAGCTTTGTTAAGTCATATAAGTCAATATTGTTGTAAGAAACAAGAAAGTATCGACAGATATCAATGAAAATATCCAACTTACAAAAATTAAATATCCATGATGAAATTATTTTACGGGACAAAAGTCCTAAGAATGTAATGGCAAAATAAATATTTGTTGAAAAATACTTAATTTCAAATAACCATCAGAAATTTTAAATGTACAAAAGTATCAAAATAATTTGGATTGGAAATGACAGAAATACTTCAATACAAAAAACGGGTGAACAAGAGTAATACTGAGAAATGTTTTAAAACTGTACACATTTTAATTACATATGAATTATTGGTCATCATGCTGCAAAAATCGCTCCCAATGAATTATTAAATCGTTCAAATTTAATAAAAAAAATTGAAAGCGATTATTGCAACGTGACTTTTATAAACCTCAAATACATAAACTGATTGGCGAAGAAAACTACGATTAATAATTATATTATTCTCAATATCTCTTATGTGGATAAGATCCCTTATAATACTCTGATCGATCATACTCTTGATTTGGAACTACATATTGTCCAGTATTTTTATCATACACTAATATTGGAGGCGGGTTGGACTTCGGTGGATTATTTACTTCCATGTTTCTTCTTTTATCTCGAATTCTCTTCTTGGCAAGCTCCTGTTGTCTATAGACGAATAAAGGTCTGAATACAATATTTTCCGCAGTATCCATCATTTCATCTTTTTCATTTTCTGGCTCAAGATCAGTGTTGGGACTCGCAGCTAAGTTTTTCCCAATATTTTTATCACATTCTGAATAATGGATGAAGAGAAATATCTGAAACTTTTGTCAACCGTGATCAATTAAATGCATAAATTAATGCAAGATAATTTTTTTCCAAATAAGGCTCACTCTCTGGTACAAAATATGAATAATAATCAAATTTTAAATACTGAAACTTTTAATCTCCTTTGTCTTTTTTATATCATTTTGTAAAATTGCAATACTTTACTGACTTTCATCACAATTTTTTGACTACATTTTTCTGGATGCATTACGATTATCACAATTTTTTTAACAAGTATAAAACACTTATTTACTAATATTATTTAGAATCTAAATGCAAGTAGGATATTAATCCAATCAAGTTCAAAGATAAATGTATAAAACTTACCAAAACAAGGGCAAAATAGATCTTCATTTTGGTAATTAAAGGAACCTTAACTTATGAATAAACGAAATGTAACACTTAAACTGAGCTCAGATTAGTTAAGAAGTAACTTTTATAGGAAGTTACATGTGTATGTTATCTTTCCACGATAATTATAATAGGTATATAAAAACATACGTAATTACATATATACGTGATATGGATGATGTAGGTACAAGTTGGTTAAACATCCGCATAGCTTGGATTAATACTTAAAATTTATCTTAATATAATCAGGGATAACTAATTTTTAAAACTACAAAATCAATGCAATTTTTCAGAAAATTTTCAGCAAATCTCATTACAGGTAGAAAAAACATACCACTTGGAGAATTGCTTGGCACAGGTTATTAGTAGATTATTTAATAACATTGTCCCGAATACTGGCATATTCCACGCAACATAGGTACGCTATATTTCTGAGAAGAGTAAAGTCGTTGTTATGAGTGGTTTTCTTTTTCTAGGATGACACTGGCCAAAAGCTGTAATGTTCTCAGCAGACTCAGCAGGGTTACTCTAGACGAAATCTACATACGATTTTAATCTTCTCTTGATCAATCCTACGACGTGCGAAGTGACTATAGTTAAAAATACGTGCATACCAATCTGAAGGTAGCGGTAGCGCGGTATTTATTTTTTACTATAGTCCCTGATTAAGATCAAGATAAAATTAAGATAGTAATTAAATTGTGTCAAAAGTAGCCTTGCTGTAGACGTTTTTATTAATTATAATACTTTTAAAGTGTTTTGTAATCAGCAGCCTCTAACCTAGCCAACTAAAAGAATCGCTAGTGATTTAGTTAGTGTGTCATTCATTTTTTTTTTAAATGAAGTATACTTTAATGGAAGTGATTGAATTTATTTCGAAAAAAATATGTAAATTATAAAGAATCTTTCTCGGTTTGAAAATTAAAATCTCTTTTTCAATAAAAATTTTAAAATCTAATTAAACATTCAATAATTGAGTACCTCTGTAGATTTATGAGTCATCTTGCATATCCATTATCTCATTAGTGTTTTTAAACAATGAAAGTCATATTATTTTCTTTGTTTATAAATATTGCACTGCGTAACTACATTATGAGGCAATAAAGGATTATTCCGTAGAAATTCAACACCTCTATACCTACTAGCCATACATATAAAAACATAAGTTTATATATTTATATAACGAATATAAAGAGAAGCATGTATGTGTATGTTGTATAATAAATTGTATTTTTTTTTTAATATTTCCCTTTGGAATACACATTTATTATATAAAACCGCTACCTATGAATCATTCGATTTGCACCTCTGGTGCAGTGGCGTAATTTATGTATAAGCCCAAGACAGCGCAAGCTGGTTTTATGTAGATGTAAATTTCCTATTATTATTGATTTATATAATATAAAGATAAATGTTAAATTAATCATGTTTTATTTTCATTTTGTATAGATTTCTAAACGCACTGATATACTAGCAATATCCGCATACTACATTGGTCAAATATTGATGTAATGCTCTATTTTGTAATAATGTGCAATACGATTGTATGTTTTTTAGTTAATAAATAAAATAAAAATATATTAAATATTCTGATTATTGTTAATACTCAACATTTAATAAACAGAAATCTTAAGGTAATGGCAAATTTCAATAATATTGGTCAGAGGAGTAAGTAGAATTTTATTATGAGAGAGGGGATTAGCTGACTACATTGATGATATGTTTGAACTTCTTTGGGGAGGGATACAATTCTAAAATGTAATATTTTACTATCATAACGTCACCAAATATGGTTTAAAAATAGGAGCATTGCTTCTCACAGAACCTGTCTCCACTCAACTGAAAAAAGGCAGATGTCTACCAATTCATACCTAGTGCTATACAATTTACAACGAATTATTCCGTCCAGCTAGCGAGGTTTTTGTATCCATATTCGCTTTCGGCCATCAGTGTTTACATTTTGTATATTCATCACCATATACTCACTTTTAATGAAATACTGAAACTTCTTGTCTTGATTGATCTTGACCTTGATCTTGATCATTTTTATTAAAAAATGTGGGATGAAAATATAAATGAAAATAGCTTATAGATTATACCTTTTATGTAATAGTTTGTAATCAATATACAGTAAAGAATGAATAAATAAATATAGATATACGAAAATCTCTAATATTAATTATATTCAATACTTTCTTACACCGAAGTTGTTATCTGTTTGGTACCTACCTACAGTTTGTCTCAACTTGTCAACAAACAACTGTAAGCTGAACGAATTGTCTGCGCATGCATAACGTATGTTTACTACTGCGCAGTTGATATACTCATATTGTATTGATCTTCGGAATGATCTAAGGTTAATAATAATAAAGTAAATTAACAACTTGTTTATGTCTGAACTTTATCAGGTACAAATATAAGTTAGGTATAGTGTGGTGATTTTGATAGCGATGTAGGTAGGCACTTACCTATATACACAACTCCCTTATAGTGGCAGGACTGACATGTAGCTCCCCCTAGCCAATTCAAAGCCATAGAGGAGCCACTTTATAATAAATATGTTTCATAATCAGCACTGGAACACAAACCCCATCGGTCTGCAAATCTGGCATACCCTGTTCGTAGTACATACGTACATTATGTTTAGTGTGGATCATAGTTAGCGTAGCATGTTGAATCTTTGACTAAACAATAGATAATATATTATAATAGGCTATTAACATTAGTAATTGAAATCTTGTATTAGCATACTCTGAATAAAATTTAAATTCTTCTCAAATTAGCACCCTCCACCCCCAAGTGATCTCATATGTTTATTTTTCTATCTTTTAGTAATAGTTTTCTTTTTCTAACAATACAAATTTTTGTACGTTTTTTCTTCTTCTTTTCTGCTTTTTATATTTCAAACTGTATTTTGGTATGTTAGCGATGGCTGCTTGTGTGATATGCTAGTGAGAACAGATGAATGAGCGGAATATGTGATACTTAAATAATTTACTTATCTGTGGTACATGTTTGTGGATGACAGCTGAGTTATGAACGTCTTTTTTCTATTTTGTAAACCATATTTATAGTTGTTATCTGTTATGTACTTTTACTAATAAATAAAATAAAATAATACGTAAATTAGATTCAAGAAGTTATGTGACGGGAGAGAAGAATTTAAATTTTATTCAGCAGGGCTACTCTTGACAAAACTAAACACGATCTTAATCTAGTCTTGATCTTGATCATACGACGCACGAAGTGACTATTGGCCAAAAATACACGCAAACCGATTGCGCGTTAGCGGTAGCGCGATGTTTTTGACCATAGTCCCTTCGTGCGTCGTATGATCAAGATCAAGACTAGATTAAGATCGTGTTTAGTTTTGTCAAGAGTAACCCTGCAGAGTATATAAATTGAGCCAAGGAAATTTTTCTTCTGGATAACTATCCAAGCTATTACTTTCTGAATCACATATCAAAATAATTAAACTGCTAAGAAAGTAATGTTTTTTTTCCATTCCATGTGATGACAATTAACAGTTTTGTCGTTATCAAAATATTTTTATAAAATATGTAGATTGTAGAGAATTTTATTCGACTTAATATTTACGTCCTGAGCGAGTACGGGTTAAATAAAACTCATTAATTTTATTTTTATGCTATACAAAAATTTCCTAAATTCTTAGAATTGTTTTGCTTTATATCGATAAAACAAAAATGTCAATAAACTTTTAAAGTGCGTACCTACTCATCATGTTAATGTTGGAAATCCCATCTGTTTAAATAAAAACAAAACTAGTGATTTTTTTACTAGATAATAATAAATAACAATATATATCATCAATTCATTCGATCAAAGTACCTGTCCCAGAATTGAGCGTGGCTCGTGCTCTGGGACAGGCCTTGATTCATCTTAGTATATTATCGCTCTCTCTTGATTCATCAGCATCATTAATTTGGTCTTTTCAAAAACAAACAACAAAATTACTCCAATTAAATTTAAATTAAATCAAACTGTCATTTACCAGCTAACTTCTAGACAATATATTTCTGAGTATATTTGGTTTTTCAGTACCCTCTCAATTTTGAGGATCGTAACCATCACTTTCAATCCAA
Organism: Athripsodes cinereus; assembly: GCA_947579605.1. Taxonomy (NCBI): domain Eukaryota; kingdom Metazoa; phylum Arthropoda; class Insecta; order Trichoptera; family Leptoceridae; genus Athripsodes; species Athripsodes cinereus. Next base: position 16,007,481 of record OX388318.1, on the reverse strand, counting down.
TATAGACATCAATTCATCGTTCTCCAAAGCGACTTGAATCTTCAGCATCCGGAATATCTTAATAGTTATAACTAGGTACTTCTAATATATCACGGCATATCCCACAAGCAGGGTAACCAACAGACTATCTGCGTGTTATTATTAACATGCGAGTTGTCCTCTTTGAGATATTAGATGTTTTTAGATAAAATTAGATAAAATCACAAATATAAAAAAGAGTAATCCGTATACCTTAATTTTGTACCTTTGTAACTACAGCGATTTTAATTGCTAATCTAGTTACATATTATCATTTATTTGTATACAAAAAACGTTTAAATAATATGTTTTTGTTTATAATGGTTGTGGGTACTGTGGCTAAAGGTAACTGTGTACTATGTAGTATAAACACTAGGTATGGGATGTGGTTTGAACCGATAAAATACAATGTAATAATGTAATACCACAAGCAGTATGTATAGGTATACCTTAACGAATTTTCAGATAAAGCGTAAAAGACTACAACGTCTAGTCATGCAACATATTGCCCTTGAAGCTTATCTTCTAGCCCTCCAGGTGTTTTCCTATAAACGTCTGATAGACAAATTGTCCTATAAACGTTGATTTATTGCCACAAACTGATCAATTAAAGTATCTTTTCATATAAGAATGCTTATTTATTTCGTTGATTATATGAAATTCACAGAAACAAAATAATGATTCAGTTCACAATACAACTGATGGAAAAGCAACGAAATATTACAAGTAGGTACTTAAGGAATTGAGATTGTACAAGACACGGATTTAAACAATATTTACAATGCATTTTATAATAAAATTGTAGTTACGAATTTATATAAATTACTTAATATTGTCTACTTTCGAAATAAACTTATAGTCACACGGCAGTACTCTAATAATTATGTATTATTATTTAGTATAGGATGCAGCCGACATACCAGCAATTCATCAAATATGTTGATGTCGTTAATTGAACCACCTCAGGGGAGGAATACTAACGAGTATATATAGGTATAATTAATATTTGTTTTGTTAAAATAAGTCATGTCTTCGGTAGCCTGTTTCTAAACTATTGGATTTTCAATCGAGAGAAACTGTTTACATATTTCACCTCCATGATTTGTGCTTAATTGAGCTTAAACATGAATCTAGGTTTGAAAATACTTTAAATAGTATTTAAAAGTAGGTATTTAAAACTCAGACTCATCTTAAAAAAATTCACTGAATGTACAATTATTAAAATGCACTAGAATTAGAAGAATTCTGTTATTTTAGTCTGCATCAAAATAAATAAATGAATAGAAATCTATTTATTATAACCTCATATTGTTTCCCACAAGTGAATTGGTCAACAATCTTTTATCAACGTGGTGTGAAAAGCATTAAAAAAACATCGCTACATAATAAATACCCCTTATAATTTAATGCAAATGTTTCATTTCACTAATACAAGGTATTTATGTAAAATGTAATATATTTAGAATCTTTAGTAGGTTTCTGCGCCTGAAGGTAGATCCGCGTGTAAATTCATCAAAAATTTTGTTAATTTGGAAATAAATTTCATTCCTTTAGTACGTCGTATTTCGTAAATACATAAATTGTATTGAACAGTAAGTATAATTACAAAATAAGTATTGCATATTTGCGAATCTTCAAAATATAAAAGTCCTATCACCTGCATTGAAAGCATTAGTTTAACATTGATCGTGATAAAGTCAATCTATCTATATTGTTTTCGTTACTATAGTTATCTATTAATATTGTTAAAATGAATAGTTTAAAATATATTATTGTTTTCGCGGTAAGAATTTTGTTCACATAAGTGCAATATCAATTTTTAAAATAATTATTTTAGTGTATTTTTATGTGATAATAATCAAAGTCAGCAAAAATTTATCCTTGTTAAAAATTAATTTTTGACCATCTGAAATATGATGACTAAATGTTTTTGTAATATTGTACAAATTACATGCATTAGATTTAAAACGTTTTTCCATAAAATGGACTAATATTGTGTTCCATAAAAATTATTGTCAATTTTCTTGATTTCTTCTTACAGGCTATGGCTGTTTCTATGACATCTGGCAACCCTTTTTTCCATCACAAGAACGTAGTACAGATTCCAGTTCACCTTAAGCCAGTACACTTACAACCTGTTATTTTGGAAAAGCCAGAGATCCACGAAATCCATCACATTGTAAGCATACACAACCCTACAGTCTACATAATATTTATTTGTACTCATTAATTCTCTTTTTTCTTTAATGCTGTCATAATTAAAGTATCAAAGTATTAATAATGATCCAAAGATTAACACAACAATCATTGAAGACTATATTTCATACCTATTCGTGTTCCCATATTTTCCTTGTAATCCACTATACTAAACAAAGTTTTTATTATCACGAGTGGAACTTAATGCGTAATCTAAGAGATAGGTCGTCTAACGCCACCACTATTGAACAATCAAGGAGAAATATTTTACTCCACAATTTTTATTTATTTTGATGTCCTTCACAGAATGAAATAAGATACACATAAACATTTATACCCCTATCCCATTGGGTTGAGATCTCATTGCACTTACTAATAAGTACATCACTAAAATTCAACAAATAAAAATTATTGACTTTGTATTTTAGGAGACTATTCCAACCTCTCCTGCTCCAAGCACACCTGCCGCCCCAACTGAAAGCGTTCACGATCACTTAAATAGCGTTTGGAACTCAGTGAAAAACTCTGTTGGAAACCACAAGATCGTCAGACATTTCTTCCACAAGGAGCAACCAGCTCAACCAGAGCATCACGTGGCTGAATTCAAGTAATTATTAGAACATTTTCGATATGTTTATGTGAATAACCACAATAATCAAGATAATTTAATTAGACTTTGTTGGGTGCTAATGGATTATTTTGCAGTCAAGGACACTCAAGACATACCAATGTAGCTTACTCTCTCTTTTTCTTTGAATCTATAATTTGGAGTCTTTAACTACATATTTGCACTGAAGCCTCAATGACTATATACTAAAGCCTCTTTTGATTTATCTTTTCTAAAGTTCCCTTAAGTAAAAGATCAATAATTTCAAAATTTTATTAGTTCAGTTCCGCATAATAGTTTATTGTGGTTTATTTTTAACTGTTGTGTCCATGTTTCTTTCAGCGTATGGCCATCACTTGGATTCAGTCATTACAAAAAAATCAACTACATCCCAGTCGTGTCCACTCAGGTTCCACCACCAAGTCATGTTGAATTCGACTACGTTCCTCAAGACTTCGCTAGCCCAGTATTTCCAGAAACTTATCAATCAGAATTCAGCAAAATCCCAACATACATTGAGGCTCCAAAGATCCCAAAGGACTTTGAATCATCTGTTTCAGGAGGACAAATAAAAGAAATATCTAAACCTACTTTGGTGTCAGAAAATTCAGGTGTCAAAGTGGTACCAAATATTCCATTCACTTCATATGGTGTACCAATCCAAAATAGTTAATTTCATTTTTTAGACACAAAGATGTAATGAGTCGTCTTATTGATTTATAAATTATTGTAATTAATGTGATTAATAAATTGTATTTATGTTATTATACTTCTTTAATAAACTTAGATTTTAAATAAACAGTGAGTTTTGTTGCAAACTGTTGCTACAAATAAGTTAATCCCCTTTTCTTTCATATGTAGGTACTTGAGAATCTAGGTGATATTGATATTATAGAGAAAAGGGTCAAATGTCAATAATATAAGGCCAATGAGATTATATCAGACGATAAACAGATGGTGGGACAAGTAAAAGAAATTTATTGGAGAATTCTCGGATTTCTTTGATACAATCATTAGTATTCGACTTTCCACCCCTAAAATGTGAATTTTTGAAATAACTATTATGTTGATCATTTTCCAATTGGTAAATATAGGTATACCTAATATTTTATCATTTTTTTTTACTTGAATGACTATGCATATTGTTACATAAATTTAATTTAATTTTATCTAACAATATACATAGCCATTCTAGTCAAAAAAGAATTAAAAATGTCTAAATTGTGCAGAGTGCCAATAAGATGGAGCGACCAAATTAAGGAGGCCACACAGAGCTCACTTCACGGGGCCTTACACATGGCAGAGGATCGCTCAACATGGAGACAGATGGTCTACAGAACGAGGCATGATGGTCACGATCCTCAGGATTGAGGGACCGACAGAAATGAATGAATGAATGAATGAAATTGTGTTACATACTTATTGCCTCTAAAATGATTGAAATATATTTTCACTTTCTATTATCTTTTTATTATTTAATTACTCACACACTGCCAGCTCTCATCTCACCTGCTTGAAAGGCCTCTTCAAGACATATCGATTTGTTTCTATCTCGAGCTACACGAATTATGCTTCCTAATGTTTTCTTGACATCTTTATTATTATCATACATACCGTGTAAATCTAAAAGCTAGTTCACCGATTTGTCGGAAATGTCATCTCCTATCGTTGTAATACATCTCCCGTCGTCTAAATAGCGCTTTGTAGTTTTTTTTCCTATATATAATATTATATATTTATAATTATTATGTTTTGTTGACGAAATTATGTGTGTATCAATGAACAAGATTACAAAATAAACATTAATACAAAATTCATGCTGAAATTCTATGTACATGTAATGTGACCCAAATACAGAATATTGCTGACGATGTAAATATATATTCCGATTTTTGTTTTATATTGAATTAAATTCAATATCGTTATTAATTTTATTTCGTAGTATAGTTCTTGACTTAACCTTTAACCCCAAAAATCCCAGAGTTATTCGTACAGGAGCGTAATTATGCAAAACTAATATTCTCTTTTGATACGGTAATTTATTCTGATTCAAGATAACATCTCATAAAGCTAAGCGTGTAAATATTTTAGCCCGTTCACATACCTACATATAAATGTTAATTCTTTCCTAACATTATGTCATTTCTCATAAGCGAGGTAGCCAGCGGACTAACTGTATGTAATAAACACGCAAGTCATTACAATTATGTTACTGGATAAACGAAATTGTGTGTTTCTCATTTATCAACAAAAGTTTTAATGAAATGTGAAAGCATTGCTGTTGATAGAAATCTTCTTGAAACTTCGGTAGTTTGAGATTTGAAGATTTGCTTAAATTAATTCTAAGTTTTTTTCGAGAAGTGGTGACCGTTACTTCACTTAAAACGATGCTGGGATTATGGCTTTCAAAATATTTGAAGTTAATAAATAAACTTCACTCGAGTCTTGCTATACGTAGGTAATTATTTAAATATAATTTGCAAAAAATATATTAGATGTTATACAATCTCATGGATTCTTGTAAATTGTTTAGGATTGTTAACAAACCTGTGTAAATAGAGGTGATTTAACGAACATAAGAATATTGTGATTATTTGGTAAATATGATTGAAGTGGTTCGTAGGTACATATTTAAAACAACCAGAACCAAAATATATTTGTTTTTTATCATCATTTTTTATTATTTATTTTCTACCAACATCACTACCAATTTAAATTTAATATTTGAGTATAAATTTGTTTTTATATCGTTCACCAGGACAAACAGAAGGCAAACCGGGAAAATGACCAGAGAGACAAAACTGAGGGGCGGCACAACTCAATCACTGTGAATATGAAAATATTATTTAACAAAACAGAAAAGATTATGAAATATTTCAATGAAATAACCCTGTCAAAAATTTGGCAACAGGAGGTAGAAATTTTGATATCAGGAAACTCTCGGAATTTGAGACTTTCGAAATAAATACTGACTTGGAAAATTGATCAATAATATCAAATTGGTGAAATGAGAATAAAATGTTCATGACTTAATGACGTGTCATTTTAAAAGGCGGCAAATATTTTTTTCTCTCGGAGCGGCTTAAATACAATATCGGGCCCTATCCTTCTCCTTAAAAAAATCATTTATATTTCAAGATCGGAATTTCTTCAAAACGGCGAGAAAGGGATGGACTTTACATCATTTTATGAGTTTCTAAACACCTACATAAGTAATAGTTCGATCCTTTTTGTCATTTCCTCAATGCTGACGATTGTCACTATCGTTCGAAAAAGTGTAAATTAGAGTTTTCTGGCGACATCGCACTACCACAAAAAGGTCCTTTCACCGCTTGTTGCATCCTTCACCTGGTTCCACCATCTCATTGATGTATATCCCCTAGCTCTTCTACTCTCTACACTTCCTGTCAGAAAAGTTTCACCATGTTATCTGGCCATCTGGCATTCTCGACATGCACCAAATTAATACATATTTCAAACCTTTACTGATATGTCAATGTATCCTTGAATACTCCTGCAATAGCAGTAAAATATACATAAGCATAATAATTATCTCATCACACAAATACGTGCTTTGTACAGTAGGTGCACCTGATGAATTTATCAAATTATTTAAACAATTTAAAAAAAATCAATACTACTTTAACTAATACACCTCTTAATGATATTTTTATATTTGAAGTTTTGCGTTAAGAGTAAACTTTATTTGTTTTATATATAAATAATTATTTTAAATACGATAAACAAAACGATTCCTAAGAATTATGTTAAATTTACAGTGTATAATTTTATCAAACAAATAATATGTATTATTTACACAACGAGCCATCACTATAAAAAGTCTTAATAACATTATCATAATTACAGTCTACATAAGACAGTTTATTAACATGGCCAAATTTTTGGTAAGCTTTTAATATATTTGTTAATTTTTTATATTTTCGTCAAAACTTTCATTTTTTTTCAACTTACTTTATTTTTTCACACCTTTCATTATATACTTCGTAATGTGTCATTACGCAGGGTACAAAATATGCAAGCAAAAATATTACATTTATTTACAATACTTTGATATAGCTTGTTTTCTTTTTATGAATGTGATTATGAAATATAGGAGATGAATGCTTTTTGTGATTGTGTATATGTTTCTATATGATTGATATATTTGTGAGATGTTTGCCCTAGTACAGGTTATACCTAGTTGGGCAGCATCAATGAAAATATGTATAAGATTTTTAATTTATTAGTGTAATAAAACAAATAAAATAAAATTTAAAAAAAACATTTTGTAAATTTAATTGGTAAAAAATGTTTTACGTATTTTCGTTCTTAAACTACAATAAAAAAGTATTGTGATGTTGTTTTTTTTTACGTAATATTCCAACTACTTTGCGTTTCCAAAATGTATTAAATATTCACATTTTATTGTTTGGGTCATTTTGAGATATATTATATTATGAGACACACCACAACAATATGTCGTATTTGTTCATTGTCTTCATATAAAATGAGCATAGCTTCAATAAGATTGATCTTATATACCTGCTTGTTATCAGTAATTATCACTACTTATCATCAATGTGTTATTGTTTTTCATGAAAATATAAAAAAAAAATTGCAACGTAGATAAAAATATATATCATAAAAAAAGGTTATGTAATGTTATGAAACTAACGCGTTAAAAATGAATAAAATATTCAAATTTATTTTACGTTTGACAATATTTTTTTATGATCAAAGTTAATATCTTAAAATATCTTCAAATATTATTTTAGTATAACAAATGAACTTTCTTTTCAAATAGTGTTTTAATATTAAGTATTTTGTTGATCATTATTATATTTTGATGCCTTTTGAATGTAACCTTTAATGTATTGATTCTATTTCTATGTTCATTTTCAGTTCTTATTCACATTCTTCCTTCTAGCAGCCTTCGTGGCTTGCTCACCATACAAGCAACCTAAACACCAAAGTAAGTATTATTTTTAATTCTTATATACCTCCATCGCCCTCAACGCCCCTCTCGGGAGCACAGGACAGAAACCAGCCCCCTCCATTCAGAGCGTCTCTGCGCCAATTGCGTCACCTCTTTCCACGACATTCCTTACGCTCTGATGTCGTTGTCATAGGAACTGTGTATTGTGAAAGAGGGACGCCCGGGCCGACGGAACCCTTGCGGATGGAAGAACAGTGCTCTTTTTGGCCAACTATCATCGGGCATTCTCAAAACATGTCCCAGCCAGGACCATCGTCTCTCCCGTATTACGGAGATTACAGGTCTCTGCTGGGTGCACCGGCGCACAGCATCATTTGTAACATGTTCATATCATTTGACATCCAAAATCCTTCTAAGACACTTGTTTTCAAAGCTTAGTATTTTCCGCTCTTGAGCCTTGGTTAAGTGCCAAGACTCACAGCCATATAGAAGGATTTTTACGCTATGGTTTCAAAACAATTCAGTCTTGAGCCTCAACTGAGTATTGAACAAAGAACAATCAGGTAGGATGGATCCGTCCTTACCCCGGGTCTCGTCGAGCTTGTCCCCCAACATACTTAAAAATGACCGACTGCTAACAGAAACGGAATATATACCTACCTAACTTGTAATATACGTTGAAATCAGACTAATGTCTTCAGATTGATAAAATGTTACTACGAAATATACATTTTGAATAAAAAAAATAGATTTTCCGAACAATCACTGATATTTGAGGACTTAAGTATAGTCCATCCTAAATGACATTGCTCATATTGCCAAACCTCATCACTGAATTATAGATTTCAGATGTTGCAAGTAAAATTTCACCTGCCATTTTAGGCCACTGAAAATATTTTTAAAATGTTGGAGTTGTTTTCTATTACTGACTTCAATAGAGATTTGCTCGCATTACCTACTTACAGTGCTCCCGTTAAGTATGAAAAATATATTTTGACATGTTATAAATAAAATAGAAGGAAACTATAAAGCAAGGTTTTTACCTCAAATTTATTTGCGCCTTCATTTATAAACACGCATCTTTCGTTCCACATGCAAGTTTTTACAACACTAACCCATACCCTCAAATTATAAATCTATGGTATCTACCTACATACCTACTTTTAAAACCATAAAAATATAATTCCGTGGAGTCTCCAGCAAATCTCATGAAGTCCCCGGTACAAGAAAGTTCTCATATACAATGTAGAAAGTATTACATGCAGTTAGCATGCGTATTACACGCAGTAAGCATGCTTATTACATGCAGTTAGCATGCAATTTTCCGATGGTACAGTAATTGTTAGAAATATAAAAAAATGATACCTAATGAGACCAGTATCTGTATTGTATTTTTAAATCATACTAATTATTGAGTATGAGATTATAAGACCGCGGATTCATTAATAGCCATAGACAAATCACCTGCTAACGTTTAACCTTGCCATGTTGACAAGAAATACGAGTACATACCTACAGTAATACTACGAAATTGTGTAGTAGATGGAACAACTGAGAATCACACAAATTAGGAAACAACTTTTTATTATTATTATTATTATTATTTGGATGATTTGTAAAGCGCGGTTTTGTGAAAAAAAAAATCCACCTCAAGGGCGCTCTTTAACGAAACGAGATATGTCCTGCGTTTCTCTGATCGTTTGTGGAAGCCTGTTCCAGACTACAGGTGCAGATATTGCAAAAGCACGCCCCACGTACACTGGTTTCGATACAGTACTGGTCACCTCCAATTTAGTTGTTATATCTTGACAAGACCTAAGTGTTGTCTGTCTATGACTTAACGCCTGTCTACCACATAATTAACATTGTATAACAACACATAATTAACATTTCTGACAGCTAGAATCTCTCTCTCTCTCTCTTTCTCGTAGACCGAGCGTTGTCGTTTCATAGAATTATTATAAAAGACCAGCCGCATGTAATAAAAGTGCAATCTATCCTCTCTATGCCTATAAAAATTAAGACAATCAATATTGATTGTCTTAACCCTTATGGGTGTCGCTCAGTTTGAAATGTCTTTATTTTTCGAACATCTGCCTTTCACAGGACTCTCGAAACTTATAAAGCAAGAGTGTATAACCTTTCTTTTTTATAACTTTTATCATTCTCCCGTGGAGCACCCGTTAAAAAGAATTGGTCTCCCACTCTTCTCCGTAAGTTTTCGAGTATCCCGTAAAAGGCAGGTGCTCTAAAAAGTCAAGAAACTTTACATATTAAATTCAGCTATGAGATTTGCCAGCCATCCTGAATGTCTTGATTTTATATTGGCAAGGAGGGGTCGGCTTGCATGTTTATTATATGCAGCTAGTCTGCTAGCTAACCCACTTGTGGGATATGCCGTGATGGTATAGTAGTAGTAGTAGTATTCTTTAGGCGTTCCACCCAATATTGAGCGATTTTCCTAGTAGATAGTAATAATCCATAAAAATAAATTCGAATAACACGTAAATCAAATTAACATAAATGAGAAAAGTAGTGTATTATATTGTATAAGGTCCGTCTCGACTCACCTCATATCTAAACAATAATAATAATTCTTTCAATAAGAATAACTTCATTGCGTATTCTGAATGACACTTAAGGTTATCAACGTCCCATAAACTAGTATTCTTATACATATACAACAATATGTTATCGTGTTGATGAACTTTTGTTATAATTTGTTTATTGTTGAAATTATTAATTTGTTAATTTATTGAGCGTGATTTTTTGTAATAATCAATGTGTTTACGCAATTAGTATTTATTCTTACAACGTAAAAAAATCGATTTGAGATAAAAAAAAAATTAAACAATCAGTCAGGCGGAAAATAGTTAAAAAAAAAATTAATTATTTATTTCAATTTGAAATGATGCCCTCATTTTAATGTAACCTATATTTTTTAATAGTTATAGTAAATTTATTACATGACATAATTAAATGAAAAAACATTGTTTAATTAAATCATTTATTAATAATAATTATTCAGATGAAAATCTTTTGTAGAGCCGCTGGCAAAGAATAGATCTCCCACTCTTTTCTGATAGTTTTCTAATGTCCTGAAAGAAGCGGCTGACAGTAAAACATCACATTTAAGACGATTTACGTCTTTGTTTCAATGATGAGGTTTGACGCTCATCTTAAACGTTTTTATTTTTTTATCGGCATAGAGAAAACGATTTTCACGTTTTTTTAATGCATTTTATGATACATATAAATAGATAGCGAATAACCGTTTTTATAGGTAAACAGTCTAAGTCTAAGGAATAGAAAGTATTCGTTTAAACATTTCTAAAAAAATTCCAGTGTAAAAATCTATCATGAAAATTTCATTCATCGTATAAATAATAATAAATAAATAAATAAAAAACACTTAATTGATCACTAAAAAAGTTATATAATTGGCGAGCTTATTGCCTGGAGGTAATATCTTCCAGCTAACCAAAGTATAGTATAGTTGTAGTATTATTATATATAATTATCATTTTACCCAGTAAATCAAGTAAAAAAAATTTTTTTTTCTTTTGTTACAGTTCAACCCCATGGACATGGTAAGAACAAACAATTTGTATAACAATTAAGTAGATATAGGTACACTGGTACATACCTCCAAAACGCATGTCTTTTTTTGGTAAAATTTTTAATTCTAATATTAATAATATATAATATATAAGATTATTAATCTATTCTCGGAATGTCTCAGATTAAATTTTAATACACAATAATGCTTATTTTTTCCAAAAATACATTTATTAAATTAAATATTTTGATGTTTTTTATTGTTTTATTTTGCCTCACTATACATTTATTTGCTTTATTAATTCTCTGTTTACTGAATTAAAATTGTCACTGTTGTTCTTGTATGTGATATGTATTTAAACATGTAATGGGCTTGTGCCACAGGTGTAATATTTCATAGTAATCAATATTATACTGTTCACAGACCAAGGACCAAACTTTGGCCACGCCCATGGAAATGGTGAGTTTAGAAAAGAATACTTTATTGTTACTAGATTTGTTTCAAAATTAATATAACATAGGTACAATATTACTATATTAATATCTACTAGCTATAAAACTAAATTTAGATGAATTCAATATGAAACACTAAAGCTTTATTTAGAACTCAATAGGAAAATATACAATCGTTATCAAATATTTCAATGAAATTATTTTATTTCACAGTACAAGTACATTATAGACAATAACTAAGTATTGATAAAAAATAATCTTTCAGATGTTACTTTTGATCCAACAAAATGCTATTAATTTAAAGAATATAAATGTGTTACTTTTAATTTAAAGAATATTTATTTATTTTTTGTTTTATTTACAGATCAAGGACCCAACTTTGGAGGGCATCACAATGGAGGACACAACGGTAAATTTCAAAACTACCAAGTAACAAATGGAAAATTGTAGCTAAACGGTTTATACAAAAAATAATGACCTACGCGTAATTTATCTTTAATATGAATTTGTTAAAAAACTATTATTCCAACCCAAACATTTGAAAATAGTCAATGTTAACGTTAGAATTTGTTGAAATAAAACATAAATATTTAGTACCTACTTCCATGTGAACTTATTAATTGCAAGCCGACTTTCGATAACGTCAGCTCTCGTTATCAGATTATCAGTATGTGAACTTATTAATTGCAAGCCGACTTTCGATAACGTCAGCTCTCGTTATCAGATTATCAGTATGTGAACTTATTAATTGCAAGCCGACTTTCGATAACGTCAGCTCTCGTTATCAGATTATCAGTATGTGAAAAGACAGTGGTTTATATCAACAAAAAGAAACCTTTACATATTTTTAACAAATATTAAAATTTGTAACACGATATACCTAATTTCTTTTACAGATCATGGACCAAACTTTGGCCACGGAGGTCATAATGGTAAATATTATTTTTTTCCTTTTTTATTTTAATTTAAAAAGATGTATCTGGGTTTTTGTTATAAATCCAACCTTACTACTATTTTTTATAAATAACAAAATATTACAGAATGAAATTTTTGTACGTTGTTTTGGGAAACATTTATTTATTTTACAGACCAAGGACCTAATTTTGGAGAACACTAAAGATGATATATAAATGGTGAAATAAACACGATTCATTTTTTACAGATCATGGACCAAACTTTGGACACGGAGGTCATAATGGTAAATATAATTATTTACCTAATTAAACATTTCTACTATTTTTTTATACATAAATATTAAATATGATGGAATGAAATTTTGCACGTTGTTTTCGAAAACATTTATTTATTTTACAGACCAAGGACCTAATTTTGGAAAACACTAAAGACGATACATAAATGGTAAAATAAACACAGTAAATTTATTTGCCTATAAGTTTCTTTTATTGCAGAGAAACTTTATTGCTTTTCTAGTTTATTTTACAAACTACTTAATATTATTTCAATATTCTTATTTACTCATGGCTAATGATGATATATGTGCTAACATTTTCCTTATAGAGGTTGTACTTATTATTATTGTAATTAATTCTTTGAAATTAAAATTGGTGTTAAAATTAATATATTTTTGTCTCCAATAGAGGCATCCTTAAATATGTTATATCAATGGTAATAATGAAGCACCCCTTATCGTATTTAATAATTATTATGCATAATTTTTATGTTTCTATATTTTATGCGAATTTCGATAATACCTTCCATTCATTGTCCATTACACAGCTGTCAAGATAGGTTCATTCATTTCTACAAATAATGCCAAAAAGTCTTTTTTTTCTCAGAAAAATATTACAAAGTTTATTATCACTTTTGCTGTAGCATTTTTATAGTGTTTTTTTATAATTTCCCATGGAGTCTCCAGTAAGGGATAGAACATCAACTCTTTTCTGCGAGTTTTCAAATTCCCTGTCAAAGGCAGGAATTTGTAAAACATCACATTTTAGGACATTTAATATCTTCATTTTTAGCGATGATGTATGCCACCCATCCTAATTCTCTTAACTTTTATTATCACAAAGAGGACGACTTGTATGTTTATAACAAACAGTTGGTCCGCTGGCTATCCCACTTGTGGGAGATGCCGTGATGAGATGCTATACGCTCCTCAAATATTTTCATCATGTAATCCAGAGTTTCAAAGTTCTTTTCACCAAAATTTATGTCGCTGTCGTCTTCATCAATACATTTTTTTTATTTATTTATTTATCAATAATTTATCATTAGTGATGAATTTGCTTTCGGGAGATGAAGATTCGTCTCCCAGAACTGTGAAACATTTCATATGATCAGTAGCGCTAGTAATAAGAACAACCTCTGGAAATACAAACAATTAACTATTACGCTTATTAAATATTTTTTGTCTACAGTTTTCAATATCAATAATAAAATATATAACAGAGTAGGTACTTGTTGTTATTATTGTATTTAATTCTTCCACGTGTGTGAATATTAAGTAGTATGTGAAGGTCAAGTATCAAGAATCGAGAGAATTCTAAGTAAACGATTGATATTTGGGACTGTGAGAACGGAAATAATTGTCAGTAAACAAAACAGTACGTCACGTAGAAGAACTATGTATATACCTACAATGTTCTAAGCACTACAATCTCTATTTTGTCTTTGTGTTTGGCTTATGCTTTTTGCTTTTTCTCTTATCTACTCTAATACTTTATCATATCCAGTACTAGATAACAGCTTACTTTTTGTCTTTTACAGCACTCTATCGCCATTATTCTTTGTAATTATTGTACCTTTCATTCTACTTTATCTAATGTCGTTTGATTACTTTACCAGATATTGTTTTTGTTTTCATTTTAATAATAAACACTTTTTCCATATATTGTGCTTACCTTTATTTTGTATTAATTACGTTATATATATTATATATAGCACATAACTATGCAACAAGCTGCACTGATTATAATGTACCTATACCTACATGTATTGACTTATAACCATAGACATATAAAAACATTAACCATTCACAAAATTTTCACAATTTAGACATCCTTTTCGTGCTCTCTTCTTTACATGTCAAAAATGTGTGATTAAGAAAGAAATAGAGTATAGTTCCACATTAACACGTGAAAAAAGATTAGTGAAACACTTAGTAGAGGGCAGATACGACATAAACATAGCACAAATGAAGATATGCCCAATAGAAATAATAATTATTATTATTCATTGCAATACTATGTCCATAATATGCCCAATAGAAATAATAATAAATCATTAGTTTAATGTAATACTATGTCTATGATATATGCCCAATAGAAATAATAATAAATCATGGACATATTTATGTTTAATATTTAGTAAACTAATATTATTAATGAATACAGAGACGAATAATATTTTTAAAAAAATGTTTTTATTAATATTTTTTTACACCATATTATATACAAGCATGAGTTAATTTGGCAAACATAAAAAAAAACATACTTGTACAACTACGTACCTACACCTCAGCAAAACTCCAACCCGCTGTCCACTAAGTGTTTAACTTATTTTGCTTCGTAGTTGGTCTATGGTTATGTATGTATGTCTATGCTTATAACACTTTCTTAAATAAAAGGTTACATAAATACTCTTCAACTACATATTTTTTTCTAGATCATGGCCCATCATTCGGACATGGCCACGGCCACAATGGTAATTATTATTTTCGTTCTTGTCTAAATTCCCAATAAAATAGTTAAGGATACATTCTTAAAAATGTCGCAAATCACCGAACACAAACAGAATTAACATTTACACCTAATGTGACATCAATCTTCTTTAGTCGTACTATCACGGCATATCCCACAAGTGGGGTAACCAGCAGACCAGTTGCATATAATAAATCTCTAGTTGTACGACGTCGTAATATGATATTATAATGGTTTTGTTTCTCATTTTCTGTATAATTTTTCCAGATAATTCTTTGTAGGTTCGGTAAATGATTTATAACATATAATACCTTCTGTATTTACAGATCACGGACCCAATTTCGGCCACGGAGGTCATGGAGGCTCCGACCATCACGGTCACGGACACGACCACGGACATGGACATGGATCATGGGGGCATGGACACTATTAAGATACCTTTAAACACATTTCACATTACCTCTTACATCACTGAAAATACCTAATTGAATTCAATGTCTATCAATAAAACAATAGTATTCACAGATATATTTTTTTATTTATTTTTCCAATAACATATTATATTGTATAATATTTCATTCGTAATCTATATTTTATGATGAATGTTTGGGCATAAAAACCTTTACACCAAAACCACTTTATTTTTAAATCAAACTGAGCGCAACCAGTAGGCCTAGTCAAAACACAAGACGAGGTTGCGAGAACGCATCAATTTTCGTAGCTACTTGTGTATTTTAGCTCCGAAAATTGACGCGCTCTCGCAACGTCGCGTCGTCTGCGTTTTAACGAAAACGAAACGAAAACGTAACGCTTAAATGTGTTTTGACTAGGCCCACAGGTTTCAACAGAAATTTTATTATTCTCAACTGCAATGTAATATTATAAAACTCACTGGTCTAAAAGTGTTTTTATACTCCAAAAATTCGCAAATTTAGATACTACACAGTCTTAAAACTAAATCAAGCCAAAATATAATCTGGATATTTATCTATCAAGTTATTGTAGATATTTCATATTAATGACTAGTTGCAGTTACCTCCAGTTGCCAGGACAGTCCTATAGGTACTAGAACGAAATAACAAACTTAAATTATTAATTTTAGAAAATACGTAAAGAAGTAGTAGGCTAAATATGTAATATATATATTTTATTCCGTAGAGCACCCGGAAAAATTGTCTGGTCTCTCACTTTTTCCCTATAAGTTTTCGAGTGTTCTGTAAAAGGCAGGTATTAGGAAAATGAAGACAATTTACATCTTAAATTCCAAATGAAGTGTGTCACCTATTCTGAATGTCATTTTTACACGAAGAGAACAGCTCGAATATTTATTAGATGCGGCTGGTCTTGAATTGAAATCATACATGTGAGATATGCCGTGATGGTATAATAATAGTACCTAGTAGTAATATATATTAATTAGAACAGTAAACCAGCTAAGAGTGATGATGCACTTTCATGTCTTCTGTTTAACATATTACACTGGAGAAGGTCATAAAGAATGATAAAATAGACACTACTGGCATAATCTTTCACAAATTCACACAAATATTGGGATATGCTGATGACTTAGATAGTATTGCAAGATCCGAGTCTACCCTGGGAGAAGCGAACACAGCTGCCACGAACAGGAGAGAATGAAGACGAATTTTGCGGAAGGCCATGACCCGCTAGGAGTTGTAGAGCTGCAGTTGTTGTTATTATAGAAGTACCTATATAATTTATTTTGTAAGCTAAAAAAATATTCAGTATTAATATGTTAGAGTAACTGTTAAATAATTAAAACAACATTGGAAAGTACGGTCATATTTAAAATTTTCAGTGGCATTGCCAAAACCTTCAGGCAAATTATTCTTCTCTTATCTTTTTTCTAATAATTCTATGAAACGACTTCAACGCGCGGTCTAGTTCTATGTTTTGACTATTTTATCCTAGTAAAAATCTAATGTGTCCACAACAAACACTTATTCTCCTGTATCATTTTCATTCAGAATGTGATTAAATTAACCAAATACCTAATGTATGCACTCAGAACGTAGATTATAAATACCTAGTACACAATTTAGTAGAGATAAAAAAAAATATTTGACAGTATTTAAAAATAACATGTTATAAAAATCCACCTAACTGGGCATGAGCCCGTACCAAGGCAGACCGAATCAGTTTTTAACTTTGTCTCAGCGCTTTAATATCTTTGGTACCCAAGTATTAAGAGCAGAAAAGTTTTGTTTCGTTCAGAAGCACCATCTGTCAATACTGTAAAAACGATGAAATGCTTATTGGAATAGAATTAAAGATTCCCAATAATTACTTAAGAGATAACTATGATGATGATGATTTTATTTTTTGACGCCGTTTAACAGTCCCTAGACCGTCTCAAGGGCGCTAGTGAAGAGTTCAGTTTTTAATTTGCTTCTGAAGCTGGTGATAGTTTGACTATCTCTCAATGGCACTGGTAGGCGTTCCACATAACCGGTCCAATAATTATGTTTATTTATTCATTCATTCAACATCTACTGCATTCATACTGATTTCAAACATATTTACACGACAATACAGTGGCGTAGCTAGGGGGGGGGGGGCAGGGGGGGACATATGTCCCCGGGCGCCACATTAGGGGGCGCCAAAATGAGTATTAAAACTATTTTTTTAATTTTATTTTGATGTAAGCTAATGTATCCCAAATACGTTTGCAAGATTAAATTTTGGAGCTCCACAAATATCTTCATTATAAACCAGTTGGCAAACACGATTTTGGCGCCCCCATTGAGCATTAATGGGTTGCCATTCTACTCATAAACAAAATGACACATCCACAATGCAGGATTGCTGATGGCGTTTTTTTTTTAACAAAGATCAGTTCGGGTTCAAATATTATTCTTCATAATGCTTCGAAAATGAACCATATAAACCGTAAAATTTCAAAAATTTCTTGGGGGCTCCGAGAAGGGGCGCAGACTTTCGCCATGTCCCCGGGCGCAGATGACCCAAGCTACGCCACTGCGACAATACATTCATATATTAAAAACAATCAATACATAGATAGTATTTATCAAAAAGGCAAGATTTATTTTAACAAAAAACAAAAACATACTAGATTTATTGTTTACCTGCTTTATATAAACGTGTTTAAGTTTCGTTAATTAAAAAAAAAAGATTATTGTGTGATAACTCAACCGTCAATTTGTATAATTATTAACAAGTCTACAAAGTGTGTATGAGACAAAATCTACAATCAATAATATAAAATTATTATTTTTTATAATTAAATTGAACGTTACAAAATAATGTAAGTAGGTACATTATTAAATGTGTCGATAATGGGCGTGTTGCTCAATAATTGTTTATAATAAATTCATATTGTTATCTATGAAAAAATATTTTTTCAAAAACATTCATAATTCATTGATATCGCTATCTTGTTGTTATTCGCTCCGGAAAACAATAAATAATTATTAATTATATAATATATGTTACAAATTAATAAATATTATTATCGTTAAATTGTTTGTTTCATACAAATAATGGAAGTATTTTTTTTTTTTGATACGAAGTACATAAAGAATAAGGAAAAATAATTAAACTGATAACCTCAACATTATTTACATCTAAAAGAGATCATTCGCTAACAGGTAGGTAAACATAAATACGAAGAATCAGATGGGTTTTTCCATTCTACAATTCGATTAAACAATATCTATGCTATTGGATAACATCAACTGAAATCTAAAGAAGCCAAATGCTATAGACTACTGGCAATCTACTACTAAAGATAAAAAGGCTGGGGAATTTATTGTTTTGGGGGGCAAGGCCTAACAAGATGTGTTCGACCATCGGAAGTAAACAATATTAAGCACATTTTTGTACCAGTACGAGTAATATATCGAGGAGGTTTGTATAATTGTAAACGAAACTAAATGATAAATGTTCTATTTTATTCTGTGTACTTATACAATCATGGTACCTCACAGAAAAGTTAACCAGTATAATTAAATCAAGATACAAGTTCTTCAGTCTGTCCCATATAAAAATAAATAACTAAGAATGAGTTACAAATGTCTCCAATGAATTTAAGATGTCAGCAGACTCATAAAAACTGTTTTACAAATACACGGCAACTACGGAACACTCACAATTAATTACGAAGAAGAATTCGAGACCTATAGAATACCAGTGACACCACGAATTGTGTTTACTTTCAACATAAAAGATGAACATTACCTATTCATTTACGCAACGTTTCATATGAAAGTTTTATAATGTTATTAAATGAACAATGCATGAATATTTATAAACTTAGTGCACCGTATATAGTTTTAAACTAAAATGTATGAGCCATGTCAAAATTTAGGAAGATTATTACTTAATACAGAGAAAGACCGATTATAATTATTTGCAAAATATACGTTAATGAGTCTGTCTACAATAATAGATATTATGAAGTTTGCACTTTCTGATTGATTAATAATCAAAGTCACAATCAGGTAATTGATTCATCGCCATTATTACATCCACTTTAATTACATAATAACATAACATAGGTATTTATAAACAGTGCCGGGTTAAGACTATTTCATGCACCAAATATTTCTCACCTCTGGTCTCTAGAACTGATTCATATTATTATTTACTACTGTCATATTCCATACCTGCAGAAGATTATTTACTTGCCTTTTTATCTTAACCATCATGGGGTGAGGTAGTCAATAGATTAACAGAGCATATAGTCAATAAACATTGTTCTCTCTGTGCTACAAATTATAAGACACTCAGGTTGCATACCTATTTACTGAATTTAAAATTTTCAATGTTTCACATATTTTTTTGTAATTTACTTGGATTTAAAAAAAGTAAATATGTGTTTCAAAAACCAATGCGTATCGTTTACAAATCAATGAAATTATGCGTTTCAACCTTTTAGCCGCAAAAATTTATTATAGTAACAGAATTAAATTTTCTCAACAGATAAATTTTAATAAGTACAATGCTGGAAGAGTGTAAAAACTTTTTGAATCATTAAATTTTTTAACATCTTTATATTCCTTTGCGTAAAGCAGTTAATGGCTTACGTTGTCTAGTCCTGCGCTATTCATCACTATTATTTTATCAAAGGATTCGAGTTATTAAAAAAAGAGTCACAAATATCCATAAAAATATTTGAACATTACGGTGATAATCGATCGCTAAACATCACCCTAAAAAATTAATAAATTACCTACTTCGAAACGGGTATCACATAGGTATTTAATAAGTATTAAATACAATTAAATTATTATATAAAACATATCGTTGCTAAAATTTGATTCAATGTTACATAATGTTTATCCTCTATACGTTTTCGTTTATATGGTGTATTAGATTGGCAACCTGTTTCTCTAATAAATACTTTTGTGTAAAAAATGTGTAATCATATTTTATTGCCTGTATATGTCTATTTGAATCTAACATAAATTTAGACGAGTCGTTATCAAAGTATAAAAATGTGTGTGCTGATTTTATTACTCGATTATGAATAAAATAATAGATTTTGAATAAATAATAGAATAGAAATCAGTATATATTTTATTATATTTCATTAATTCAAGCACTTGTGCTTGCAACTTGATGATTACGATGGTAATACTTCATATTTTTAAGACATTTTTGATAAATTTTGAATTTTTGATAGCTCACACGTTGAATGTTTATTTTGTTAAAATTATAAAAATTAAAAGAAATAGATCTTAAGTATATTTTTACGGTGCGAAGAAAGTAGCCTGTATGTGTATTGTATGCTTGCTTGCTTGCTGCTAGCTTTCTTCTCTCCACTGCTGGATATAGGCCTCTTCAAAACTTTTCCACATTTTCCTATCTCGAGCAACACGATACCACTGTTTCCCCATCATCTGGACAATATCGTCAACCCATCTTTTTTGGGGTCTTCCTACGCTTCTTTTGTCCTCCCATGGTCTCCATACAAGAAGTATGAATGAAATGTGTATTGTATGTGTATTGTTTATTACAGTTATTCTACTGACTACCTCAGTTGTCTGAGATATCATTTTAGTCTATCTATCTATCTATACCCTCACGCCGTATCCCAGGTGGGGTAGACCGAGAGAACGTAACGCCATATAGATCTATCCCTACACACTTCTTTCGCTTCCTCTACATTCAGATAAATACATCCTCTTCGTCATCCTTTCATCGTGCATTTGCTCAACATGTCCAAACCATCGTAACTTGTTACACACATTCTGTCCACAACACTCCTCTCACATCCGCTCATTCTCCTGATATCCTCATTATTTTTAGTAAAAATGGAATAATAATAGCTCGATAATTTGTTAAAATAAAAAATTGTTTTAATGACATTTTGTGGTAGCCCCACAACAAAGGCCCATTTAAGAATCAAAAAACTACCCGAACAATAAAGTTTTTATCATTTTAATGCCTCCTCACTCTCCAGAGTTCGAGAATCATGGGGAATTCTGTTCCACAACAAAGGTTCAATCAAGCTTAAGGCACGATCAATTTATTTAACTAAACCACCTCTACGCGGCATAACAAATCTTTTAACAGCATCTGTGTCAGTAGACCTGAGTTCTTTTTGCCTTCCCGTTGTTTATAAATGGAATACATATTTAATATAAAACCTTAGAACTTTCAAAAACAAGTATATTACACAGATTGAACTGTGAATAAAATCGATAAAACAATATTTGACTACCTTTTGAATATTAGGTACCTATGTCTCTCACAGATAACCACATTATATATGCACGCGCAAAATTAATGTATCGCCGCCAATTTATTGAATTGCATCTTTAATATTTTTATGTTGCATTTTATTAATTAATGTCGGAATATTCTTTTATTCAGATATTCCACGAACATGATTGCAAACTCATAAACAATATATTTTATAGAATTCTATATACCTACCTATAATATCTTGAATAAAATAAAACTAAACTCGGTTGTACGATTATTATTTTTTATAACTAGGTAGGTGTATCAAGAATATATTATATTTAGGTAGTGTTCACATTATTCAAATCTTATTTTGTTCAAATCACCAAAAAAATAAAAAAGAAATAGCGAAACAAAATGAATTTAAAAATACTAAAATGCAAAAGTGACAAAAAAGATATGTTCAAAACAAGTTTTACCAAAATTCAAAACATTAATATACCCGTACTTAATATATTAGGTACAATTCAAAAAATGTATTGTGTCCACAATACACTTTAAATGACATTCATAATAACAACAGCATATCAATAAGTATGGAAACACTAAATTGTTAGGTGATATAAATTTTACCTTATAGCTTGAACAACATAGTTAATAACTTTAATGTTTTGTTACGCAAGCATTTAAACAAAACAAAATAGATATCATATACTTGTTTCAGGCATCTTCCACTATGCAGTTAATTAAAACACATATTATGTATAAAGTACGTTTTTATAACTATGAACTAGAAAAAAGCTAGCTATAGCTAGCTATACAATCACAAAATCTCCCACAAGTAGGGCGGCCAGTAGACCAACTTCACGTAACAAATATACTGGTCAGTCTCTAAATGCCGATAAATAGTATAAACATTCAGAATGGGTGCCATAACTCATCGCTACATAAATGATCTAGAATATCTTGTTTTACTTTTATGAAATGTTTTACGAAGATGTGTGTCTTACAGGCTACTTGAAAACTTGCAGAAAGGAGTGAGCGACTATCCGGAGACAGCGAAACATGAAAAAGGCTTTTTTTAATCTACGCAGTACCTACGTCTAAATAAGAAAGACAACTAAAATTCATTCAATTTGTTTGCTTGACTTTTTGGTTTATCTTTATACTTCTGTACATAATTTAGTGCGAGGAGGAGTAGTTATTGATTGTGTATTGTAGTAAAATATAATTATGATCAATATGAAACTAATATCAATTATTTTATTTAGTTATCAACAGGACACTACAGACAAAATATTTAATATAATAGATTCCAATCCTTACTATTGCTTTTAGAACAAGTGTCATTAGGTTAAGAAAAAAATATGATTCGTTATACTGTTTATATTTTTTCCTGTCAATTGTTTACATAACAGTATAAACATAATATATTTAATTATTTTCAAGTTATTTTATTTCATATGACATTCATTCTTATTATGCACATTTAAGTAGTTAAGAAATACGAATATTATATATACCTACGTCATAAATATTCTTAAAATGCATATTAAAGTAATATTCTCCGATATTAAAAACTTGTTTTTTCATAAGAAAAAATATACCCAGTATCCTTTTCAAAAGTAGCGCTTACTTATCAACATAATGCTATGAAAACCATTCAGCTCTTGTTACTTAAAATTACCCATCAAGTTATTGAAACGGCTCAAATAGCTTAACGATGTGTGAGGATAGCATTTGCAGAAAAATATGCAAAAGTCGATATTATAAATTGGAATCATTGATAGAAATCGTACATTTGCTGTGCTGTTGAATAAAATTCCCTACGATTTGCGAACTCTGGAAAGTGTGGAAGTATTCAAGGCAGGGTTCAGGAGGTGTTATGATTCTTGAATGGGCTTTTGCGGTGATTTTTCCACAAAACGGGACACATTTTTAAAATAATGTCTAGTTAATATTATTATTTGAAATAAAATTGTCCTCTGAATATTGATGGAGTTAAATATGAATGTATCTTTGCGTAAATTTGCTTTGAATCAATGTGTTATAATTAACAAATAAAGCAAATATTATAATTCTACTGGCCACAGTGAAAAATTACTTTACTGATTCTTTTCTTGTCACCGTTAAATACAATTGGGTTTTTCGTAATGACTGTTTACAATAATTATGTTATTTTTTAAGATATACGTTTTGCTTATAATGATAATAAGATTACAGGTAATATTATGTTATGAATAATTCAACAGAACGACGTAAATATACAAGAATTTCCGCTTACTCCCCAAACAATTGCGTAGGTATAGATTGTTTTCTTCAATTATAAACACAATAATAATATTACTGCAATTGTACCACCGATGAAAACAAATAATCACAGTATCGAAAACAATTAATACACCTTTTCAATTGAAGGTGTGACTAGCACTAATTCAATTGACAATAGCATAATCTTATTGAGGCGTACCAAACTATAACCGAAATGTATAAAAAATGCAACAATATTTACTTTGATAAAGAATCGTTCTGTAGAATCTTCCTATTATCAATTAATATAAAACTTCCTTGATAAATCACTACTTGTGAACGTGCTACTCTATTTTGAAACTGATAAATACAATATTGTATTGTTTTTATCACAATGTCCAACGGATTTTTTCTACTATAAAGTAATTTACGTAAGGAAGTCATGATCTTAAAAATGTTTATCATAGGACAGAGTCGGTTCTTTTATTTAACACATGAGTACCTATTGAAAACTTGTAATATGATAGTAAATAAATAAATAAATTATCATTTATCATTTCTGCTATGCTCCTTTAGCACATTTTTTGGGAATATGGAGTGAATTAAATCTTCACCTTTCAAACTATTTATACAGCTTTGTGAACTGAAAATAAATCGAATATTTTTCTTACTAATTTTGTATTTTTTCTATGGTTCTGGCATGTACTTAATTATTTTTCTTATTTTTTTTTCAAACATCAGGTTGGTTGGCAGAAATTGCCATTTGGCAATAAACCCGCCTTTTGTACAATGTACTTATTATTGTCACAATAAAGTTTATTTTATTTTATTTTTTATTTTATTTTATCTACTCTCCTACGTACATAATGATGAATATTTGTAAATATGAATTTCAAGAAACCATTTCCATAAATAAGTGAATTTATAATAGGAATAAGATAATTGCTTACAAATTAAATACACATAGCAAACCTGTGAATATTCATTTTTGGTACGGCAATTGTATACTATTCAAATTTGAAATATAAAATATACAGTTGAGAAAATTATTAAAGCATTAAATAAATTAACCTTGTTTAATAATTATAATATCGTTCATCATATGATTCACGATATTAATAACTTCCAGGCTTTTAAGAGGGACCTCAAGACCTACTTCTTCAAACTTTTTTATGAACTGTGACTGTTGGGTATATTGCATTATTTTATTTTTATTTTATATTATTGTGTATCTGAGATTATGTGTTATAATGTTATTGTATTCAAATTTAAATTCTTGACACAGACAACTTTGTTGAAGATAAAACATTATCATGTACAGCGTCCTCGAGGTGCTATGGCACAAAGATGGCGCTTTAAGTACTCTCCGTTTATTATTATTTTTATAATATGTACACGATTCTTTGGTCAGAAACAGGTATATGATGTGCAATGCAATTATAATAAGTATGTATAATATAATGCTTTTTATTTCTCCGCTGATAACACATGCATCAGTTACAATCTACATATAAATGTCTGAATCCATCCTTATGTATTGTACCTATAATTATTGTTTTAGTATTTACCCGTTATAGTCACATTAGCAGCAGGTAAGTTGAAGACAAAATATGAATATCCTCTACATTAATTTAGATCATTTATATAAAAATGTCCAATTTGGTTGGGAAAGATATTTCATTCTACACGTTTCATCAAAATATTGTCATTTTAATTTGAATGCACTGAATTAGTAGACATACGGAAACTATGTATTTATCTTGATGCAAAAAGTCGAGAATTTGTGTAATATGAGGGTGTAATACTACAAAATTATGTTAAATAAGACATTAATATCCGATACAATCCATTTGTCTCTTCTAGAGTCGATTAAGGCAAATTTTATTATACTCTTATAACTACCTTCTCCCTGATGTTTTTATAACATTTGATGACAGTCTTTGGTTCAAATCATCTTCGTAGGAAAACAGAAAATTTAGAAAAATAAAGTCATTAATATTTGACACATCTATCATAGAGAATCTGTCATAAAATATTTACATTTTATCATCCTCCAACTTTTCACCTTTTTCTCCAGTTATGTTATATAGATCTACAGAAAACTTTTTTTAAATTTTTATTATTGGAATTTATTCAGTGGTGAAAAGTTAATGGCCTCAAAAAATAAAGAAATGTCTTTTTCGGCTTGGCTGCAATAAAATAAAAACGTATACAATTTTGCTTAAAAATTGTTTTGTTTTTACTGCGACCCTGGACAACGGTAGTACACAATGTAAGGATAGGTAGATATGTAAAACCGAAGTTATCTATGTATAGTATGTTTATTATAATGGAGTTATAATAATATCAGTTGTGTTATAATTTAATGATTCGTTGAAGTAATCTAAGACTTTTGGGACTATATAAAGGTGAGACGTGTTGTGAATAGTTATCAGTCTAGTACCTGAGGTAACAAAGACACATTCAAAATCAAAATGAAATTCTTCGTAAGTTCATTTTAATTATTATTCATAATATTAATTGTTTGTTTTGTTTATTTATTTGTCAAAAAAATTGCCCATAGATCAACACGCCATTTTTCAATATTTTTTTAAAATATATATATTTGTTGTAACATCTTCCAAGTTTTTGTCTCAGGGGGAAGTAGATAATTTTGATTAAATATAAAAATTATGGAAAATATTTCCCTCAGAATTAATACAAATTTGGGTAGATTGAAAACACCACCTGTTATTGTTTTCGTTCAGTATGAAATTCTACTATCGAATTCTACTTGTAATTTAAGAATAAAAGTGTTGTAATTCATGTTTTATAATTAAAAAATAGTATTATTTTATATACCTACATATAACATTATCGAACCTAATATCGATCCGTTATTTTGATTATTTGTTTTCTAAAGTTTTACATTCCTGAAGATGTATTATACAAAAAAAAAATAACTTTCTCTGTCAAAAATCACCAGTTCACTTTGGTCAAGAAAGGACATCGTTGGTAAATTAATTAAGGAACAATATTTTATTTGAACGTTTCTTATCCTTTCAGGGAACCTTCCTTTTCTTCTTCATCGCCCTGTTCATGGTGACCAGCGCGTACAAGAGCAGCAAGCCACAAGAGCACCATGGTAAGGATTTCATTTTGATAATTATTCTGGAGAATTTCTTATATTTTACCCCATTTGTCCGCCTTAAGGGGCTTAAATATTCAAATAACCGTTGTTACTGTTCATGTCTCAAAAAATACCGAAAACACTAATTGCAATAAAAAAAAAAATTAAAATTTACTTCATTTTCTTTTTATGGTTATAAAAAATCGCTTTCGTATATTTGTAATTATTTTGTTTTGTTCAATCAATGTTCATGTTCCCTGAGTTATCATATCATGTAAGAGTTATTATTCTGAGACATTGTTTAGTAATAATAATTATGATATTCGTTTATTACAGACACCCACCATGACACCCATGGACACGACGCCCACCACGATACCCACCATGACACCCACGGACATGACGCTCACGGACACGATTCCCACAAGGCCCACTCCACTCATGGACATGAACATGACTCCCATGGACATCATTAGGGTCTTATGAAGAACCTAAAACAACTACTTTAGCTATTAATCACTTTGTTACAAGATAAGATTTTTATTTTCCGTATTCAAATACTCAAAATAATTGTTCAATTTGGCAATGGTACTAAACGATGACATATGACATTGAATGACGAACTCGGCACGAAACGGGACTATCCTTCTTTAAGACCAAATGAAGACAAAGGCATGGACAAGAAAAAAAATTATTACTGAAGACCATATCAGCTGGAAAAGCATAACAATTGATTTTGTGCAAAGGACCACCGATCTTCAAGGGATTATGCAGATAACAGCAGTCCGAGAACGAAGCAATAAATGACCCTGTGATTTAAATTTATAATAGAGCAAATAAAATTCCTACACTACACTCTTGATTTTCAATACAATTTATTATCCTCATAATTTCTACTTTGACAATTTGTAATAATTCTGTCATCTGTAAAGGCTACTAGGAGTAAATGATACTAAGAGTTAACAAAACATAGCAAAAGTTATTTATTAGTAGCCCAATAACAAAACAACAGATAAATTTTCTCAGACATCAGCTTTTGTATTTTGTACTCTTACATACCAATATGTATGTATGTCTTCAACGCCATTTTGAGCCTTATCTAAGAACAAAAAAATAAGAAGTACGTGTTATATATTGTGTACCTTCTTCAACTTTTGTACTTACAAACACCCTTGGTGGGGTAATCAGAATCGAGTGCCATTCACTATTGTTCATTCAAACACTTGTACTTAGCTTTTACACATTTTAACTTAGTACAATATAGTTGACTTGTCTTCATTGTACTAAGGACAATTCTGTCCTTTAGAATTTGTCTTAGTTATGATTTAATTATTCTAATGCACTTCAACATGAAGCACCTATTGCATTCTCCCAGGCATGCATATACTCTTTAATCTATATCATTCTCTCCTATTTCGTTTTTCCCAATGCTATTTCTATTTTCAAAGGCCATCCACTCGTTTACGAGTGCTCAGTTTCCAATGTTTAAACCAAAATATTAACTTAATCGTATTTAAATACCAGTTGAACACAAGTGTTTCTCTCTTTATCTGTAAATGAAGGACATACATGATATTCATAGTATTACAACTTTATGTTCCTTTGAACT
This sequence comes from Athripsodes cinereus, assembly GCA_947579605.1. Lineage (NCBI taxonomy): Eukaryota > Metazoa > Arthropoda > Insecta > Trichoptera > Leptoceridae > Athripsodes > Athripsodes cinereus. Next base: position 15,978,414 of record OX388318.1, on the reverse strand, counting down.
GATCTTTGGTGCTTTATATTTCATCCAGTTCAAACTTCCAATATTAATTTAATTGATCTTTAAACTGAAAGAAGTGAAAATATGGCTTTGAGTTTAGTTTAGTTTAGTTTGAATTTAGTTGGAGGAACCTATATGAAGTGACCACCGACGCAGCCAACTGGCTGAGAAATTTCCAATTGAATCAAATGACAAACACATTAAAAAAATTATAATCTATAAATAAAACGTGTTGTTATTAGAAACACTTTGTTTGTTTATTTTGATTATATAGTATATAGAAGCAAATGAATTGGATTATTCAATTAATTAAATAAGGCTGCTTTAGAATAATCCAACTTCAAAAAATAACGTGAATATAATAATTTAATAGCTTGAAAACAAACTAAATGAATTGGCCACAACATCAGGCACCCAGGACTGCTCATCGCCGTCGCACAAATAGCAGAGGCCGACTGAGAGACGCTTATACGGACCAACTGAAGAGGGACATGAGCTGTGGCTCATACGTAGAGCTGAAGAGACTGGCTGAGAATAGGGACGAATGGAGAAAAAAGTCCAAACTCGTTTCAGACCAATCCAATGGATTGTTAACTCATTATAATTATATATACATAAGTAGCAATAGACGGGAGTTTTTTTGGAAGAAATACAAGCATTAAAAGTCCTTGACCTGACTAAATAAATGACAAAGAGAAACAATTTACCCATGTAGGTAATATGTAATGAATTAAAAATATTTAGATTTGCATTCATCACGAAAGATGAAAGTAATCTTTGCTTATAAATACGAAACATACAAAGGTAATTTTTTCATTTAAGAATACGTTCAAACTTTTCATATAAATTGTTGAAGGGTGTTTGTGTTCACACTGTGAAAATTCATATTCAATATTTATGAAACAATCAAAACACTGTTATAATTTTCACATTTTATAATTGAAGTGGGCGAAAACGTTAGAGTTTGAATAAATGTGGTGAAAATTATAACAATGTTTTGATTGTTTCATAAATATTTTCATATAAACATTGTATTTTTGTTACTAACATGTTAGTAAACATGTTTACACCAAATACAGAAACAAATATATGCCTGAGCGGGTATACACATTACATAATCACATACTTATAGTAGGTATTTGTTTTTATGCATGAATTGATGATAGTTAAAAAAAAATTATGAACCTTATTGATGCAAAGAATTTAAAGCCGTGGATGAGAGAAATGAATAAATAAATATACTTATTATATTTGTAAATAGACTAAAGTAGTTATACAGAGTTGAATATTTGCGTAATCAACATATACTTTTTTATATATCATACATACATACATACCATCACGCCGCTTCCCTCGCGGGGTAGGCAAAAAGGATCGAGCGCCACTTCCTTCTATCCTTGCATACATCTTTCGCTTCCGCCACTGTCATACAATTCCTCATGCATGCTCTCCTGTTCAATGTGCTCAACACGTGACCGTCCTGTAGGATTTGATTTAAATGATCTTGCCATTTAATCCTCGGACGTCCACGTCTCCGAGCACCATTCCTCTCAGCCAAATATATCTTCTTAGTCATTCTGTCCTCATTCATTCTTTCTACGTGCCCAAACCATCTTAACTTATTTACATTCATCCTTGTTATTACACCAACTTTCATTCCACATTCCTTTCGTATATCACTGTTACGCACACGATCTCTCAGACTTTTACCACACATCCTTCTCAACGATATCATTTGATTTTTTAATTAATAAAAATATTTAAATACCTACTAATATTCTTGAACTTGAACTGAGATAAATATTATACAGAGGCAATTATAGTTAAATATAAAGATACAATGCACGTATGTACACATTTGAAAACAGATAAGTAATTATTTTAACTAAACATTGCCTAATAAAATAAGCTGATACAATATGAACATTTAGATGTCAAAGGTTGAGCGGTAATATTGATTGTATTGAATTTTCATAAATTAAATGTTTATATATTTTTTAAATTATTTGACTGAAAATATTAGTAGTTACTTACTGATAAAGATTGTCGCTTACGAAATATAATTACGTCCACGTGATTGGTTTGTAAAAGTGATGATGTGGATGCCATAAATCATTAATCCAAAGAAATATAAGTTCAAAATATTACAACTGTAATAATTAAATTAGCGCAGTAACGTATATTAGTTGTACCTACCCATTATCAGTTACTATGTGACATATTTATAATCGTTCTTTGCATTTTAGTTCAACTAACAATCATTCATTAATTTGATAGCATATATGTAAATCTTCATTCAATGTGATTTTGATTCAAATATGCCATTATTATCCCAATCCTTCTCTATGGCTGTGAGTCCTGGTACCTAAACAAGGCTATATACTATGTTTCAATCTAAATCACTCGCGTTTGCGAGACCATCCACTCGTTTGAGTGGATGGTCTTGACAATAATAGAGTACTTAGTTTCAAAAGTAATTATTTAAGGAAGATATATCATACTAGGTGGTATGAACATGTCACAAGTGATACCATGCGCCAACGTTATCATCAAAGATCTGTTATCAATACAGAAAAGACGATAGTCTTGGCTGCGTCATGTTATTCAATGAACTTACAATATTGTTAAATGAAAAATTAGACAGATGGAATTAAAATTATTTTTAAGCTCTATTATACATACTTATACTTATATATATATAATGAGTTACAATCCACTGGATTGGTCTGCAACGAGTTTGGTTTTTCTTCTCCATTCGTCTCTATTCTCAGCCAGTCTTTTTAGCCCTACGTATGAGCCACAGTTCATGTCTCTCTTCAGTTGGTCCATATATGCGTCTCTTGGTCGGCCTCTGCCATTTGTCCCCTCGGTCTTACCCTCTGCGATGGCGATGAGTAGTCCTGGATGCCTGATGTTGTGGCCAATCCAGTTAGCTCGTTGTTGGCTGATTCTCTTAAGGAGTTGCCTTTTTTCGCCTACCCTGGTTAATACTTCTTCATTTTCGACGTGCTCCGACCAATGGATCTTGAGCATGCGTCTGTAGCACCACATCTCAAAGGCCGCCAACCGTCCGCTTTCACTCTTGCTGATGGACTTATACTTAATAGAGCTTAAAAAATATTTTTTCAGGCAAACCGACCAAATGATGTTTATTTTAATAGTGAAATGTCAGTTGGGATAAATTGATATCAGTTTTGTGCATGCAGATAAAACTGATCAGTGTAAAACGAGCTAATCTAACAAAAGATATCTTCTTACAAGAACAATAACATTATTTCCTAATCTTAAGGCTTTACGTTAGTGCATTAATTAATTAAATTCACATTAGCACCAGCTATGCTTTTGACAATCATTGTATAGTAAATTATATTCACCCATTTTAGTAACACAACATAATACGAGCATATGTCTACCTATCCATTGTCTTTTATAACGTAGTCTTGCAGGAATGAGAAAATTTGTTTCCTTTTAAAAAAATTGTCTAGCCACAATTATGTATTGTATATCTTCGTCATTCGTTTTTTTCTGTTCAAGACACCGAAATCAAAAAACTTAGATTTGCTAAAAAAATATGTGTTTTTAAGTTAAGGTGGTCATGGACGATTCATATTGTCAGATATAAAAATAAGATTCACTGTGTCGGTGTTTAGGTAGTAGAATTCCATATCGAAATAAATAAAACAAGTGTTTTATTCTACTATTGATTTATTCGATGAGAGAGACGTCTTTCGTCTTATGAGGACATTGTCAATTCTCCTCATAAGACGTCTTTCGTCTTATGAGGAGATTGACAATGTCCTCATAAGACGAAAGACGTCTCTCTCATCGAATAAATCAATAGTAGAATAAAACACTTGTTTTATTTATTTCGATAAAAATAAGAGATAAACAAAACGAGTAGTGGAGTGAAGACGTCGTGAAGGTAAAAGATGAAGAAGAATGATGATCCAATGACATTAAAAGAACCGCTGGTAATAGTTGCAAAGATCCCAGAACAGATTTCTGGAAATTGTAGGGAAAGGTTATGTTCCTATGCAGTAATGAAGTAAGTATTGAATTCAAGATTTCAATAATGCAAAATTTTATTTAATTTAAAGTTTAAAAATACATTAGTAGATTTAAAAACTTTTGATGGACATATTATGTGTCATCGTCCATTTGACTTAGAAGAATACAGTAACCAAATGTATTTTACAATTTTACTCACAACTAATGAAATGAGGTGCCATACTTTACAAATCTGAGATCAAAATGATATAGGTAGTAGGTGTACGAATTTCTACCTTAACCAAAATATAAGTATTAAATATCGTAATTATAATATGCAGTAGGTAGGTACAGGCATGAGTCAATAACACATTTTCACGTTACGTTTTCGTTCCGTTAGCGTTCAAATGCAGACGATGTTGCGCCAAAGTGTTAATTTTCGTAACTATTGTGTGTCTTAGCAACGAAATTGACACTTGCTTGCAACTTCGTCTATACTCGAACGTTAACGGAACGAAAACGTAACGTGAAAATGTGTTATTTATTGACTCAGGCCTACTTACTGTACATACTCACTTTAGCAAATAGGAAACATGAAACCGTAGATACATAAAATGCAATCAACGTGAATGTTACATCTTTACGACATACTATTAACATACTCATTATTATATTGAAGAAATACAAGTACATGATGCAACTTGAAACTTTATTACAGTTACGATTAAAAAATACTTCGAAGAATTTTTAAAATACTCGCCTTATGTACTTGGTTGATTACATTGATTATGTTTTCAAATGTTCTGTCTAGAGTCTGGACACAAAATATTATGTGTTATCACGTTATATTCCCACAGGCAAAAGAAAAAAATATATACATATTGGAAATGTTTATACACGTTGCCAACATTTCAATATCAGCCAATGCAACGAAAAGTTGAAAAGTTTTATCATTACATATCTTCGCCAGTAGCCAGACAAATATAACTGATTAGAAAACTTGTGATAAAAAATAAAATTCACTATTTATAATACAAATGAACGAGCTTAATTATTGATTGCAAAACTTTAAATAAATTAAGAAGAGGTACTTAATGCACATGTGTTTTTTAAGAATCAAGAAAGTCGACATGAATTCATTCTCAAATTTTTTATGTGACATGTTACATCTGTGCACAAAAAAAATGATAATTTAAGAATGTGTGGCATTTGCTTTTTGTTAAATATTTCATGATATAAGTTATTATGTAATCAGTACATAGAAGACGTTGCAATCGATCATATACAAATATTAATTCATTTTACCTAAATAGTGGACATGTGTCTTTTGTGCTTTAAACCAACGATATTTAGTACAGATTATTGGGTCTATGAATGAAAAAAAATTATAACAACACGTCATACAAAACCCACACGAGAAGTTAAATTGATTTTTGTGATAGGTACATATTCATTTTGAAAAGTATATGAAAAGGCTTTTTTGAAAACTATAAAGACAAGTTCTTCCAGAAATTTTTGATTGGCCAATTCTGTTATTAGGTAAACATGTTCTGGAAGGTATAGACAATATTGACAAAAAACTGACCTAAAAGCCATGGACATACGAGTATGATAAAAGTAAACCTTCGGAAGGAAAAATTGACGCTAAGTAAATGACTGATAAGAAACTATTTAAAATTAACAATGTTTAGAGGAATTGCACCATTTTGTCAAGAAGCACAAAAGATGTATTAATTTGATGATAGTTAATAAACCTTCAAATATTATTTGTCAATGTTAGTCGTGTATTTAAAATAATCAAAGGTGAAAGAATAGGTAGAATAAGTAGTTGCCAGGCATGAAGTAAGTAATTTTAGTGGTCGTCCTCTGTCTAAGGAGGAAGTACTCCTTGTGATATATTATATAGCCTCGTACTGATCAGTAGCGAGTTACCTACATACCTACCAGTAGGTAGTTAACTAAATGAGGAACTAATTTAGTAATCAATATGAAGTGTGTGTGTCCTCCATATTACATATGTATAATAAACTCATTAGGGCTTTGTCGCTCCTTTTATCGTACGAAGACCTGTAGGTATATTATTTTATAACAGGGCAAGACTCTCTGGCCAAGTAACTAGTAGCTGATAAGAAGCAAGGGTTACCTCTAGCAGAGTTCTGGAGTAGAACTAACTATGCATTAATGGACTTTTACATCACATTCACTGACTCACTATTGGATAAAAAAAATGATACTGATTGACTATATGACATAAGAATAATGTTGATGATTAATTAAATCGAAAGTATATGGTACCGTAGGTACGCGTTTACCAGTAATGACAATGTATTGTCAAAGAGGATTTTGAACCTTTCTAGCTGTTTTCAATTAATATCAAAAAATTTATAACAAAAATTCGCATTGTTGGGCATTAGCTTGAGACACAAAATAAGAAACAAAACAATAAGAATAAAGACATATATTGTACAAAGAATTGATGATAAAGTCTTCAAGCTTCAAGGTAAAAATGCAATGGACTGGTCACATAGTTAGAAGAATGGATGAAAGTTGGACGCCTGGGATATGGAAAACAGAGCCTGGAATTGCCTTGGAATACAGAGCTTGCAAATAGGTATAAGAAATGCATTGAAAGATCTTATTTAAATAGATGAGCAAATCATGATATACAAATTATAAGAAAAGGGTGGTTCGTGTTGCTCAAGACAGAAAGGAATGATTTTTTTAAAGAGACCTTTATATAGCGGTGGATAAATGAAAGTCTGCAGTAAGTAAGTATGTAATATTACCTTTGTCAATATGCTATAATTAAAAAATAAAACATAAGTAATAGAAATTCTTATTATGATTATAACATTGTCATGACGGTAATATTTTATGAACGTACTCTAAAAAACACAGAAATATGTACATAGTTGTATTGTGAATTGCAGTTTGCATAAGTACCTAGTTAGATACACATGAATCACATACATTGATATAATTTTAAAATGATAATATTTACTCTTTTGTCATGTCATTAAATTATAAACGTCTAATCATTGTGTTGTATTGAGAATTTTATGATAAGCAGATCAAGTTTGTTATTATTACATTTCCGATGAAAAAAATATGTAGGTATCTTTTATGTTTACATCATAAGCAGTCAGAGGACTAACTGCATGCAAATTTAAAGAACATATTACCTATTATAGTTTTTTAAAGAGGTAGCACCTATCAAATGCCCCATGCCGTATGTATCTACTTAATGACATTCATATGCGCAATTGTTGTTTGTTCCCCAAAGGAACACACTACATAGGTTTAACAGTCATAAATCAAATACTGAGTGCACAAAGCAAAGGGAAGATATGGAAAATATCATGAACGTACGCTGTGCCGACTGCGAGGTATTATTAGTCGAAAAAGTAATAAACAATGACAAGACGGAGACACCAAGCATGTAATGACACGATGACGTCATTCTCACTAAATTTATGGTAACTATTTCTTATATGGTAATCCCGAAGATTGATACTCACATGGTTAAGATCTGTGATTCTCAAACTTTCGTTTTTTTTCTGGGTGTGTTACAAAAATACTACGAATGAAAATAAACAAATGGTATATTCATTACGCTTCTCAGACACGTACTCAAATTCTGTGTACAAAACGTGACCGTCCTTCAGAATCTGTTCAGCATGATTAACGATGCAGACTATGAACAAAACAAAATAAACAATTATCGTACATATTCACAGGCCTTATTAATTATTTTTAACGACAACTCCTCTTTCTCAGTGGCGATGTTCGTAAAATATAATTATATTAGAGTAATAGATCAGCAATGCTTATGTTATACTTCCTATTTTATAAGTAAATAAAATAAATTCGTAAAAAATAATGTATTTATTGTGTCGAGCATCTCGTGTTCACTAAAATCTCGATCTTTAAAATACCAAAAAAACAGGCAAAATAAGTATGGGAAAAAGTAACAACGCGAGAATAAAAATTATGTGTGAATACTAAATTAATAAATCTTGATAACTGAGACTAAAAAAAGATCCACAGATTTTTTAAATGCAACAATAAAAATTTGCTATGCTGCTGCTTCTCCCCTTCTCTGGAGAAAATAATGGATGCCCTCATGTTTAGTATAATACATACCTACTGAGTAGATCGTAAGGGGGGTATTAAATTTCATGTCGAAGCACCCACAATCGAGCGAATTATGAAAGTGAGAAATAATGCTGGGAGCAGGTTTATTAGGAAATACATAATGTAACCAAGTACCCATCTACAAGCCATCTACTCGTTTGCGATTAGGTACTCATATAAAGAATTAATCGTATTTATTCTATCTTTGATGAAGTTTTATATATTATTATTATTTATTATGTGTTATATGTATACAAAGTATTATGCTTGTATTCAATAGTGTTGATATAATATAGAGCGGCCATCTCACACGTAGGAAAAGATTTGTTTGTAATATTATTATCCGCTGTGCATTGCTACAAAATATTGGTACTCGTGCAATTAATAAAAATATCTTATGTAATTATAAAATAACTATACATACCTACTGAAATACCATAAGAAAAAGTATTAAAGTATATAGGTATAAAAATTATGATTTTTGAAAAAAAAATTATGTTGTCTAACATCTTAATTATGTTAATAATATTCAAATACTATCCAAACCTGTCGTTTCATTTGTGCATGTAATCTCTTTTCATTCTATATAATTGGTGTGCTTTTTTTATAAAATGTCCATAAATGTTTTAAAATCTATATTGTTTTATAGAAATTCAAAAATATATTTTATAAAGATGTGTATCAAGCTATAACAATATTTTGATTTTACATGTTAGAGGTTTTTTTTTCAATGGCATTGGGTGCTCCATCCCGTGGAGCACCCGGTAAAGAATTGGTCCCCCACTCTTTTCCGTAAGTTTTCGAGTGCCCTGTAAAAGGCAGGTGTTCGAAAAAAATAAGACATTTTACATCTTAAATTCAGCGATGAGGTTTGCCACCCATCCTGAATGTCTTGATTTTATATTGGCACGAAGAGGACAGTTTGCATGTTTCTTACATGCAGCTGATCTGCTGGCTACCCCACTTGTGGGATATGCCGTGATGGTATAGTATAGTAAAAAAAAATATTGGAGCCGTCAGCTGGAAAGCCCCGTAGAAAGCAAACTCAATGTACACTGGATTAAACGGGATCCTGAAGTGGATGGGAGGCCTCTCTTCCGTCAACCAATATGAACATTGCATTTTTTTATCAATACGTTTGAGATGGTAACACAGTGTATCTGTGTCTAAGGCTAGTGCGGTATTGTAAAATTGTAAAATTTTAGATCTTTGATTCTTTGTCTGAAAGAAAGAGTGTGAGGAAGCGCGGACGTCCGAGAATCAAGTGGCTTGATCACGTTAATCAAATCCTCAAGGACGGCCGTGTAAGCAACGTATGTATATGAGAAATTGTATGAATATAGAGGCGAAAGAAGAATGTAAGGATAAATCTACATGGCGTTCCATTCTCTCTGCCTACCCTACTCGGGATACAACGTGAAGGTATAGGATAGCATAGTATAGTTGCTTTTTTTATCACAATTTCTTTCCTATGATTTGCTCTAGAACACCACCAAGTAATCCCATAACAAATATCACAAATGTCACTGATCACATATTTCGATGTACCGTTTAATTCTGTACGGGCATTCGATTCGTTTCGTGTAATATTTTTTATTATTATCACCTTTTACTTTTTAGTATTTTTCTTTTCATTACAAGAAATGAATCATCATAATTCCAGAAGGAGTTTTCAATATTAATTGCATAATATATCGTCGTTGCATATTCAAAAAGAGACATGTGCGCACATTTTCATTTCGGCATACTCTTTTAAAACTGTTCATTAAGGCATTAAAATTGTTGTTTGAACTTTTTATTGACATGTGGTATTATTCTTTAAGTATTGAATTTTAATATTTGATACTAAGAATCACCTTATAAAATGGTTATGGTGCTATTATAAGCAGTTTATTCTAGAAATGTCAAAACATTCATGAATTCACATGTCCCTTTTTGAATATGCAACGACGATATATTGGCTCACAATAACCAAATGTTGTGAACCAATTTAATTGTATTAGTAAAATTTGTTTTGATTGATTGTATTAAATCATTGCATGTCTTGGTGACTCACAATGGCTTATTATAATAAATGTTTGAATGTGTATGAAATGTTAAATGAGTAGTCCATTGATATTTACAAAATAATAAAATTCAACTGAATTATAAAATAGCTACCTCCATTTTATTAAAAAATAGATGAAGTTCAATATAACCGTAAATAAGATCATCAATAATAATTATAACTTCAAAATAAACATTTAGAGATCAAAAATTTTCTCACTACAATTCACACAGAATTTATTATAGATTCCTACTTTAAAAGTATCAGAGCTATCGTTATAATATAGCAGTAATAATTCATTTTGTTCGTGTCAAATAAAGAATTCATTTTGCTCATGTATAGAGAAGAATGTCTCAGAAAAGCTAAAATAATGGTTATTGAGGATTCTTCCACCGCTATTGCAAAGATATTCATATAAGTTAAAGCGTATTCTGTACCTACATTAATAATAATGTGTACTCACTTAGAGCAGAAATTATTCAAAATGAAAATATGTTTTTTTTTATTTATTTTTTAAAAATATTATAAGGAAATAATATAAGTCCTGTTAAGTCCGTGTGTTTTTCTTTTTTCAAATAAGACAATAAGTACACAAGAAATATCACATATTCTTTATTTTTCAATTAGACTAATGTCGCAGGTAACACGTTGAATTCAAGTTGTCCATAATTCTAATTCAAATCTAAATTACCACAATATAACACAACAGTGGCGTAATATGCCTTCTATCAGATCCCTGGTGATATTTTATTTTACTGTCCTTTTAATAATAATCGCATAAGCTTATAATCCTCCCAAATACTAACAAAATAATAATTTATGCTTGATCCTTTCTATGCAACTTTATAGAATCTGGAGTTGGAAGCATTGCACTCTTGACCATAAATCGTTTTGTGTTATGGTATGTGCGGTATATTATAATATGTATGGTAAATCCAACCGCGATGTTTATGTGGAAAGCATGTAAACTAGCCTCATTGTAATTTTCGTTGTCCCATAATAATGTCACATTGTATATAAAGCAATTGCAGGATCAAGAGTCCTCACACTTGCACTTCAGTCTGAACAAGAGGAAGGAGACAGGTGTGTTTCATTCAAATATTTCGCCATCAGTATTCTAGTCGTCAAGTCCAGTGAAAATTATTATCGAGATGAAGACTAAAGCGTGCATTTTGGTAAGTCTTTTAAAAAATAACTCAATCTTAAACATCACAGAGTTTCCCTGCATTTGTAGACAGAAATATATTGTAAAAAATTATCACCCGCAATCGAGTGAGTAATGATTCTTATGTCTTAAAAATAAAGATATTTGAATGGTCAGCTAATTCAGTGTTCAGATATTGCAAAAAAATTGCTTTAAATAGATTAACATAATGGTTCAAACCAAACCAAATTTAAAACTATAAACAATTTGCTTTAGATAGACAACTCTTGACCACAATATTTATCGACTTATATGAGCCAAATCACTCGCAAACGAGTGGATGGCCTTGAGAAGAATAGAATAGAATAGAATAAACTTATATGATAATAATATCTACTACTACTAATTATCGATGTTATTTTTACAATTAATCATTGTATGATCTTATATATGTAAATTTATTCAACACATGAAAGTACCATATTATAAGGCTTGGAAAAGACAACGTCACGTTCTTCGGTAGTGCCCCGGACGAGACTTGAACTCGCATCCCTAACCTTGATGCGAGGATGCAGGTTCAAGTCCCGTCCGGGGCACTACCGAATAAGGTGAGGTTGTCTTTTCTAAGCCTTATATAGTAGTTTCATATGTAAAATTTACTATTACTACTACCTACACCATCACGGCATATATCACAAGTGATATATTCAGAAGAACAACTACATGTATTGTAATAAACATACAAACCGTCTTCTCCGTGCCAACAAAAAAAATGGTATTCAGGATAGGTGGCAAACCTCATCGCTGAAAATGGTGGCTATTGTTTTAAATATATACATACAAGCAAGCTATTTTCGTCCTTTTTTACAGGTAGCATTAATTGCAACTGCTATAGCGTTTCCATTAGATGCGGAAAAGGATGACAGTTCCAAAGATGATGAAATAATGGTTCGTTCCAGAGAATCTATTCCATATCCCAGTGAACCTGACGAAATAACCAAGAAAGATAATAATCAAGATGGAGAAGATATAATGGTTATGGCTGGATCAGAGACAATGAAATGCTGTAATGAAATGGGAATACATGAACATGTTGATGATCATCATGTTGATAATGAAGAGAAAACTGGAAGGAGTATGGGTAAGAAAAAAAAATCTAATTTTGAAGATGAATTATGTTTGAAATTATATATCAAACTAGGTACAAATTAAAATACAATCAAGGCACATCACACAAGTGCGATAGCTTGCAGACCAGTTGCATGCAACAAACATGCAAGCTGCACTCTCCGTGCCAACAAAAAGTTAAGACATTCAGGATTGATAGCAAAGCTCATCCCTGAATTGAATATCTAAAATTTCTTTGTTTTTTCGAACATCTTCCTCTTACAGGACACTCGAAAACTTACGTAAAAGAGTGGGAGACCAATCCTTTGTCGGGTGATCCATGGAATAGGTACAATAATACTCCGATACAAAATAATGACATTATTGAGCTATGAAACCATTGAAAGGCAGCAAGAAATTTTGAGTTACAGTTCAAAATCCATGAATAAATCGGAATACAGACTACCTTTTTCAAAATATGAAATTTTTTCTGTATTTACTGATTTTCCATAATTCATAATCCCAACATTATATACCAAAATCTTCAGATCTATGATTGTGTGGGTAATTGTATTTCGTAATAAAATTATTATTAAAGGCGGTGAGAGAATATTATGTTATTTTGAAAAAACTTTCAAATTTTTTTTCATTATCATTACCAGATTGTTTATATTTATATTACTTTTCAGACGATGAAATGGACCATGGAAAAGATGCGCAAGGAGACGAATCAAAAGACTCTTATGTAACAGCTCTCATGGATGAAGGCACAACTCCTGAGACTATGGATGATACAGAAATGAAAACAAGAAAAACGGAATTGACTAGGGATTTCCAACCACCACCAATAGTAGAAAAATCTTTAAGTTACAGAAACCCTGATAAAATGCTGGATGATAGCATAGTGCTTATAGTGGGACAGGGGGCAGCTACACCAAAAGCAACACATGTTTAATGAAGGCAGTAATCACGTCAATTTTATAGACATTTTATCCTTTTCCAGTCACATTGAGTCCATTGTTGAATACAGACCTCCCTTTGACTACGCGCTAATATCTATCCCGGAATTAACACATCCACTTCTTTTCAACAGTTTTTCTTATAACTGTCGCCACTTTTTTCGTATATCTCGATTCGATGCAACTAGCAACATGTTCAACTCTATTATTAAAGCACCAATACTTTAAAATACATCAATGATTTTGGTTCTACATGTTTGTCTTCTTGTCTCAACAAAATAACTAAAATCCTCCTCTCTGCGATTCTTCGTGTTAGACACTAGTGTTATATTTGTTTTGTTGAGATAGAACTGAAATTAAAGGGAAGTAATTAATTTACCCAAGCGATGTGTAAATTAAATGTGTGATATTAGTTTTATGGTCTAAATTTTTGAAACGAATGATTTTATATGCCCACATTAAACAAATATTTTTTTCATTTTTTTTTCGTTTCATGTCATTCTAATCATTTAACAAAATCCTCATATAAATATTCAAAAAATCTTTAATTAGTTATAACACACTCAATATTAATTTTCAAATATAGATACGAGAAATGAATTTTAAAATGAATCCAAATTGAAGAAAAATATATTACAATATGTTAAATCTAGTCCAATCATTCTTATGTGAACATTAAAACCGTTTTTTAATAGTATTTTTTTTTAAAAAAAAGATATATCTGGGTTTTTGTTATAAACCCAAATACAACCTTATACACCTTTCACACTAAGCTAAAAGCTTGTGCCGTGAAAGGGGAGTTTGCCGTTTATGTTATTTTATGTTTTTTAATTTTTGTTTATTTTTGTTTTTGTTTATTCATTTTGTTTATTTGTTTGTTTATTAATTAAAAGTTTATGTTATTTTAATATAAACATTTTAATTATCTTCTGATGTGTACTTGTAAAATATAATAATAAATAATGATTTGTTTCTTTACAAATTATCAAAATAACTTTTTCAATAACACACCAAAATAAAATATTTTAGATAAAAAATCTCTTGACAACTTTTTTTCGCATTGTTGTAAACATGTTTTTATAATTAGATACACATTTCGTCTTCTTTTTTGTTATTATAATCACAATCTCTATTATTAGTTTTAGAATTATTATATCTATTAGCACCTATGACATTGTTATTATAACATTACAATATAATAAATATAATGAATTCTATTTTTTTATACTGTCTTTAAAATTAATGTGAATCACTGATCATCTTCTCCATGACACAAATAAAGTCATTCAAGATAGGTGATATGGGACATCGCCAAATTTAAAATACTACATGTCATATACGTGTCACATAAATGTCATACATATAGAAGAAGAAAGCATAGCCTTTCGTTTGTTCATTGAGTACATTCAAAAAACTTCAGAGAAAGAAGTTAAAGACCTTTTCCACTCCAAAATATGCCCATTGCTCAGGCATCCTATAAACAAACGCTGATCACTCAAATCTATACTTACTTAATTATCAGTCACCTCCGTCCATTTCTGAAATAATGCCTACCCTCCATTTTACAGATGTTTCTGTCCTAGACTTTCTGTAACCAATCGCCAACAAAGAAAATTGTGATATGATTTTCAAAATATTACTCAACAAACACACCATCTGTAAAACCTGCTAGCAAACTTTTAAAAACTCCTTTGAGTGGGAAACAGAAAATATGTCCCAATGTTTAATAATCGCCTTGGATTATTGTTTTTTTCTTTTTTTGAAAAATTAAGTAAAGGTTGGTTGGTGCACTTTACCTATGCTACGTTCACCGATCCCACAAATTCCAGTTTTGACCCATGGAAAATCTATAAGAATGCCAACAATATCATATACTAGCCTTAAGTACACTTTCCCTACCGGCAAACATTGAAAATTTCCAAATAGATATCAGCGGTAAAGACGCCACACGATACTGTTAATAAGCTTTATGTATTAAAATGAATTGATACTGCGATTTATTTTTTGAAGACAATATGAATTCTAATGATTTTTTTGTAACCATTTTCTTTCCTGCTACAGATGAATTTTAATGAAAATAGATCTTAATATCACATTTTGTTTTATACTTGAGTGAAAAAAAACTGATGCGGACATGTCATTGAAATTATTCTTTTATAAAACAGTTTATAATAAAATGTACGGCAAAGATCAAGACAACATCTCACGACAATATTTGGAAGCTTTTATACGTTAATGAATCATTGGAATTTACATTTATGAAGAAGTATACGATGCTCATACGACACCAAAAATATAATCAGAATTGTACTACGTTTCTTCGAAAACATCATAGATGGCGATGTCATCTCGATAAATTTGTTACTAAATAAACAAATAGGTATACTTTAAATAATATTAGATCTAATAAACTACGAACGTTTCATTTTTAAATTAACTAATAAACAAAATTGATAACGAAACAAATTCAAAAGAATCCGGAACGCCCAAGCCATTGGACCACTTTTCATTATTTTGTCTTCGTTGCATATATTAAAATATGGCAATTTATGGCTTCATGAATAAGCATAATAAAATGGTATAAATATTATTTTGTTGTAAAATATACCCCTAAGCTAAAAATTATAAAATACCAGTGGGTAATCCGTTGGATTACATATTAACGATTACGATTAAGAGAAAAAAAAATATAAATTAAAAAAAAAACTTTTACAGAAGTAGGTAACCTTTGCCTCGTGATATAATCTCAACAATAAAACTTACACTAAAATGATTAATAAAGTTATTTAATTGCACACATATTACACACGTATAAATTCACATATTTATTGCCCGTTATGGAAGTTGACTGCATAGCGATCATTTTACATTCAGAATGCAATTTATAATTATGATCTTCGTCATAAACAATTCTTCAATATCAAATAATAATTATCTACAATGAAATTGATTGATTATCACAGAGTCGCACTTAGAGAAATTAATTTCGTAATCACACAGAGTATTTTATCATACTAATTCTATCTATTATCTAACATACTATCATATCATACTAATACACACACATAAAATAGTTTCACCTGGATTTCTAAAATTGGTTCTATTTCTAGGTAAGATTTAAATGAAACGAAGGAATATACTATCAAGAATTAAAATTATTTAAATTATGGATCATATTTTAGGTCATGTAATTCAAATAACGCAGAATTATTGCCCTTATTAAAGGATCATCTTGCATAATCATTAATTTTATTAAAGATCATAGTTCAAAATACACTTACCCTTACGATATCAGAGAATTAGAAATGGAAGCTATTTAGTATTTAATTAGTACAAAAACGCTCTGAATGGAAAAAAAATCTGTATGATGTGTGTATCTACATGATGTGCCTTGTCATGTCATTCGTGGAGAATCCTTACGCTTCTGTGTTACAGGTTAAATGCATTATTGTATTTATTAGATGATTAAAATCCATAATAATAAATACTTTATGTAACCATGGATATCAGACATTTTTATTTTTTATCTGTTTATTATTTACTGTAGATTGATTACAACCAGTTTTACAATTAGTACTAGAACTACAAAATATTCTGTTTTATTTATTTTAGTTTTAAATCATTTTATTTAAACTACCTCAGAAAGACTCAGGTCTTGCGACGCAGTAAATTCCATTTGCTACAATTGTTATAAATATATTTTTTAAATATAAGTTATGTTTAGTTGGTAAATTTTTGAAGTAATTTAACTTTTTTTGTTGTTATATTTCTGAAAAATAAATAAATAAAAATTTATATTTAAGAAGCATGGCATTTAAATCAAGTGTATACAATGCTCAATAATTGTCCTTATCATGTGCAGATATAAAATAACATATATAATATCCTGACAGTGTCCTCAAACAATACAAAGATATTCGAGAAAGATGGAATTATCTCATTGTTGAGCATTATCTTATTTAATTATGATGCTGTGAATATTAGATGTAATTCTGAATCTTTATAAAATATGTTAAAATATATGAGTTCGTCGGTAGCCTGGAGGTAGAGTCTCGGCCTCGTGAACATGGGGTCCGTGGTTCGATACCAGGTGCCGGCAAACTCCCCTTTCACGGCACAAGCTTTTAGTAGCTTACTGTGAAGGATGTATAAGGTTGTATTTGGGTTTATGACAAAAACCCAGATATATCTTTTAAAAAAAAAAAATAATCTATCTATCATCACGGTGTCTCCAGAATTGGGTTACCCAGTAGATTAATTGCATAAAATAAACATGCAGTTAAATCAATGTCCTTCTGTTATAAGTGATGACATTTACGGATCTAGAAATGTTTAAAATATTGGAAACGTTATAACTATGGGAAAATAAAATTACTTGTAATTTTCTTATTAATAATTTACATAAAACGTCGCAATCGTGTACAATGTAAGATGATTAATACAAACAAGAATAGTTACTTACATTAATATTTATCTCTCAATATGTCAATAGCTATGGGCTTCGAGTAAATATAAATCATTTTCTAAGATCGATTTTTCATCGGAAAACTCCCACGGCGATGACTACCTACTAGGATTCGTACATTGCAGTCATTATTCATAATTAAGTTTACTTATCCATCCTTTGATGACAAAAGGAGTATTATGTTTATTCCTTAGTGATGTTCAACATCTTGAATTAAACGAAAATGTGTTTATACTTAGCCATGAAAATAATAAAAGAAATGGCAAATTTAATGACCCATCCCTAATTTCTGGTATTTTCGTAATAAAGAAAACAACTGATGTTTTAATTATATTTGCTGTGGATAGTCCACTAATTAATTTGGGGGATTCCATGATGATACACTCGTAGATAACTTTAATATTATCTAATTTTTACCTAAAAATATTCGTTCTTTTTTAATGAATTAACAAAACATATAAAATAATTTAAAAAAAAGATAAACCTATTTGGGGTTTGGTTATAAACCCAAATACAACCTTATACACCTTTCACAGTAAGCTAAAAGCTTGTGTCGTTAAGGGGAAGTTTAGATCGAACCGCAGACCTCTTTTTCATGATGCCGACGACTGCCTTTCCAGGCTACCGACGAACTCAACTTAATTAGCAACTTAATTCAGCGGTGAGGCATGCCACTCTTCCTGAATTTCTTATATTTTTAGTAGCACGGAATCGACAGTACGCATGTTTATTACATGCAGTCAATCCGTCGACCACCCCACTTGTGGGACATACCGTGAAGGCATAGTAGAAGTAGATATACATAATATGAGTACCTAGATAAATTCAGAAACTATATTTTATATGATTTTCTAATACACGAATTGAAAAAAATGTCAGTTATAAAATTTTATTTAATTATAATGTACCTATATGTTATTGAAATGCAATCACAATATTATTATGTTCTACCTTAAATAGGGCATTGGGTATAAGCAATACTTATGTCACATTGTGATACGTAGTTACTGAATCGTGGGCGTAACCACGGAGGGGCAAAAGGGGGCAACTCCCCCCTAAAGGATCATGAAAATAGTATGGAAAAAGGGTGAATATTTTGCATCGAAGCGTGAAACTCCCCCCCCCCCCCGCGCCTAGTAATTTTATAATTTAAAGTAGTTCTAAAATTGTTGAACGAAAACAAGGAGTTCGTGAAACATTTCAAATTCCTACACCAATTTTCTAAGCTTCCGCTTCTCTCCCGCCTCCTAGTGAAAATCTGAAGTACGCCTGTGTACTGATGACAATGTCACTAAATCCATTAGTTCTACTATAGACGATAAATTAATTTGTATTCTGTGTACATTTCGCAGCTGCATAATATTCATATCTCATTTCAAAGATATTATCATCTAAGAATTTTACAATATAAAGTCAATAAATAATATCACTATCTTTCCTATTATAATGTACAATTTCCAATATACACGTTCCTATTATATTTTAGGAACCAAACTTAATGTGAAAATACTCGTATGAATTCAATACATTGACAGTTAGCGATAATAATATGCGTAGCAAGTATTGAGAAAGCAAAACAGGCCAACAGCAAGTAGGGTTCGAAGGTTCCGTAAGCTTACGAGAGTCCTGTAAAAGCCAAGTGTTCGAAGGGGTAGAGACATTTCACATCTTATGTTCAGCGATGAGGTTTGTCACCAATCCTGAATGTCTTATTATTTGTTGGCACGAAGAGAACAGCTGCTTTTCTTATATTATTGCATATTTTTTATGTTATTATAATTATATTTCGCGTTTGCTTTAAGGCAAAATCGTAATATTATCAGTAAATTATGAAAGTAATAATTATAATTTTTCTTACCAATAAGATAACCTACAGAAATGCGACAAATATATTGAAATTCAAATTCTCTCTTTATAACATAAACTAAAAAGTTAAAGATAAATGGTAAAAAAAATGTAATTATGACATTACCTTCATTGCAATGACACATTTATAATTATTATAATTTTGAATACAATGCTACTAGATATGGGTACTTATCAAATACATAGGTATATTAATAATAATAATAATGAATTTATTAAATGACTATACGATGACTGAATTTACACAGAATATTATTATTAAACCACATATTAATTATAGACGTAATATATTAAATATATTATAATAATATCCGTTGTGACTTATGAAGTGTTATAAGTAGCTCACAATATTATGTCATCATAATGGCTAAATGGATACAAAGTTACAAATGTATTGCCATAATAATATTAATATCTCATTTAATACATTTGATATTAACAAAATACTGTTTAATTTTCACTATTCATTTTATTACTCGAGGACATTCGTCAAGAGAAGTTCTCTTGAAAACGTCAAACTAACTTGACGAAAGTGCTCGAGTAATAAAATCAATAGTGAAAAGTAAACAGTGTTTTGTTAGTATCAAATATATTAAAAATGTCTTTTCACAATGTGAACACACAAACCCTAGATCATCTTAATCAATCGAAGATTTTTAACATTTTAATAAGTCCAATATAATTAATCATACACTCACAAACAATATTCTCATAGAAAATTAACAAATTGACATGTAACCTGACATGTCTGTCAGCTGAAAAACTAAGAAAGCACACTTCATAGTACCACTTGAAACTAAGGTGATAGTTATATCTTAATGATTATCTGATAATATCGTCAAAAGTGTTTTTGATAAATTACACAAAAGTGACATATTATTTTGTTTGATAACTTTCTCACACAGTTCTGTTTTGGATTTTGTGAAGTGTACACGTGCATTCTGTTTGTATCGCTGCACCGCTGGATCCAGATAAGAGTTTTTGTAACAATATTAATTATTGAAAAAAATAATTTAATTATTCATTAAGTTTTTTTTTAAGGTTTTTCAATTCTAGTTTAATTTTTTCTTTATTTTATTAGTTTTAGTTCAACATTTTGGTAAGTTTTTTTTTTTATATATATTATTGGTTAATTCTATTGTATCTCTAAATGGATGTCGATAAACCTCCAATTCCTCCAATTCCTCCCGATCCTCCAGATGTCAAAAAACGCAAAAGAAGTAATCTGGAGAGTTCTGATCTCTCTGTACCTTCCAACCTACCAACAACCTCTCAAACTTCTATAGATGATAATATACATCTAAATAATAATACTTCTTCTTCTAACACTCCTATTGTAAACACTTCTTCTTCTACTACTCCTTTAGCTGCAGTTCGTAATCACTTTTACTCTGAAAAGTCTCGCGGTCCATTTATCGTTCACGTTCAACATACCGACTCGAAACCTATTCATCCTATGGATTTTGGTCGGTTTATCTTCTCGAAGAATGTTAAAAATGTGGTTAACGGATCAATTAAGGCAGAGGGGAGATTCAAAATATCAATAGAATTTGTAAGCGGAGTAGCTGCCAACAATTTTATCAAGAACATTTTTATTAACTCTAACTCTCTATACAAGGCTTACATACCCACTTTTAACGTCTCTCGTATGGGGTTAATAAGAGGGATATCCACAAATGTGACGGATGAGGAAATTATTGCTTCATTGCGCCATTCGAATCAAAACATTGGAGACGTCCTAAAAATAAGACGTTTAAATTACAAGGATAAATCCTCGGAAACGCCGTCATGGAAACCATCCAATACCATTGTAATAACGTTTGAAGGTCAGGTTTTGCCGAACAAAGTTTATATTTTCTACAACTCATTCACAGTGGAAAAATATTTTTATCCGACTATCCAGTGCTTCCAATGTCTTAAATTTGGACATTCGAAGGTAGCATGTAGATCAGCGGTCAAATGTTATAACTGTGGAGGAAACCACTCGTCAGAAAGTTGTTCAGCACAAATAGTTAAATGTTATAACTGTAAAGGTGAACATAAAGCCATAAGTTCTATTTGCCCTGAGCTTACGCGCCAGAAAGCTATAAAATATGCTATGGCATCCGAAAATATCTCCTTTTTCCAAGCCTCCAAGTTGATCCCACCTAGTGGTAAATCAAGTTATGCTGAAGTTACTGCCAAACCAGTAACGTCATCTCCCCTTCCTCCTCCATCTAGCTCATTAGCTCCCACAAACGTGGTAACTTCCAAAAGTACATTAACTTCACACACAAGGGGTAAGTTCAGGTATAGAACTCCCATTAGTACTGGGTACAGCAAAGATGATCATAATAATCTACTTTTCTATCCTAACGGTACATCATGTACAATGGCCTCCAACGGATATGCTTATCCTCCTGAAGCAGAATCCAATATTCAACAAGAAACAGTTTACATAAATGATAACCTCCGTAAAAACTTTGCCAATGACAATAATAACTTCTTGAAAGTAATGATCACGATGCTTATAGAACTTCTTTCTTCTAAAAATTCCCAACCGTACAACGCAGCTTCTTTAATTACTTCCCTTCAATCTTTCGTAGCTGGAGATGGCTCCACAACTCCAGAGAACTAATGACATTACCATTCTCCAATGGAACAGCCGTAGTGCTGTTTCAAACAGATCAGAAATAATTCAGTTATTAAATACTCACAAGATTAAAATAGCCGCGATCTCTGAAACATGGTTTCCTCCAATGTCCCAGTTTGTTGTTCCCGGATACTCGATTGTCAGGGATGACAGATGTGATGGCAAAGGGGGTGCTGCCATTTTTATTCACTCCAGTATTCCATTCACACAAATTTCTCTTCCGTACATCCAATCAATGCAGATTGTCGCTGTAATAATTTGTGACATCACCTATGTATCCGTTTACATCCCACCAAGAAAAATATTTGACCTTACTTACTGGAATAACATAACCTCCAAATTCTCCAAATCGTTTGTTATATTGGGAGATTGCAATGCACATTCGACTTCGTGGGGATGCGCATATACAGATATATCAGGCAGAAATGTTCTTGATTATGCCGATAATTATGGATTATGTATACTGAATGATGGCCAACCAACTAGGTTCTGCTCTCCGGATCAACGCCCAAACGCCGTGGATATATCTCTATGTACGGCAGATCTGGCCCCCTTATTTATTTGGAGTATTATGAGTGACCCACATTCAAGTGATCATTTTCCGATTCTTTTACGCTTGCAGAAAATTGCCAAAATAAGTCAAATATCACGTTCTCCTCGTGGTTTCAATACTAAAAAAGCCAAATGGGAGGAGTTTAAGTCTTTGCTTTCTATTAATACCGTTCAATGTAAAGAAGCCTTAGGTGAATCCGATATTTCTCAGAAGGCGGAAGCAATTAAACAAATAACTCTCTCTGCTGCCAATATTTCTATTCCGAAATGCCATTCTAACCACAAAAAACCTTCAAATCCACCTTGGTGGGACGACGAGTGTTCCACAGCAGTTCTTGAACGTCGAATTGCAATACGATCATTTAAAAGGGACATGTCTTTTAGTAACTTTCTTATAGCAAAACAGGCCCAGGCCGCGGCTAAAAGATTACTTAAAAGGAAAAAAAGACAAGGTTGGAAAAATTACTGCACGTCATTATCTCCAGAAACGCCGTTGACTGAGGTGTGGAAGGCCATTAAACGCTTTCGTGGGGCGTTAGGGTCTAACAAATCCCATTCATCCTCTGGTGAATGGATATATGAATTTACTGACAAATTAGCGCCTCCTTACGCTCCACAGAACTCAGAGCTTGCCACCCCCCATTCTTCAAAGCTGAATGTGTACTCCGAAATATCTCACCCATTCTCATTAAATGAACTTAAATCAGCTATTGATTCAACAGGGGACTCAGCTCCGGGAGAAGATCTCATTCCATATTCTTTTATTAAGAAGTTTCCTGAAACTCTCCTTATACATTTACTCAATCTTTATAATGCCATTCTCTCCACTGGAGATGTGCCTGCACAATGGAAGAGACAAATTGTAATCCCAATTCCTAAGCCTGGCAAAGAGGCTGATTTAAGTAGCTCATATCGCCCTATTGCTCTGTCGTCATGTTTTCTAAAAATTCTAGAGAGGATGATAAAAATCCGACTAGAATGGTTTACAGAGAGCAAGTCTACCCTACCTCCCTGGCAGTTCGGATTTAGAAAAGGTAAATCAACCCTTGATAGTTTAAGTGTAATTACAACAGATATTCGTATGGCATTCGCCAAAAAATCTAATATTGCTGCGGCCTTTCTGGACATAAACAGTGCATATGATAACGTACTTCTTCCACTGGTAAAATCTAAATTACTAAGAATGGGAATCCCTTCCAATTTGTCCTTCTTGATTTTCAATATAATGTCCGAACGTCAAATCCTGTTGGAATCTCCTCAGGGAATGATAGAGAGAAACGTCTATAAAGGACTTCCGCAGGGTAGCGTGCTAAGTCCAATCTTATTTAATATTTATACTGCTGACTTACAATCATTTCTACCAAACTCCTGTTCTATTCTTCAATATGCAGATGACTTTGTCGTGTATTCTTCAGACATCTCTATTCCCACTGCAGTAGCTAGGCTTCAGGAAGGCTTGAATACAATGAATACATGGCTCAAGGAAAATGGCATGAGCTTGTCCCCATCGAAAAGTCAAGTAGTGATCTTCTCAAAAAAACACAGGATCCCTAACGTATCTATCCATCTGGACAATACATTGATTCCTGCGAGCGAATATGTAAAGTTTTTGGGAGTTATTTTTCATAGAAAGCTTAATTGGAACATGTACGTGGAGCACATTGTAACGAAATGCGAAAAGGGAATAAATGTCCTTAGAGCCATTTCCAGAGTCTGGTGGGGTTCACATCCCATTACCATGAAAACCCTTTATATTTCTCTGGTGCGCAGTCACTTGGATTATGGTTGCCAAATTCTTGATCCTCTACCAAGATACCTCGAGTTGAAACTGCAAAGAATCCAATCCAAATGTCTGCGTATGATTTTAGGGGCGATGAAGTCCTCGCCCATTGATACATTGCAGGTAGAATGCGCAGAAATGCCTTTGAATTTGCGAAGAAAATCATTGACCTTCAAATTTTTATTAAAAAGGTACAATAATTCCTCACACCCACTATGGAATGGACTCACTGCTCTCATGGAAATACAGTCCTCTCATGTAGCCCTACGGGCCAAGCCTATTTCAAATATGTGTTTCACTTTACAGGAGATCAATTCCCTCAATATTACTAGAAATGATTTTCACATTCAGATGTACTCAATTCCGTTTGAAACGATAGCTTATCAACCAGTAATTTGTACAACAATAGATATTGATCGCTCGACCACTGAGAATTACGGTGAGTCCATAGTTCACAATTTGTTTATGTCCGAAATTTCCCGTAGATGGCCAGACTCCGTATCGGTATTTACAGATGGGTCTAAATATCCTCAGATTGGTTGTGGAGCAGCTTTCTATATACCTGATCTAAAAATCGAGTCCAAATTTCGCCTTCCCAAAAATTCTTCCGTATTTACAGCGGAGTGTATTGCACTCAGAGAGGCTTTAAGTGAGATAATCAATCTTAGTATAGAAAAGTCTGTTATTTTTACTGACTCGCTTAGTCTTGTTATGAAACTGGATAGTAATGGCAATTATGACCCCTGTGATTACTTGTTCTGGACAATCAAAGAATTGCTATTTAATGCGATGATCAAGGGTTTGCAGATTGCAATTGTGTGGATCCCTTCACATGCGGGCATTGGTGGAAATGAGAAAGCTGACCAATTAGCTAAGAGCGCTTGCTTAACAGGATCTGATCCTCAAAGATACCAGCGTCCTAGGAATGAATATTTACACGATTACGAGTCAAAACTAAAACAAGAATGGTTCAATGTTTGGCAATCTTCTTGCAAAGGGCTTCGTTATAAAAATATCCAGTATACAATTCCTACTTCACCGTGGTATGCTGAAGGAAAATTATCGAAAGTCGATATTTCTTTAATATGCCGGCTGAGAATCGGACATTGTTCGGTCGCATCTCATTTGTTTAAAATCAAGGTCATTAACTCGCCCGCGTGCGAATGTGGAGCCGAAGAGGAGACAGTGGATCATATATTTTTTGAGTGTTCGCTGTTGAATCGGGAACAATTTATAAGTGAGATCCGACAACACAGTACTTCATTCCCTATAAACATGCAGTATCTCTTGTGTTTAAATAACAGTAGTGTTCATAAGAGTATTGCAAAGTTTTTGAAGGGAAACAATAAACTGATTTGAAAATCCTTCTCTACAAATTGATATTGTTTTAGAATAAAAATAATTTGTATTCCCATGTATATAGATAGCTACAACATAGATAATAAACTGCTTTGAAAATCCGTCCCTACAAGTTGATATTATTTTGGAATAATAATAGTTTGTATTCACTTGTATATAGATAGCTACTGTATCGATAATAAACTGCTTTAAAAATCCGTCCCTACAAATTAATGTTATTTTAGAATAAGAATAATTTGTATTCACATGTATATAGATAGCCACTATATGGATAGGTATTATAAGTACCAATTAGTTGCGTTGTATCATTTTTTGTTTTTATGCTCGCTTCTAATGCGTAGTTGCGGTAGGATGTTATTTTGCAGTTTTGTCTGTTAATTTTATTTTTATTACGGCAAAATCACTCAGAATTGGGTGGAATGCCTAAATAATAATAGAATAGAACTTTCTCACATAACTATGTAGTATACTTTTTAATCCCCATTAAAATACGCAATATTTTAGGTCTTTATTTTAATCATTCATTGAAATGGGCGTGTTTGTGAATTTTCAATATTAAATTGACTTATAAATATTCAAACTGCTATAATGCAATAAACACTTTATTATTATATCATAAAACTATTTAAACTTATTGCACCTAAACAAATATAATTAAGCAATCTGTATCAAAATATCTATGATCTATATCTTAATTTATTCTATAAAACTATGATTCATACTAATACAAAGGTATCTATTAATATAAATAAAACCATGAGTCTATAAGAGATGACGTTTTTCGGAAACTACTCAAAATCACAGATGATATTTATATGTAATACAGTTCAACGTTAGATTGGTGTGTATGTGGGCATGAGTAAGTAGGCTCTCATTATGACGTCATCGAGGACCCAAACTACAATCATTCCACAAATGATAATAACAAAAACATAAGGTTTTGAATGATTACGTCACCCTGTGCGTGTCACTGATTCTGATTCCTTGCGTATCTATTATTATGTTTAGTAGATGACTGTTAGATAAATCATACAAATAACTACCTTCCACTGTATAGTAAAATATATCGAATATATAGATAGCAAATAAACTAAAGGTTTATTTATCAATATTAGATGATGAATGTGCATAAACACATTCTTGCCATTAATCTTATTGCAGTAAATCGAGTCAGAGAAAAGAAGGTATTTCTCCTATATATCTATTTACCTACCTACATATAATTATTATGACGACATTTTCGACAGATCGTGTGGCCATTGTAATAACTTAATTTATTGAACACACTAGTCGCCCTCTCTTTGCCATGAAAATAGAATATTCAAGATGGATGGGGTCAGCTGATTACTATGAAGAAGAATCTGGATTTCAATTAAACCCGAATACGAGCCATAATAACCCTAATAATAAGCAAGATGCCTGTGTCGTGAAAATGAAGTAAATCTGCAGTGTGAATATTTGAACCCTTGATATTTAAATCGAAAGTCTCCGATATTATATCATGCCCATGCCGCCGATCATCAATGTGTAGTGTGCATCTACTTACCCCGCGAATACGAATGAGAAATAAGAATATGTGGTAAAAGTATACAAAATATATGAATTAACAGTATAGCAATTGATAATAAAGATATAGTTACAAAAAATATGAGATAAACAGCTTTATTTCTGTATCGATAATGTTCATAAACAAATTATTACACACGACTTATGCCTATGTTGGAAACTTGTATGTGCAATTGGAAAATAGCCAAATGGATTGCATATTTCAAATGTGTATTCTCAGTATCCAATATGGAGGTTGTTAAAGTGCGAGAAATGCAATTGATGAATTAAAAAATACATTTCTTATCTATTTACATACAAAGCAGTCTAAAATTTTTGATTAGTTATAATTATGTATGAGGTTTATAACAATGACGTTACATTGTCATCACAAATGTGCTCTCACTAGTGGTGTTATTCCACGTTTAACACTGCAGTACACGCACGGCCTACTATAGTAGACCAGGGTAACATTATTGGCAATAACTTTTGAATCGAAAGTGCTACAAAACTGAAATTCCAGGAATGCCTCATTTATTGAATTTCTTAACTATTAAATAGCATGCCGACTTTCACCACGTGTGCCCTTGTCTGTGGTTTGTAGCCAAAACTACGGGACTACCAAAGTAGTCCGCGCGAGCACTAGTGTACCAAATTTTGGTAAGCGCGTATGTTTTTATTTTTTTTTATTTATTAGTTTTTTATTATTTATAAGCCATAATATACCTATTAGATATTTATTTTGATCATTTTTCACAAATTGACCCTCATATTTACGATGAGCGTACAACAAATCAAGAGATGGTTGATGGAAACGGATGAAGATGATGATGATACTATTGAGAGTGACGAAGATGAGGCAGACCTAAATTCAGACTTTCAAGGTTAAGTTACCTAGCTCGAGAATACCCACGAAGTTGAAAGAGAAGAATTAAGCGACATGGAAGATACTTCGTGCAATGATATTCCACTATCACTAAGAGAGAACTTAAGCCAGAAATCATCACATTTTACAACCGTACTAAATGTGGTGTGGACATAGTTGATAAGATGTGCAAGCGGTACAGTGCTAACAGAAACAGCCACCGATGACCACTTAACAGTATTTTTCAACCTCGTGATCATCCATCTCTGGTAATCAATCACATTAATGTTGACCCAGAAACAATTGTAAGACGTTCCTACCCTTTTAAAAGAATTGTCATTTAATCTGATAAAACCCATTCTAATTTGGTGGGCAACCATTGAAACACTTCCCCGACTACTAAAAATTCAGAATTGAAATACTTATAGGTATCTGCAACGGCTCAGCATGAAGCTTTAAGACCAAATATGGGACGAGTCGGTCGATTTGCATTCTGTTCCAAAGCTCGAAATCGGTCAACAAAAAAATGGTGCAAATCTTGCAACAAATGGATTTGCTCTGATCCCCAAGCTGTCTTATTCTTTGAATGTTACGAATTAGAAAATAAATACTAGAAATTTAATTTACATATTTTTTCATTAATTTTGATCTCAGAAGTGTCATTTTTTACAAATTTCTTTAGACCTTTATAAAATTGTTTATATATTGTGTTTTCCATTACATATATTTATAATATTTTTTTTTATAAAAGTAAAATAAACATTCTTATCGTTTCTAGTGTGATTTTATTCATACCTTACCAGAAAATAAAATATAGCGAATTTTAAAAGGTCTACTATAGTACGCCGCGCGAGCATTTGTGTAAAAAAAGGGGGTGCGTGTACTGCAGTGTTAATCATCAATTCCTGACGTATTTTCACTTACATTTTTCTCTTGTAAAATGTCATACTAGGAGTACAGTACTCCGTATTGCGTTATGGAGCGGATATCGTTTTACA
Source organism: Athripsodes cinereus (assembly GCA_947579605.1). Classification (NCBI taxonomy): domain Eukaryota; kingdom Metazoa; phylum Arthropoda; class Insecta; order Trichoptera; family Leptoceridae; genus Athripsodes; species Athripsodes cinereus. The sequence continues at coordinate 15,948,977 of OX388318.1, read as the reverse complement.
TTATTTTTTACATTATGGTTTTAGACAGGGAGTAACTACCTATAATAAATAATTTATGGTTTTAGGTATATTATGAATGCTGTTCCTGTGTGGTATGCTATAGTTGTGTACGGAGTACATTATGTAATAGTACATGCACGAGTACTCACACCCCACTAATGGTTGGTAATTCCCAAATATCTCAGGTTTGCAAATTCAGGTACCTGGGAGCAACCATAACGCCAGAGGGTGATCTCCGATCGGAATTACCAATCCGCATAGGGGCAGCTAGTGGGGCTTTCAATAACATGAACAAAGTTTGGAAGGCGTCTGGACTCAGCATCAGGACAAAATGTCGCTTGTTCAATGCGTGCATCATCCCAATCCTTCTATATGGCTGTGAGTCGTGGCACTTAACCAAGGCTCAAGAGCGGAAGATACTAAGCTTTGAAAACAGGTGTCTCAGAAGGATTTTGGATGTCAAATGGTATGAACATGTTACAAATGATGCTGTGCGCCGGCGCACCCAGCAGAGACCTGTAATCTCCGTAATACAGGAGAGACGATGGTCCTGGCTGGGACATGTTTTGAGAATGCCTAATGATAGTTGGCCAAAAAGAGCACTGTTTTTCCGTCCGCAGGGGTTCCGTCGGCCCGGGCGTCCCTCTTTCACATTACACCGTTCCTATGACAACGATATCAGAGCGCAAGGAATGTCGTGGAAAGAGGTGACGCAATTGGCACAGAGACGCTCTGAATGGAGGAGGCTGGTTTCTGCCCTGTGCTCCCGAGAGGAGCGTTGAGGGCGATGATGATGATGATGATGTTTTTTTTTTTGTAACATGTTTTCTGAATAATTATATTGTTATTTTAATGTATTTTTGTATTTTCATTTCAAAGGCTTTTATAACCGTTCCTTGTATAAATAAAATATAAAAATGGTAACTTGGCTGGTAAGAAACATTAGAAATAAGTTACACGTTACATAATATAAAAACTTTTGATTTTCACAAAATGGCGCGCAATATTACTATTATAAAGATGAAGTATATATTATTTGTATACGGAAGCAAAAATTAATAACCATAAATAAAAAATATATCTGAACTTCGTATCTCATTGAGAATTTTTCCGTGTTCCATTTATTTTATATAATTACACAGTGTATAACAATAACGTTTTGATAACACTAATAAATTTACTTATAAAAAAGTTTATATCTTATCGATAGTACGAGTAAACACCTACGATTCCAAAATCAAATTTCACATAATATGCATGTATGAAAACATGCATGTACGATTATGACAAATCAAATGATTCTAGAAGCTTATGCTGGACTTTCCACAGTTTTGCACACAGACACCACAAAAATATTTATTCAATCAATTATCCCATCACTTTTATCACAACTGCAAACAAGTACGTGAGTGCAATCAAGGAAAACAAAATCAATACGGTTTAAAATCGAAATCACGTGTTGATACCAAAGTGATAAAATATGGAACCAAACCATGCAAATTTGGTAGCCATGCTGTTAGTTTTTTTTTTTAACTGTGATAGGTTTTGTCTCATATATGATATTATAATGCAACACAAAATTATTTTTGATTGATCTATAAGTTAATGTACATAAATTTGAGCCTAGACTTATTTAACGGCTGATTCCATAAAAAAATATAAAGCTTCTTTAAAATTTCGCGGGAAAAAACATCTAGTATTTACCATAGAAACTCATATAATAGTAATTAATACAATTTTGACATTTTGAGTTTTATCTTAAAAGAGCTTTTATTTTTACAAATCCGGCTGTGAATCTCCTCTCGTACATACCTGTTATATTAATATTCGATATTGGTTTTATTTCTGTAGTAGGTTAATTATACCTTTGTCTCCATAGCAATAATGTACTGAAGTGTCAATATGCAGAATGTTATTATGTCACTTATGGGGTGTTCACATTTGGCGAATATCGCCAGACGAATTTCAAAATATATCGCCAGGCGAAACATAGTTTCCCCGAAGATGCTTATTTTATAAAATTAAAAATACGTTTCCACAGTGTAAACACAAAAACTCTTGAATTATTATTGTTTATTTTTAGTCGAAAATCTTATAGTAGAGGCGCCTTTTAAATAAGGAAACAAACGCCACAAACCAACAACAAAGGTAGGTAATAGCTGTCACGAAACGGGAAACATTATAAAATTTATAGGTTATAAAGTTTTTACCATAGATACGGACGTCGCGCACATCTACGCATGTGCAAATCGCTCCACCAAATTAAAATATTGAAAGGTGGTCAACTTGACACGATAAAGTTTTCACTAGTTTTTATCGTTTCAGACTAGCTGTCATTTTGTTCACGCGGTTCAAATGGCTGACGATATTTTAGAGTCCTGGCGATATTCGTCAAATGTGAACACCACATTCGATTATGTATCTATGTACACATTACAAATGTAAACACATTCCTTCAAATAAATCTTCAGTTTCTTAAGAATAATGGCATTACCATTTTGGTCCAAGGCGATCTAGTACCTGGGACAGTATCTAGATATTAGTTATTACGTTTAACTAAGTATGCGAACATTATTAGTACATATGTACACGCAGTTACTAATATTCACCTTAATAAACACAATGTAAAACATGATAAAATTTTATATTACATAATATATATCTTACACACATATTAAGATTTTCTTTATTTACCGATTGGAGATTGAAATTAATACAATATAACACACATCAACTACGGTTCTGATTCGCTTCAGAAATTTATAATAGTTCTCGTAAGTATCCAAACCATCTATAGATACACGTACATAAGTTTGGTAATTGAACGATACAAATTTCTAATTAAAGTATATTTCTATCGTAATGACTCAAATATAATTCCAATAATAAATAATATTTCATCAATTTATTTGATCAAAAACCTGTCCCACAATTGTGCGTGGCTCATGCTCTGAGACAGGCTTTGATCCACTTTAGTTTATTACCGCACTCCTTGATTCTCCAGCATCACTAATTTAGTTATTTCAAAAACAATAATAAAATTATTTTAACCCTCAAACTGCCGTACACTGCAATTGCTTAAATGATTTTTAAAAAATACACAAATTCAAGCAAAACTAAGGTAGTTATATGTATTACTTTAAAAAAGTACTGTATTAGTATCCGACGAAAATATTACCATAATAAATGAATGGTCTATTCATTCATTGACTTAATTTCCAGTCATAAAGCAAAGAGCACACATTATGTAGTTATTCATTTCATACTCTATTTGTATTACATAATTGCTTTATCTATACTAATATTATAAAGAGGAAAGATTTAATTGTTTGCATTGAATAGGCTCCGAAACTACTGAACCAAGTTCAAAAATTCTTTCACTGTTGGGAAGCTTTACTATCCCCGGGTGGCATAGGCTATATTATATTTTCAATAAAAATAGGGATCTTTACAAAAACTATTTTTTTTAAATACCTATCTACCTATGCGAAGCTGGAACGGACCGCTAGTATTAAATATTTTTATGCAGACTAACATACCTAAGTGTTTGTCCTCCAACCGTTTAATATAATTTCTTAATAAAATATGGGTAATAAACCTAAATAACTCTGATTTTATCTAATAATAGCTTGCAGGATCTTTAATTATTTAATTTAGAAAAGTGCTACTCAAGGTGTAAGTACTTCTGAAAAAGCCTCCAGCATAACTATGTAAATAATATAATTATGTTTATTTACACACAATGTTATCCTTCTATATATGTAAATATGAGGTTTAAAACTCCGCAACGTAAAAGATATATTTTGAATAATTAATTTTATCAGGAGCAGAGGAAGACTCCAAATGACGTGGAAGGAAATGGAGGAGGCCTTCGTCCAGGAGTGGACGGGAGTAGGCTGAAAAGAAAAATATAATATACTATCA